>OX369288.1:6548507-7148507 GCA_947284805.1 Coleophora flavipennella
AGTGGTTTGAGCTGTGCATTGATCATCAGTCAGGACAAATGATTTTATAAGTACGAGTTTAGGGAATGCCCAGCGGCGTTACCCGTTTAGACCCATTTTTTTTCGTTCCCGTAGAAATTTACCAAAATCTTTTCTCAGTGAATGTCTGAATGCCTACGTGATAATTGCGATCTGTTTGCCAAATTTCAGCACGACCCGTTCAGTGGTTTGAGCTGTGTGTTGATAATCAGTCAGGACAAACTATTTTTTATAAATATAATAATAGATCATTTGCAAACTTAGTAAAATCTATTTGTTTCGAAATGGCCAAACACGTGAACACATTTTTTTATCATTTTATCTTAATCACTTACTCACTTGACTTTATATCTTACTTATCATCATATCCACTGCTGGACAAAGCCCCCCCCCCCCAAGGATTTCCACGTCAACCGGTCCTGCACTGCCTGCATTCATCGGCTTCCCGATCTTCACCAGGTCATCGGTCCACCGCGTGACGTTACGTTTTCCGGTGCGCGTTCGCCACACGAGAACTTTACTGCCCCATCGGCCACCTGTTCTACGAGCTATGTGCCCTGTCCACTGCCACTTCAGTTTAGCGATTCTGTGAGCTATGTCGGTTACTTTGGTTCTCCTGCGGATCTCCTAGTTTCTGATTCGATCATCATCACAAACATCATCATTATATACTTATATTAGTTATGAAAGGAAAATTCAAAATTTAACTTAAAAAGGAAGTATCCCCACTACGTGTAGGGAAGGTTTAAAATAATTTTAAACAAAAAAAAAACGACTTCAAACGCACAAGTCGCCACTACGATTTTTGAAGGTTCCTCTCGATTTCTCTGGGAGCCCATCATCAGATCCTGGTTTCCTTATCATCGTACCACCCTCCTTTCCAACAAAAAAAGAATCATCAAAATCGGTTCATAAAAGACGAAGTTATCCGCGAACAAACATTAAAAAAAATATATACGGTTGAATTGAGAAACCTCCTCCTTTTTTTGAAGTCGTTTAAAAATCATACTATTGTAACTTTATAGGCGTCACTGATTTGTACAATCGTGCCGATCATACAAGCGAAGTAATTTCAACAGATGAACAAACAGACGGACATGGAAAAACTTTAAGGGTTCCTAGTTTGCCTACGGAACCCTAAAATCCAGCGCCATACCACCGACAATGGCCGTACAATCCCTTGGGAATTGGGATATTATGGCTTATTAATTTCTATATAAGATCTAACATCTATCTTGGATTTGACCCCATATCTTTAGAAACTATAATTATCTTTGCCATATCTGACCAGAGGTGATGAATCTTGTATTTTTTACCCGACTGCGTCAGAAGGAGGGTTATGTTTTTCGACCGTATGTATGTATGTATGTATGTATGTACATTTCTTTGGCACGCCTTCTAGCCAAAACGGCTTGATGCATTTTGGAGTGCGAGGTGATTCGTCTTGGTCGCGTGAGTGACATAGGATACATTTTTAACCAACTGACCAAATAAGAGGGGTTAAGTTTTTATGTAGTCGGGTTTTTAATTTTTAATTAATTCGTGTACCTAGTTGTTACAACCTACTTTCCTTACTAGTATTACAAATGTGAAAATGTTTTTATTGATGTGTAACATCTTTGCTCTCGCTTTCCTGCAATTTGTGTTTTTTAATTCTCGAAAACTAAGGTTGTCATAGCCATGCCGCCTAGTGTGATGGCAAAGGCAAAGATGACATACTACTATTCGAAGGGTCGGCCCGTGAATGTACGACCCGATAATTAATTAATTTCATAAGTATTTTGTCACATGTTACACATCATATGCGAGTACTGTAGGTCTCGTTTTTTTTTGTTACCTTTTCACGCTTCAACGTCTCGGCAAGTCTTGATTAAATTTGGCATGCAGGTAGCCTGTGTCACTGGATAGGACATAGACTACTTTTTATCCTGTGAAAATAGCATAGTCCGATGCAGTTCCTGAGGAAACTGATAGATAAGATAGACAGATAAAACTTTATTTCACTTAAAAGGCACAATAAATTTTAACAAAACACAAACAAATAAATACGGATTCACCCACATTATTGCAAAAAAAATCTTTTAGAATACCACGTCAAAGCGAAAGAAATTGTCGTAAGAAGATGCTATTTCTTTCAGATGTTAGTAAAAAGTGTTTTGTTAATAATAGTTTCATTCGTCGAACTTGTAAGTTTTATAATGATCACCTTATGAATGTGGATATGTTTTCCTCTTCTTTGTACATCTTTATGCGTCAAGTAAAAACTAAACTCCTTTTCTCTTTTTAAATCTCTTTTACTTGTAGCCTTTTTGTATAGTTTGGTTTCTTCTATTAAATTCTTATCGACGGTAAAAAGGAAATAGGGCATAAGTGACAAAAAATAAAATGTTCAGGAGAGCCGTTCAAAGTTTCAAATTTTAGAAAAAATTACGTATTGTTGTCATTTATTAAGATATCGTGAAAACTAAAACAGTTATAAAATCAGAAAAAAATTGAGCAGTTACCGGTATTTTTAGTTTTCATGATTTGACGCTATTTAAAGTAGTTTGTGTCGCTTATGACAATAGCTTTTAATTTTCCAATGAGGAGATATGGCATAAGTTACTAATAACAAAATATAATATTAAAGGATAAGAAGCCTAAGGGACATACCAATTTCTCACATCGCAAGGTAAAAGGGTATAAGAGACTAGACAGTTCAATAAGTTTTATGGGAAAAGAAGGATAAAGTACTTTTCACAGTGGTTGTATAAAAGATAATAGAGCACAAGAAACAGTCGGCTTTTAAAACAATATTAGGATATAAGACATTAGTGACACACAATGTCGTTTGAAAGCAAAGGAAAAGAAGGATAATCAACATTAGGCATTTCGTGAGTCTATGGAAATATGGATAAAAAGACACCCCAAAAATAATGAAGTAGCGCAACCAACACGATCCTTCATCACGATAAGAGCTAAAACGGGCATCACACTACACTGTAATTGGGTGCCTAACTTGTAAAATAGGGTAAAGTACCTTATAAGTATTAGGGAGTCCATTTTCATAGAAAAAGACTAAGGATCCTTAGTCTTACGGGCCTGTTTCAGCATACCCTACCCTTTCAGGTAATTCAAATTTACACTAAATGGTAGATTTAAAAGATGATAGTTCGGCATTATACTCATTTTCGTGTCACCTACCTATCTATTCACCAACAAGCGCATAGTAGGATGTTTTTAAATAAAAAAAGACACTTTTGTTAATAGTTTTTAATCAAGAAAAATCAAAGCTACTTAAAAAAAGTGGGTAGGTAAACCTGCTCATCATTTTTGGAAACAATAATATTGCAGCTAGTAGGTACACTACAATGTTATTGGGTGCCTTACTCGTAAAATAGGGTAAAGAACCTTATGAATATTAGGGAGTCGAAATTCATAGAATAAGACTAAGGATCCTTAGTCTTAGGGGCCTGTTTCAGCATTCCCTACCCGTTCAAGTAATTCAAATTTACACTTAATGGTAGATTTAAAATATGATAGTTCGTCATTATACTCATTTTCGTGTCACCTACCTACCTACCTATTTACTAACAAGCGCATAGTAGCATGTTTTTAAATTAAAAAAGTCATTTTTGTTAATCGTTTTTAATCAAGAAAAATCAAAGCTACGTAAAAAGAGTGGGTAGGTAAACCTGCTCATCATTTTTGAAAACAATAATACTGCAGCTAGTAGGTAGTAACTTAAGTATCAATTACGAAAACTTGGTATGTATCCTTAATATTAAACATTTAAAAAAGTAACAACAATTATAGGAAATAATACAAAGCTTCAAAACTTAAGACTTATTTGACATTGTTAAACATAACATGGTATCTAAGTCATAAAACAACATTCAAAGAAACATAGGAATAAAGGAATAAAAAAAATGTAACTAAGTACGTTTAAATTTTTAAGCGTTAAAGATTCTTTCCAAATAAAAATACAAAGTCGCACTACAATACCTAAATAATCAGTCACAAATCGAATGAAGTGGAGAAATATAAGTACTAGTAATAACAATTACTATCTAAAACAATTACTAAAAGGAACTTCTTATGAAACAAAATTTTTACTTTATAGATAAAAATACAGCACACACAGATACGCATAAAAGAAGAATGTATAAAAATTGTTATCAAAAGTGACAATTTGGTGAGTAAATTTCAATTTACATTCCACTCATATGTATCTCAGTTTAATAAATAGTTAACTTGTTACATAGGCTCTCCTATTTTGAAATTTTCCTGCTCTGCAGAAGTTGATAGGTACCTACTTTGTTTATCACATTGAACAGGACAGTCTTAGATCAATTATCATTGCTAATAATTTCTTACTTTATAGCTTTCGAGATCAACTTTAGAAATCACAACTATTTCTTAACATTAGTAATCACACCTTTTTCTTAACATTAGAAATCAAAACTTTTCTTAATCAATCTTGATTCGAAAACTACTATCAAAATATTCTTAGAAAAAATGAAAAAAATATATCAAAATTGTTTTCAAAATACTATTGATCTCCATCATCTTCGATATCAGATTTGGCCAAACAGTCTTTTGCCTTTTTGCTGAAAGTTAAATCAAAGTACTCTGTCTGAAACTGTTGAGGTATAACTATGTCCGAGCAAAGTTTCATCAAATCTTTGTGCTTACGCTCAAAAATTTGCAGGTGCTTGGCATTTTTGATACGATTTCTATATGAAACTCGGGTATTTGACCATAGCTGATGTGCGGTTATTTTTAAAAGTAGCGACTTGTATTTTACTAATTACCCACGAAGTATTTGTCAGCGAGAAGGTCCCATCTCTAAAAGTCTGTGTGATTTAACTTCTCAACATCAAAAGGCTTTGGATTTTGTCTTGCCGTCTGAAAAACCCAGATAGTGGTATTTTTAACCTGATTTTCAATTGTTGCGTGTGAAGCATCGACTGTCATATAGGTGTGCCCCGTGAATAAAAAAAATCCAAAATGTCCCTTCTACTTTTTCGGTCTTTCCTTTCTATTTTTTAACCTAAAATAAATACCATTGAATGAAATACATAATCACAAACATCCCCTCTCGTATATCTACTAGATACGCTAGACTACCAGGTTTATGATATAGCGTCCCCACTTACCTACCCTAAGGCATAACAGTGGAGGCCGCGATTCCTGCCAACACCATAAGGTGAAGACAAGGAGCAGTTACGATAAAATAGAAGATATTTGCAAAAACCGATAGCTTACCGGTCCCTTCTTTTTGAAAAAAGGAGCACACAAGTCGCGCGTGCTCTCGCCGTCACAGCATGCGGCAGAGTGTTTTTCGGACAAGCGACGCGCTTAAAACCTACTTTTGTGATATCAAATGGCATAAGTACCGACTCGTAATTAAATCCTTATTGGGTATTGCAATACAAGTGACGTATGAGTATGATTGTAGAACGTGGAAGTAGGAATTATCGACACCATGATATCTAATTTAATTTAAGTAATAAAGTATTAGCGACAAAACTGTATTTGTATTGTAAACGGAAGTAAGGTATAACCAACAGTGTGATATTAAAATAAATTTAGGTAATAGGGCATAACCTACATAGCTGTAATTAACTACTGAATGGTAATAGGGTATAACCGACAGAGTAATATGAAAATGAATTTTGCATATCGGATACAAGCGCCATAGCTATGTTAAATTACGAAATGGAAGTAGGCTATAAACAACATTTGTACTTTTTGAGGGAAAAGCTTAAAAGGCATAAACAACCGAAAGCTCGACACGCTTATGAAGTAAAAAAGCATTACCGACAACAAACCAAAAATAAATCATTTTTGTAGGGGTACAAGCACCTTTATAGCAAAAATGACCTGAATTTTCGTCGGTTACGAAAAATAATACTGGGAAAATGCTTATTTTTGCTAGGGCATAAACGCCAAAAAAGTCATCGTAGAGCCATGGGAATAAGCGCATTCAAAAGAGCGGAAAATTTTACGTAAGATGGCATTTATAACTCATTTTTGACCAAAATGTCGCTTATGCCCTACTTCCTTTTTACCGTCGTTATTAATTGTTCTGTTAAATGTTTATCGTGCATCGTCCACAGCGATATGGCTTTTTGTAAATTAATATAATACTTTAATAGTTAAGGAAACTATAGGTCTATATTGAAGTAAGACGTTTTATAGATTTATTTAAATGACTGTTTGTTTCTATTGAATAAAAAAAAAACTTGGTGACAATTAATATTACTAGTTTATAGAAAAAAAAAATGAAACAGTGTCAGTGGTGCCAAGTTAGTGAAACTGGTCCAGGCTCAGCATAAATGTTGTGGGTCGCAGAGTACTCACAACGCTGTTTTTCAGTCAAAACCAAGAAAAACGTACACGCACTTCAGTGGTCAACTATACCTACCTATAATATAGTATCTCATAACTAATCTCTAAAATACTCTTTTTTTTGCTAATTTCTTAACATTAATTCTGAACGGAAGATTGGAATGTTGCGATTTTTTGCACAGCGATGGTTAAGTGAGTGGGAAATGACATAATTTACTAATTAGCATATCCTAACATAGTTCCCGAGGGATCTGGGGAAAACTCATTTCCACGCTCGCGCACGTCGGCGTCGCAACGGAGCAACATTGAAGTAATTTTTTGTATAGAATTGGTTGAGGGAGTGAGAAGTGACATAGACTGTTAATCAGAATAGTCCGCTATAGTTCCTGAGGGATCTGGAGAAAACGCATGTCCACGCTCGCGAGCCACATAAGTCTCGCGCAGCACTCACCCTCAAACACAGTCATAAAACCATGTCCACGCAGGCGAAGCCGCGGGCAAAAGCTAGTTTATACAGGTGTAACAAAATTGGTGTAGGTCCCGTTATCTGTACAACTTCGCAAATCGCAAAAAGAAATTTTTCCTCTTCATACAAATCGATCAGCTGAGCGACCAATTTCGTGCATTTTAGTATGGAGGGTCCACATTTTTTTTTGAGAATTGACTATGTGTTCCTTGGGGAAATTTGTTAAGTATGATGAGTAGACGCCCCGGTTAACGGGTCCTACAACATTTTTTAAATATTCTGTATATTAATCTGATATATTTCAGATATAGCTACCCTTAATGCAATAATAGTTGCCTTTCAGACTTTCTCCATTCCAAGTTGTGTATCGAAGCTATCAAATCCTACTTACTTATTCACTTGCTTAGAAAAAGGTTCGACCGTTTTTAGTGAAGATGTATAGAAGATAGCTTCATGCGGATGAAAAGGAGAGATAGAGGCGCGTGCGTCGTAAAGTTTAATACACTTAACATCACTACTCAGAGTGGTCTCCTCAACATCAATGGGTCTATTGAATTTTTGTGTTGCCTGTCGACAGGAATAAATGTTTAGTGATAAGCCTAGTTGATCTTATCATGTTTATAGTGATGTGTTACTTACATACTGGTTTACTTCCGTGCCGGTGACGCGGATAGCATTACAAGGTAGGTATCAGTATTTTATCGGGATCCCCCTACCATCATGTAATTCAATGCCTACCACTACTAGATAGTACCACACCCTGGACACTTTATACAACGGGCCAAAAATGACATTACAAAAAAGGAATGACGGAACAAACAAAATGGCGGCGAAATCCTATACGTACGACAACCAAACTGTAACCAATCTGTATCAATCGGGGTGAAGCGGGGGTGAGATCGGAATCTAGAGAGCGGCAGGGAGTGTCCATACTACTAATATATATACTTTGGTACAACTTAGGTAGGGGAATATTACCAAAGTAAATATAAACACCATCAGTAAAAAAATCGCTGAATACATATTTTAACTAAATTCTCAACGATAAAAATGAACAATAGGTTCTGAAGTTTATTTAGAAACTATCAACTATTGTTTGCTGTAGTTACGATAGCTTAGAGCGAGGTATTGATTGGAACAGTTGTCTCTGTCTTTTTCTAAGAGTAAAGAAAATAACAACACTTTTTCAATGGTTTTTCGTTTCAATTAAAAACTACAATGAAAGTTTAAAAAATAATAACATTCATCATCATCATCATCATATCAGCCACAAATCGTCCACTGCTGGACAAAGGCCTCCCCCAAGGATTTCCACATAACATTACTCACTTTGTATTATCATAACAAATATTGTTGTATATTTTTTTAATTTATACTTCAAAATATTAGTCATAATTAGAGTTGAAAATAACAGTGTAGACCTATCTTTGGGTTTTTTTTTTCTATCGAGCCAAAACTGCTCAATTGTGTTTCTAATAGCTTTTGACTTTAAGGAACATCATCAACAATAAGGGTATTTTTTTCAACCTTGGGTTTTCTATCGCTGAGGAGTAATTGACGTCAAAAATAACGAAAATCTGTAATATTACCGCCTTAAGCGCCAAAAGCGCATTTTTTAGCATTAATGCTATCTGTAACTACAGTTCTAAATAAACTACAGTAAGTACCTATTGAGCGTCGGTGGCGTAATGGCAAGAGCCGCTACCTCCTGTCCGGGAGGTCGTGGTTCGAGTCCTGCTACGTACCAACGTGTTTTCGAATTTCTGTTTCATAATATGTAAGTACGTTTATCCGACGCTCTTGCGGTGAAGGAAAACATCGCGAGGAAACCTGCACACGCCTGCGAAGAAACTCGAAGGTTGTGTGTAAAGTCGATCAACCCGCACAGGGCCCGAGTGGTCGACTAAGGTACGATCGCCCTAATTCAGGGTAGGCTCGAGCCCCTCGGTGGGAACATAATATATGAGCTGATATGATGATGTGCTAAACGAGTAATTATCTTATGGTGGCGCTAGTTAGCTGGGGATAGTCCCTAAGTAAGTTAAGTTTTGCAAATTAACTAAAAATAAATCATATATTCATTCACAGTTAGGTACCTAAAAGGTTTAACTGATAAGCCAGTATATGTACTAAGCTTGTTTGCCTTCGTTTCAGCTCATATAGGAGTACGTCCCCACCGAGGGTTTCTACCCTGAATTAGGGCGATCGTACCTTAGTCGACCACTCGGGCCCTGTGCGGGTTGGTCGACTTCACACACAACCTGCGAGTTTCCTGCGTGTGCAGGTTTCCTCACGATGTTTTCCTTCACCGTAAGAGCGTCGGATAAACGTACATATGAAATTTGAATTCTAAATCACATTGGTACGTGGCAGGATTCGAACCACGACCTCCCGGAAGGAGGTGGCGGCCCTAGCCGTTACGCCACCGACGCCATTACGCCACTGACACAAGCTTGTTTACCTATTACTTTAAAATATTCCTGCTTATGATGTGGGTCACCTTTGTATCTCAGAACTATGTAGATGGTATCTACCTAACCTTTAAAACACAATACACAAGATATGCGCCGAAAATCAACATGTCAAAGATAGGTAGCATGTCCCTTTTTAGGGTTCTGTACCCAAAGGGTAAAAACGGAACCCTATTACTAAGACTCCGCTGTCCGTCCGTCTGTCTGTCCGTCCGTCTGTCACCAGGCTGTATTCCATGAACCGTGATAGCTAGACAGTTGAAATTTTCACAGATGATGTATTTCTGTTGCCGCTATAACAACAAAATACTCATAAATAGAAAAAGTAAAGGCCTCCACACAAAAAACGTGTATTTTTTAAACGTGAAGAAACTAGCGCCACGGAACCGTTTGTGCGCGGGTCTGACTCGCACTTGGCCAATTTTTGAATACGAGCAGTTTCCAGCCGCTTTGCCCGCGTGAATATCGAGTGCACAGTGCGCTAGCCGCTAGCTTTCTAACCTATTTTAATCCTGAAGGTTCATTCTAACTATGGGGAAAGAATTTTAGAAATAGGATGATTAGTTTAGGATATGACCTCTTTCATCCAAACTTACAAACAAACTTTACCTCATAATATCTAACATCACACATAACGGTTTTTTATAGGTCTTTAGAAGTATTTTTGATTTAGCTCTTTCGTAAAAAAGGTAATACATACATGCGTAAAACTTTGTGTGATTATAGTACTAATACTAAAGTAAAACAATTAATACTAAAAATCGGCCAAGTGTGAGTCGTACTCGCGCTAAGGAGTCCGAACTGAATGACAAAAAAAAACTTATTTTTGTCGCTTGCGTTGATGTCTTTAGTTTGTAATGTGAATAGGTATAATTGTCATTATACTATGTAGTTGTGTGGAGAGGTGCGGTGGTGCGGAACCCTCGGAGCACTAGTCCGACTCGCACTTGGTAGGTTTTCTTATAATAGGTATATTTTCAAAGTAATTTTAAAATTATGAATAAATGAAACTAATATGACTGTACTTACTAATAGGGATGACGACAGCATCAGAAATAAATTATGAACTCTTGATCACTAAATTGCCCTCCTACTTTTAACTTCGGAAAACCTTACTCGTTTTGTTTTCCATTAAGTCTTCGATTTTTAATTCACCAAAATCACAAAATGAGTACATAAATGACGCTGCAAAACTATGACGTCACGCCTAGGTACTGCAAACATTTTTAGAACAAAATGTCGTTTTTGACAGATAATAAAAAGTAAATCAGATGACTAGCATTCGTCATCTCTATTCAAGATACAATACATAATTTGTATATTTGTTAGACAAAAGCACGAAAATCCTTTTAAACACCATCGCATTGTTGCAAAGATAATAAATAAAATAAGCGCCTTAATAAATACAAACTGCCCATTTTCATCTATAAACAAACAAAAGAATGCTCGGATCGAGGATTATCTCGGCAAAATCTCTTCGCCGATACGCACGAAAATTTGAGATTTTCTCACAATTTCAAGTTAATTACCTATAAATATAATATTCGTTACGTTCATCCAAGATTTAATAGAAACAAGAGGTAATGAACAATTAATTAGTAACTGGCTGTGCTCGCGAATTCGTCCGCGTGGAGGTTTTGAATTTTCCCACGGGAACTCTTGAATTTTCTGGGATAAAAAGTATCCACCATACAAAATTTCATTAAAATCGGCCTGGTAGTTTTTGCATGATGCGCGAACATACAGACAGACAGACAAAAATTATTGTTTTGGCCTCTAAATTGTAAGTAATGTCCACCACAGTTATTATTTTCCAAAAATATTTCATGTACAGACACGGCCCCGTTACAGTTTTATTACATGTATAGATTTCATTGAAATATTTACCTTCAAGACGTAGCGTAGGCAGGCCTCCCACTCAGTGGACCGACGACCTGGTAAAGGTCGCGGGAAGCCGCTGGATGCGGGCAACGCAGGACCGGTCGTTGTGGAAATCCTTCGGGGAGGCCTTTGTCCAGCAGTGGATGTCTTTCGGCTGATATGATGATGTACCTTCAAGTAGGTAGTAGGTAACCCTATTGTTTCAATAGTTTATAACTTGAAATAGGTACCTTTCACATAAAAAGATATATTGAGACATGTAATGAGGAGGGATGAAAGGCATGTGACAAAATGAGAGAAAGAATACTGTGAAAATTTCAGCTGTCTAGCTATCACGGTTCATGAAATACAGCCTGGTGACAGACAGACGGACGGACAGCAGAGGCTTTATAATAGGGTCCCGTTTTTCCCCGTTGCGTAAGGAACTCTAAAAAGTATTCTATGATAATTGAAAACGCTAAACACGTTAAAAAACCGACTTCCATCGCAACTAATTAGTACATTTTTGCATTATTATTTTTGGTTTTTGTTAATTTTCTAATAAAGCACATCACCGATTTTGATAAAATTTATATGGGACCACATGGAAAGCACTAGCTTTCAAATAAAAAAAGAATCGTAAAAATCGGTTCACCCAGTCCAAAGTTATGAGGTAACAAACATAAAAAAAAAATACAGACGAATTGAGAACCTCCTCCTTTTTGGAAGTCGCTTGAAAATAGGTAAGCTCTGGGGTAACAAAAGACTGGACATCTAGAATCGTCACACCACTAGATAACGGATTAAAAAAAAACGTGTGGCACTCGGGGACTGCCGCGGTTGAGCATTTTTTATCAACTTCATCATCATCATCATCATCATATCAGCCACAAATCGTCCACTGCTGGACAAAGGCCTCCCCCAAGGATTTCCACGACGACCGGTCCTGCGCTGCCCGCTCTAATCAACTTATGCAATTATAATTATTTCACTCACTCACATCAGCTCACATATACGTCCCCACCGAGGGGCTCGAGTCTACCCTGAATTAGGGCGATCGGGCCTTAGTCGAACACGCGGGTTCAGTGCGGGTTGGTCAACTTCACACACAAACTTCGAGTTTCTTTGCAGATGTGTGCAGGTTTCCTCACGATGTTTTCCTTCACCGTAATTTCATTTATTTATTTTTTATTTATGCAGTATTTACCAGTACCATATAGTCCTTGGGGCGCGGGATGTTTATGTAATAAATTAACACTAAGAAAGTTACACCAGTAAAATTAACTAAGTCCTTTTAGTACCGAAAATCGCTAATAGATGGCACTGTAAGTTTTTTAGAACCTGGCCGAGCGTGGGGTGTTAGGTTTTATTTTTGTTACGGAATTTCTTCATTCGGTCGCCGCGCTCAAAGCCCGCGATAAAAGCTATGCAATAGCTTAAAAAAAGCTTAACTGTCATTATCCTCTTAAAGCGGATAACCGCAATGCGGGGAACTTTACCACTCTCGTCATTGTGAGTAGATAGGTAGGGTAGGTTGGCACCTATTTTTACTGGCTTTTTACCCGACTACCTCAGAAGGAGGGTTGTTACATTAAACCAGCGTACCTACCATGCACTTAAGTAGATAACTAACCTATTTTAAGCGACTTCAAATTAAGTGCAATTATATGCAGTATTTACCAGTACCATATAGTCCTTTATTAAGGCCATTGTCCAGCAGTGGACGATTTGTGGCTGATGTGATGATGATGATGATGATATATTATTAAAGTGTAAGATATATGTTTATCTACACACATATCATAAGTCCTCTGAAATGGGTTCAAAATCCGTAGTGTGACAAAAATAAAATAAATTGGGGTTAAAAACCCTTATGGAGTTTGCCACATAATATAATACGTGGAATTTGAATCAAGGCCTAGACGGATTTTTAAAGGAAAATAATTTTAGAGTGAATCAGAAAACCTTTAATATAGTAAACAATTTGAAGTAAAATATACTAAAAGGATTACGGCACAGATTACTAATTAGTTACTACGTATTACGGGATGACGATGTAGGAATGTTTTATACAAATTAGTTCAAAGCATCGGTATACCAAAATTTAATTTTAATTGTAGGCCGGTTAGGCAACGATCGTCCCCTTCCCTGGGTATTAAAACGATAAAATCTAATCATGAGATATAAAAAATAATAATTTTTACTTGGGGTGAAAATTACCCCAAGGTTGTAAGTATCACCAGAAGGGAACACAATACTCTTAAATAACTTAAAATTTATAGGCCGTTAAAATAGAAAGAGGTGAAGGAATTTGAAACTTGAAAGTAACACTTGATGTAGAACAACAGAATCCTGCAGGGCAGCCACAATACTTTACATCGCACGGCCTCGAAGGTAGCGTATGGTTAAGATAATGAAAAAGAAAACACTTCCCTTGGAGCTAGAAGTCGGACGTGCCGCACAGCAAATATGCCCGGCAGAACGCACAGCTCCTTCCCGGGATCCAACCACTCTTCAAGCGAGTACTGCACCATGCGGCGCAGCAAAAAGGAGAGCTGGCAAAACGTTGTAGTGTATTGTATCATGCGCTGGTATTGTATTACGTCTCAGGATCTTCGGGATTCCAAAAATGCGGCCGGAGTATAAAGGCCCTCAGAAAAACTCAAAATAACTATAAATAATAATCCGATAACTAAAAATTTTAATATTCATAACCCAAAATTCCAACAACAATTCGACCGTCATCCACAGATTTGGATGGTAGTATAGAAGTCATTGCCGTCATCCCTTCTTTCTCCAAATTGTCAATCCTCCTTCGTTAGTCAAAAAAATCAACCACGACCAACAGCGGCAACCAAAAAGAATTTAATATGAAACAGCAAGAAAGAAGATCGGCTTTGAAGCGATACTTTGCGTTTCAGTAGGCAATGACCAGCATTATGACAACCAATTTTACTATGAGAACTTTCTTGTCTGTGGTAGTAGGTAAAATCTGTACTTTAATGTTATTACAGTATCGATTTTTGTAACGTAGTTTAAATTTGGAACAGCTGTCAAAACTCAAGTGGGTCTCAACCAACACCCTCCCACTGCAATACAACCCGGACCATTAAATATATACCATTGTTCCAATGTAAATGTCAATTACAACTATTAGAATAAATAATTTGTTTCTGTATTGTTCGAATTTATTTTATATTGATTACGGCTTCTGAACCCATCTTAGAGTAATGCAATCAGAGTTTTTTTACGATAAAGTGTATTAAAAGACTGTTTTGGTATAAAGCTAATTGAATAAAGAGTTTTAGATAGGTTCGCGAAGGTTCCGTCTAAGTGGAGTAATATTTTCGGTATTCTACAGTAAAAAAAAACATTAAAAAGAAATTCAGTACTCGTTGATGACTTTCCTACGGTCGAGGCTGGAGAGATGGTTTCACTTGATATAGGCCAAGGTTTGTCTATGCTAATCTTATCTTATCTTAATATATATAAATCTCGTGTCACAATGTTTGTCCTCAATGGACTCCTAAACCACTTAACCGATTATAATAAAATTCGCACACCATGTGCAGTTCGATCCAACTTGAGAGATAGGATAGGGTAGGGTAGGGTAGTGTAGGGTAGGGTAGGGAAGGGTAGTGTATTGTAGGGTAGTGTAGAGTAGTGTAGGGTAGGGTAGTGTAGGGTAGGGTAGTGTAGGGTAGGGTAGTGTAGTGTAGTGTAGGGTAGTGTAGGGTAGGGCAGGGCAGTGTAATGTAATGTAAGGCGGTACGAAGTTCGCCGGGACAGCTAGTAAAACTATAAAAAAGATTGTTTTTAAATATAGTTTGTAGGTACAGTCACGACCTTTTTACAGTTTCATAATACAGGGTGTTTTTAAGGTTCCTAACAAAATGGTGCAAACAGGACCATATTATTACAAAAGAATACTAAATATACTCGGTCCATCTAACCAGAGGTACCGGGTTCAAATCTGGACGGCCAATGTACCAATGAGTTTTTCAAAAACTTACGTACATACTTACCGATTGCTTTAACGGTGAAGGAAAACATCGTGAGGAAACCTGCACACGCCTGCGAAGAAACTCGAAGGTTGTGTGTGAAGTCGACCAACCCGCACTGGGCCCGCGTGGTCGACTAAGGCCTAATCGCCCTGATTCAGGGTAGGCTCGAGCCCCTCGTTGGGGACGTATATTTTTTATTTTTTATTTTTATTTTTTTTTTTTATTCACAATTGGTAAACCCTTGACAACATCTGTAATAATAATAATAACTAAATATACTCGTATATTACTAAGCATTTGCCTCCCTTGCAAACACCTTTTTTTTGACGTTTGTATGAAATCTGACACTAAAAAGTTTAGAAACCTTTATTTTGGGAAAAAATCTATAGAATTACTCAAATAAATGATAAATGTTGATGTTTCAGTCCCTCGACAGTATTATGGTATTACGTCATACATAACGTCACACTCTTTCGAGTGCCTATCAGGCACTCATCCCGCTGAGCGTTGTTGTCCGGAATGAATACTTTGTGGCATTCAACCCGCTTGAGAGGGTAAGAGTCCCTATAATTCTTTTTTTTTTTCAAAAAAATGTCTTAGTTGTTTCGAAGATAAGGATAAACTTACAACCATTTTTTTTATAAATATATTCCAAACCATGCATTTTAAAATTAAAAAAAATGTATTATTTGTTATTATCTTTACAATCACTTTAAATTGATAATTCACACCATATATTTGGTTTCATTTTTTATTAAAAACGCACGAGCAGACAGTCACATGATCCTTAGAATTTAATTCAAGTTTTCCTGTAATAAAGTTATTTAAGTTACGCTCTATTTTATGAATTATTTTACTTTTTGGCCTAGTATTTTTGGAGATAAGGGATTGCTTGTTTTTCTTATTTTTTTTAATAACTTCTAAAACACTTTAAAATAGTAAAAATATATTGGTAATCCTCACAAAAAGTTCTTTCATTTGATATGTCATGCATTGGAAAAACTATTTTTATTTTCTATTTTGCTCCCCAAAATCAAACCCCTAAATAAGAATACATTTATTTTCAATACAGTTGCTCGAAAAGTGGTCCTTTATGTACCAGTCAAGTGTGCGCTAAATTGATTTTACCGCACACGTTCTTTTACTTTACCACTTTTTTTTTATTTCTAGCTCGGGGGAACAAGAAAATTTCATGCAAATAAAATTATAATAACCAAAGATACATAATCTTCTTTAAGACTTTTGAAAGGAGAATTTTATAAGAGATAGGTAGTTGCTCCGAGGTTAGTATATAACGCAAGCTGTTTAGATTCTCTTTGCGTTATATCTTTGTGAAGAAAAGAGAAAAAATATGAATGAAGTGGAACCGGTTACACCAAGGAATAGGTCATCTTTACCAAAGAGGTTAAGTATCCCAAGCCGTATTGTAGTCTATTTATGATAATAAAAAAAACTTACGCATGCGTACGTGTGCTAGCCAAAATATGGCGCAATTTTCGTAAAACTGAATTGAGATGTTTTAGCTGTGACAACTAATAAAATTAAGAATAGTTAATATATATATTATGTAATAAAAAATCGCCCTGATTCAGGGTAGGCTCGAGCCCCTCGGTGGGGACGTATATGAGCTGTAATGATGATGAAAAAATATACTTATATGTATGTATAAGAAAAAACAAAGTGAGATTACTCCCCGGACATTGAAAATAAGCCACAAGTCGTGTAAAATTAACTTTGTTGCTGAAACCTTGATAGGTAATGTACCTACCCATGTATTTTATTATTCTGTCACGGTCGTTTTTTTTATTTTATCTATTTTCGCACAACTGTATTGAAAAACTTGGTATGATACATGGGTGTAAAAGGAAATAACAAACTCTTGACGATGGTAAACCCTCGCCTGCGGCTCGGGCTCACAAATGTCACTCGTTTGTTATGACCTTTTTACAACCCTTGTATCATAAATAACTATTTCCCTTTACGGCTATGATTAGGTCAGAAAACTTTGATTATCAAAAAACATCACTGTTCGTCCACATTTTTATACTTTATTTTCTGATGGACAGACGGACACATGAGTTATCTTTTAAAGGGCTCCTTTTTTCATTTTTTTTTACAAAACCCCAAAAAGAAAAAAAGTAGTTTGGGTCCCCACACAAGAAACTTGTTTTTTCAACGTCATACATTTTTTTAGCTCTATTGTAAAATAACATCAAACTTTGTTGTGCTATTAGTTTAACTATAAAGTTAAACAACAAAAAATATATATAAACTGAGCAGGTGCAAGTCGGGCTTGCACTAAAAATGCCGAAGTAAATAAAAAAAAAAACAGTTGGCCGATCGGGCTGATCGATTTGTTTTTTTTTATGTTAAATTCCCAAAAATAAATTGCGATTTCCAAAACGGATTCTTAGTGCGATTCGGGCTTGCACGATGAAAGGTACATTACTTACTCCCATTATGCTGGGAGTGTGGACAAAATTGCTGATTGCGATTTCAGTATGGGTTCTAGTTTGTACACTTTTAAAAACATCTTTTAGGTATAGAAAAAAAAACTCCAAACATACAGGGGAAATGTAGTAACAAAGTCAGCGCTGTCGAATTTATTTTCCAAATAAGAAGCCAAGTTACCTCCACAGATGAAAGGTACATTACTTACTCCCATTATGCTGGGAGTGTGGACAGAGTTGCTGATTGCGATTTCAGTATGGGTTCTAGTTTGCACACTTTTAAAAACACCCTTTAGGTATAGAAAATAAACCCCAAACATACAGGGGAAATGTAGTAACAAAGTCAGCACTGTGAGATTTATTTTTAAATTGAAGAAGCCAAGTTACCTCCACAGATGATAGGTACATTACTTACTCCCATTATGCTGGGAGTGTGGACAGAATTGCTGATTGCGATTTCAGTATGGGTTCTAGTTTGCACACTTTTAAAAACACCCTTTAGGTATAGAAAATAAACCCCAAACATACAGGGGAAATGTAGTAACAAAGTCAGCACTGTGAGATTTATTTTTAAATTGAAGAAGCCAAGTTACCTCCACAGATGAAAGGTACATTACTTACTCCCATTATGCTGGGAGTGTGGACAGAATTGCTGATTGCGATTTCAGTATGGGTTCTAGTTTGTACAATTTTAAAAACATCCTTTAGGTATAGAAAAAAACTCCAAACATACAGGGGCAATGTAGTAACAAAGTCAGCGCTGTCGAATTTATTTTCCAATTGAAGAAGCCAAGTTACCTCCACAGATGAAAGGTACATTACTTACTCCCATTAAGCTGGGAGTGTGGACAGAATTGCTGATTGCGATTTCAGTATGGGTTCTAGTTTACACACTTTTGAAAACGCCCTTTAGGTATAGAAAATAAACCCCAAACGTACAGGGGAAATGTAGTAACAAAGTCAGCACTGTGAGATTTATTTTTAAATTGAAGAAGCCAAGTTACCTCCTCAGATGAAAGGTACATTACATAGTCCCTTTAAGCTGGGAGTGTGGACATAATTGCTGATTGCGATTTCAGTATGGGTTCTAGTTTACACACTTTTAAAAAAGCCCTTTAGGTATAGAAAATAAACCCCAAACATACAGGGGAAATGTAGTAACAAAGTCAGCACTGTGAGATTAATTTTTAAATTGAAGAAGCCAAGTTACCTCCTCAGATGAAAGTTACATTACTTACTCCCATTATGCTGGGAGTGTGGGTCCTAGTTTGTACACTTTTAAAAACATCCTTTAGGTATAGGAAAAAAACTCCAAACATACAGGGGAAATGTAGTAACAAAGTCAGCGCTGTCGAATTTATTTTCCAATTGAAGAAGCCAAGTTACCTCCTAAGATGAAAGGTACATTACATAGTCCCTTTAAGCTGGGAGTGTGGACAGAAATGCTGATTGCGATTTCAGTATGGGTTCTAGTTTACACACTTTTGAAAACGCCCTTTAGGTATAGAAAATAAACCCCAAACATACAGGGGAAATGTAGTAACAAAGTCAGCGCTGTCAGATTTATTTACCAATTGAAGAAGCCAAGTTACCTCCACAGACGAAAGGTACATTACTTAGTCCCTTTATGCTGAGAGTGTGGACAAAATTGCTCAAATCAAATAACGACATGAGCGCTGAGACAGCTCACGGACCCAACCCGGTGATAAGTGTTTGAGAACCCTTCCCAAAATGAAGAGAGTAGATGTTAACAGAAACTGAAACGCCTTAAATCTAGTTAGAGCTACCTACATTATTCAATCAAAGTCTTCGATTAGGCACGGATTGAGTTACGCGTATTTTCTGTTACTCCGACGAACATTCAGAAAAGTGTTCTATCTATGTAAAATGATTTTGTTCATAAAAGTATCTTGTTAAATATGGTTACGTCTCAAAATAGGTAAGAAACAAGTTTTTTATTGGTTTAAGGCCTTGAGTATCGGAAAATACATAATGCCTTAAAACAATAAAAAACTTGTTTATTTTATCTGTTATAAAAAATCTCAGTAACGAACTCAAGAGGGTTATTTTTACCCGCGACGGTACGAAGACGATATATGCGTTTAGGGTGAGAGGATATTTGTGCGTGCAAACGAATGTTGCCATTTAACTCAAAAACTAATAGTCCGATTTTGATGCGGTTGTCATTGATGGGTTTTGAGTTTGATTGGTGCATGTTCGGCATGAAGATAAGATAGCCAGTTCCCCATTGCGTTGGGGAATCTTGGTAAGCCCGCTTTCATCTTCGGCAACATCGTCACTTACCACCAGGTGAGATGTGGTCAAGGGTTTACCAATTGTGAATAAAAAAAAAAAAAAGTTCTTAGATCAGTCTACAACAAACTGCCGATTCATGTCACTGAAGCTCTCACACAAGCAAGCTTTAAAGCAAAGTAAAGCGTTGGCTTTTCGAGCATACGTTTTAAAGTTATAATGAATTTTTAGATTTAAAATAACGTTATCTTTTGATAAATAATTTTTATTTTATAATATTATGACATATTATTATTATTGTATTGACTGACTGTTTTACAATCTATTATTTTATTTTAATGTTGACATTTAGTATTTTTTTAATGTTTAAATCGAAATTGACGTGTAAATATTGTTTATCAATAAATGATTATGATTATGATAACTTTAGTATTTTTAATAAACTCATCATTTTGAAATAAGGTAAACTTTATAACAGAAATAAAATACGTCAAAAGCCTATACACTCTACCTTCACTTATTAGCAATAAGAATAATTAGTACAAGCGAGTCATAATGTATGTCAAAGGTTGTCCCAGCGCTACGCTACGGGTCAGGGAGGAAAAATATTTTAAACATTTGAAAATAGGAGTTTTTTTTAATAGGTACTTTATATTATTTAAGAAAAATAATGAATCTATTTTCATAGTTTTAAGAAAAATTGCTTGCATTATCTAGGAATCAAACCGACATAATGTAAAAAAATAAATAACAAAATTAATTAGACAGGACAGAGAGTTTTACTCAAAGAATACTGCATATCTTGTGTGAAAATAAATAAAACTGTATTTAAAGATTTAAAAAAATACCTCATTCGGGAATTGAACTAGCGAAATTTAAAGAAATAACATCCTGTATGAAGCCAGTCGAAGGGTTAAAATATAAACATCAAATTTTAATAAACTTTGTGCCATACATTTCTGACTATTTCAATTACCTAGGCTGTTTGATAAGTACCCGTTTACTAAATATATTAATATCACTGGCCAAAAATAAGTACACCAGCTTTTTAAGCCATTTTTCAGAGGCGGGAAAAAGAAAAAAAATGCATTCTTTTGTTTTTTTTCTCATTTGACAGCGATTTAGTGAAAGCGTGAACTTAAAATTGTTAAAATGGAGAAAGAACAGTATCGGTCTGTAATTAGATTCTTGTTTTTGGAAGGAAAAACATGTGACGAAATAAAAGTAAGAATGCAAGCGGTTTACCTGAATGTGCTCCTTCTATGACAACTGTCAGATATTGGTATAACGAGTTTAAGCGGGGGAGAACAGCCGTCTTTGATGAGGATCGCCCAGGCCGGCCAATTGAGGTTACTACAGACGATATGGTTAAGAAAATTGAAAATATCGTTTTAGCCGAACGCCGAATTAAACTTCGAGAAATCGTTGATGGTGTAAACGCTTCAATCGAGAGGGTACAACACATATTAGAAGAAAAATTGGGTATGGAGAAAGTATCGGCGAGGTGGGTGCCGCGTTTACTCACGGAGGAGCAAAAACGGAACATATTTCGTTCAGTGTTTCCAACATACTATAAGACTGTAAATATGAAAACCTAATTATCCGTAGTTGTTAATCTTACCGCAAGCGATACGTTATCTATTATGCTATCAACACATAAAATCCCCTATCAATTTGATTTGATTAAACTTGCATTGGCAGGTCCAGCGGTTTTTATTGGTTGAAGTTTATTCAAAACCTCCTCATTTTTCTGTAGTTGGGTAAGCGTAAGTATATTTCAGCAACAATTATTATGAAAGTCTGTCAACGAGTCGGTGGTTCTCACTTTATGAGAGCTTTAAAAAACCTTTAGCTTTCTTTCTGGAGTTGGGTTGGTGGTGAATATATATTAACGTCTCTGGGTACAAGACCTTTTGAGACAGTCTTCATTTTTCGTCGTCATTTCTTTTCAGATATGAAATGCTAGTGCCAGTACATTACAGATCTTTTCTAAAGTTCTTGACAGTATTTGCAGCAGCCTAATTCTGAGGTGGAACACTCGGTCACAGTCTTAAAAAACTGCACCCAGTGCAAGTCAGGTCTTCAGGTCCTTCTTCATTTTATTTTCTTGTTTTCCACATTGCTTACGTGTACCAGACGATTTTCTTCAAAATGTACCACTTTTTGAAACAAAACTCTAGCAGAAAACAACGCAAAAACAAAAACAATAAAATAAAAAACTACGAATGCGTTCACCAAAAAACTCCCTGTAGTGGGTATGCAGTAGAGTTGCCATGGTCAAATTCGGAATACCAGGACATTTATGTTTAAAAACAGGATGCAATGTAAGAACAATAGTTAATAGCAATTACGCAATGAATGTAGGATCAATGAAACTCAACTAAAAGCAAAAATTAAGCTGCAGTACCTTCTGAAGCTAGGTACGTTTTCTCATTTATCGACAATTTCTTAGAAAAAGTGTCTAAGGCTTTAGAAGTCCTTGCCTGCCTAAGACTGTGTTTGACCTTTTTTTCATGTTCTTCAATGTCTATCGCACCTCTACTGGGTATAGATAATTATACTCGATTCTCAAATAAAACAATGCACCCAAAATCCAGGACACTCCAGTAGCAGGACACATCCCGGCAAAACAGAACGCTTGGCAACCCTAGTATGCAGCAAGAAGGCATCATTATATCACCCCACTCAGGGCAAGCATTTGTGTGATGAGCAGATTTGTTTGCTCTGTGTCTGGGTGTTAAATATATCTATATATGTATGTATTTAAACGTATATAAGTATGTATATCAGTCTCTGGTAACCCATAACACAGGGAATCCTACTTTGGGGCCAGATGACCATGTGTGATTTGTCCCAGAATATTTATTTATTTATTTATATACGTCCCCACCGAGGGGCTCGAGCCTACCCTGAATTAGGGCGATCAGGCCTTAGTCGACCACCCGGGCCCAGTGCGGGTTAGTCAACTTCACACACAACCTTTGAGTTTCTTCGCAGATGTGTGCAGGTTTCCTCACGATGGTTTCCTTCACCGTAAGAGCGTCCGATGAATGTACATATGAGATCGAAATTCGAAAACACATTGGTACGTGGCAGGACTCGAACCACTACTTCCCGGATAGGAGGTAGCGGCCCTTGCCGTTGTGCCACCGACGCTCTTTTACGACTATCTTATCCTAATACCTTTAAACGAGTAATTCTTGCCAGTGATGACTTACGGTACTGAGACATGATCGCTTACTATGGGCCTCGTAAGAAGGGTCAAGGTCATCCAAAGTGCAATGGAGCGTGCTATGCTCGGAGTTTCTCTGCGTGATCGAATCAGAAACGAGGATCCGCAGGAGAACCAAAGTAACCGACATAGCTCACAGAATCACTAAACTGAAGTGGCAGTGGGCAGGGCACATAGCTCGTAGAACAGATGGCCGTTGGGGTAGTAAAGTTCTCGAGTAGCGACCGCGCACCGAAAAACGTAGCGTAGGCAGGCCTCCCACGCGGTGTACCGACGACCTGCTGAAGATCGCGGGAAGCCGATGGATGCGAGCAGCGCAGGACCTGTCGTCGTGGAAATCCTTGGGGGAGGCCTTTGTCCAGCAATGGACGTTTTTCGGCTGATATGATGATGATGATGATCTGAATCCCGAAAATGAGCAATCATTCTTATATATATAAACTGAATCTCGGAAACGGCTCCAACGATTTGCTTAAAAATTTGTATATACGGGGATTTTTGGGGGCGAAAAATCTATTTCGATAGGTCTCATCTTAGGGAAAACGTTTCGAGATTTTCGCACTGGAAATATGCCGCGCAAAGTGTTTCATAGGTAGCGTATTTTTAAGTGTTTTTAACGGCTCTAGGTACTATGGGGTCGCCCAGGTACTATCTACATATAGTAAGCGCAGCTATCTCCTGTATCGGATAGTAAAATAATCCATTGAATATGGTCAAGTGAATCTAGCATTATAACCAGACACATTTTAGGTTTTATTAATACAGGATATACTTTGTGTTTTGTAGTACAATACGTAGGTAGGTATAAATTTATCATCATTGCCTTTGAATTTCCGCTTATTAGTAGTCAATTGTCTAGTTTAAATTTTTTTTTTGGTTTCTTTTCTCCGGCTTCCAAAAGCGCGGAAAAGGCAAAGGTAACTATGACCATACAGCCTAGTCTGTCGTATTTTAGTTTCCTTATTAGTTTTTTTTTATTTGTAATGCTAGTGCCCGTGCATTTCAAATCATCTCTGAAGTTCTTGACAGCATTTGCAGCAGCCTCATTCTGAGGTGGAACACCCAGTTGCTGTTGGTCGTCTATAAAACTGCACCCAGAGCAAGTTGGGTTCTCACGTCCTCCTTTGTTTTATTTACTTGTTCTCCATATTACTCACGTAAACTAGACGATTTTCTCCAAAATGCACCACTTCTTGAACAAAATCCTAGCAGAAAACAATGAAAAAACAACAAAATAAAACTACGAATGCGTCTACCACAAATCCCGCCAAAAAACTCCCTAGTTTAAAAATATTAAATAAACACTAAAACATAAATCTTATTTAAAGCTTTCTGCCAATCTTTTTATACGTGCAGTCTGTGGCTCAACTACACACAGAAGGCAATCAACTCCTTGCGCGTTCAATTTATCAACGCATTCAGGATGTTGTTGAGGCTGCCAAGGTACTGCAGCGCATCAGGCATGTTTGCTGAAGCTCTTACGGATGGCTTTCATGCCATCTTAAGAAAGAGAGCCGCCTCGTTGCTGAACCGGCAAACAAAACCTTTTTTATCTATCTATCTTATCTTAATACCTTTAATCGAGCAATTCTTGCCAGTGATGACTTACGGAACTGAGACATGGTCGCTAGCCGGCCCGACTGCCCTATCTTATGGCAATTGGTACGGCTGCATGTTAAGTAATTTTAATTTGTGTAACCTTACTAACCCTAATGTCTTTATTATTTTTTCTTGTACTAACACTCTATGGATTATGTTGTCCGAAATAAATGTTTTGATTTGATTTGATAAATCGAAAAACTGAATAAATTAAGTGTAAATATTTCCATTTCCTCCATGTTGGCTGAAGATATCTGCGCGATAACGCCACAATGAAAGCCGTGATTGATGACGTACCTACTTACATACCGAACTGATATGAGTATTTGCGATTGGAACATCCCCATTTACGATCGAAGTACCACCGAACATGATAATAATAACATCATTAAGGGTCCCCAGGAAGCTCGAGTTTCCATACAAACGTAGTTCCGCTTTAATACAAAAGCTACATGCCGGATTGAATACAAACTTTGCAAATATATTGAGTAGACACATATCGATGTTTGTAATTAGTTTTTAACCGACGAGAAAACGGAGGAGGTTCTCAAGTTGTTTTTTTTTTTAATGTTTTACAGAGAAGTCCGATTTTGATTTTTCATTGGAAAGGGTATACCCCGAAATTGGTTTTACATAAATTTGAAAAAAAATAATTCTATCCCTAAGGGTAGAAAAACAGGGGATGATTGATTGTTCACTCACTGGTTGTAATGTATGACCACGCATTACTTTTCACAGAGTAGTCCAATTTTGATGATGTTTTTTTTATTTAGAAGACAGAAGTTCTTTTAAAAGGATGGCGCACCCATTAGTATATTTTAGGAACAAAAAATGAAAAAAAACTTTTTAATAAAAAATCAAACCGGCGAAATAAGAAAGGAACTGAAAACGATAAATAAAAAGAACCTTTATTGTCTAATCACACCCCGGACACTCCATACAAACGAGCGAGAAATGATATATACAACTGACGTACCTATCTATAGGCAAGAATGCCGGTAGGGTTGAATCGCACCGGCGCGGCGCGGCGGCATTGGTCACGAAAAATATTTAATCGAATTTTCAATGTAGTTTCAAAAGGTGACGTATTTTTTTAATTTTGTTTATTTATATATATACTTATAATTAAAGATTGGGAATATAAATAGCATTGTTTCCATAGATTTGATAGTTCGAGTGAGAGTTCTATATTGATTGAGCAAGACGCAAATAGAAGCGCCGCCATTTATCGTTCCCAATTATAATTCTATTGTTTGCGTAGAAGTATCTTATTTATGTGTACCTTCAATCAATAAAACAAAAAACAATATCTTGTTATTTGATATATTTATTTTACCAACTTCGGTACGAAATGAATCAGATAGGGTTATTGGAAATGTGACGTATTCCTTTTAAAATTAATTTGAAACAAAAAAGGTCAAAAAACTAGGGGTCGGAAATCAACGAGTAACATCGAAATTAATTTTCAGATTTTGTATGAAGAACTCATTGATTTATTCTTCGTAATTTTGTTGAAAAAAATTGTATGCAAAACACGGGAAAAACGGCTCCGAGTGTTTACATTTATTGATTTCTATGAAGAGCGATATTGTAAGATACCTGGTCAGATAAATATATCTTATAGTATCTTTCCCGTGCAGTCTATCTTGCAGTGTGCATGCAGTAAATAACTAACAAACATTTCGTGACCAATACCGCCGGTGTGATTCAACCCTACCTGCATTCTTGCCTATAGATACGTCAGTTATAATTATGTATATAATTTCTCGCTCGTTTGTATGGAGTGTCCGGGGTGTGGCAGAGTGCGACAGGCCTGCCAGTGGTTGAGTTAACTCAACCGAATGGCGGATTTTCGATAAGAGCCCGCGTTACTCGACATTCGACAGTCGTCATTTCCGTCCCCGAATCCTAATGTAAGTCCATCTGTACCTACGTCATATTATCATTTATTTATTTAAAATTAATCTCTAAATTCGACCTCACCCCCCCGTCACTCAGATTGGATGTAGATTGGGTACCAAACGTAATGGACGAGCTACGCAAGCGCGATAAACGTCACTTATATTTACTTTGCGCGCCGCTGTGATTTCGTACACCGGAATAAAAAGCAACTAGTTACCGAACGTAAAGGACGAACTACGCATGCGCGATTAACGTCACTTATATTTACTTTGCGCGCCGCTCACCGCTCGACGCCAATAGGCGGCCGCGGCGGGCGTCTCAGCATGCCTCGTATCATGATTGGCTGACCACCAATATTATACGACCAAATCTAAGAACAATCAGTTCCTATAAATCTTCATACTAGCTGTATCTTTTTTTTTTAGAAATGTAGTTCCTTTATGTTTTTCATATGTCAGATGTCAGTTTGTTATTGTGGCCTATATTGTTCGTTTTATTTATTTAAAATGATGATTGTTTGTAATAATTTGATTAGATGGTGTGAAAGTATGAGTTGTATAGAAATATCTAGTGGTGTGATATTATAAAATGTGATCTCGGAATTATAGATTGAGATTGAATATTATTGTAGGTTGCTAAATGAGATTGTTTCACGGACAAAAGCTCCTGTGTTTGAAGAACAAATGAACAATGTTATCCATGTAAGTTACTTAATCATGTAAGATAACTGTTGATTGTTGCTTGCAGCACAGTATATATACCTTGCAGTGTGCATGCAGTAAATAACTAACAAACATTTCGTGACCAATACCGCCGTGATTCAACCCTACCTGCATTCTTGCCTTCTATAGTCAGTTATAACTATGTATATAATTTCTCGCTCGTTTGTATGGAGTGTCCGGGGCAATGACTTATATATTACTGGCGTAAGGACCCGGCCAACGCGCGCGACTAATGGGCCCAGCGAATTGGTGCGAAAATCGAAAGTTTCGCACACTCGCGACTCAGTCGTCTGCGGGACATTGTTCAGTGCGGTGGAAAAATATTCCATATAAAAATGCCTTATTGTGTTGTAAGAGGCCGTAAATATCATAAAAGAAAGGCTAAAAAGAAACATGGGATGTCGTATCATCGATAAGTAACCTTACATTGTATTTTTTCTTGTAAACAAATTAAAAAAACGAATTTTTAAAGCGACAATTCTATCAAGGTTCTTTTAACTCGGCACGTCAGTCAACTCTCGCCCACGCTAGTTCGTACGAGTTATGTCAGATGGCGCTACTTTTTGCATGTATGAAGAAAATCTGACTAAAATATGGAGTCGGGCGGATCCTTTTGTTCAAATCTGTGGTCCGGGGTGTGGCAGAGTGCGACAGGCCTGCCAGTGGTTGAGTTAACTCAACCGAATGGCGGATTTTCGATAAGAGCCCGCGTTACTCGACATTCGACAGTCGTCATTTCCGTCCCCGAATCCTAATGTAAGTCCATCTGTACCTACGTCATATTATCAACAGAATTTTCGCCATGCCACTTTTCAAATACTGTAAAGTATTATCTGTTTATGATAAGCATCGGTGGCTCAACCGGCAACGACTTGGTTATATTAGTACTAACATACAGTATGGACACTCCCTGCCGCTCTCTAGATTGCGACCTCACCCCTTCGTCACCCAGATGATATAGATTGGTAACAGTTTGGTTCTCGAACGTATAGGATTTCGCCGCCATTTTGTTTGTTCCGTCATTCCTTTTTAAATGTCATTTCTGGCCCGTTGTATGAAGTGTCCAGGGTGTGACAGAGGTAAACCCGGTACCTCTGGTTAGAAGGACCAAGTCGTTACCGGTTAATACCAATGAGTCTTTCAAAACTTACGTACATACTTACCGATTGCTTTAACTGTGGAGGAAAACATCGTGAGGAAACCTGCACACGCCTGCGAAGAAACTCAAAGGTTGTGTGTGAAGTCGACCAACCCGCACTGGGCGCGCGTGGGCCTGATCGCCCTAATTCAGGGTAGGCTCGAGCCCCTCGGTGGGGACGTATATGAGCTGAGCTACATGATAAAGTCAAAATAGCTGTCCTCTATCTCTGTTATCGTGTGACACAATTAACCGTGGTATTTCCTGGTGGTGCACTTAAAAGAAGAACATCATAATATAGTAAACTACCTGTTTGCCGCGGCTTCACCCGCGTGGACAACGCTTCTATGACTTTTCGAGGGTGCGCAGTGCGCAAGCCGCAAGCGGCTTGCTACCGTGGAAAAAAAGTGGCCTATGTAATAATTCTGGTCCTAATATGTCTACCTACCAAATTTCAGCCAGATCCGTTTAGTAGTTTTTGCGTAAAAGAGTAACAAACATACATCCATACATTCTCACAAAATTTCGCGTTTATAATATTAGTAGGACTAGCTGTTAGACGCATCTTCTCCCGCGCAGATGCCGTTTATTGCCATTCCCGTGGGAATTTCCCGAAATCCTTTCTTAGCGGATGTCCACGTCCTAATTGATATCTGTATTCCAAATTTCAGCGAAATCCGTTCAGTGGTTTCGGCCGTGCGTTGATATACACTTCAGTCACCTTTTAAACAAATAATATGTATACAAATTTAAGAAAATCAATTAGGAATGATAACTAAACACAACTTAGATAGGTACTTGAAAACCTTTGTATTACCTAAAACGAAGTATATTTTGCCTAAATTATACAAACAAACAGAGGCCAGCACATCAAGCTAGACACTCGTAGTGCGAATCTGATCCATGCGCAATGCGCATACGGCATAAGAACTGTACAAAGTCCGAAGTGTCTAGCTTGATGTGCTGGCCTATGTACACAGGCCAGCACATCAAGCTACATACTTTGAACTTTGTACCGTTCTTATTCCGAATGCGTATGGATCAGAATCGCACTACGAGTGTATAGCTTGATGTGCTGGCCTCTGTACATGTCGAGAGAAACGTATTCATCTACCATTTCATCATATCAGCGGAAAGACGTTCACTACTGGACAAAGGCCTCCCCCAAGGATTTCCAAAACGACCGGTTCTGCGCTGCCCTCTTTCAGCGGCTTCCCGCAATCCTCGGTCCACCAATTGGGAGTCCTGCCAACGCTACGTCTTCCGGTGCGCAGTCACCACTCGAGAAGACTCCTACCCCAACAGTCATCTGTTCTACGAGCAATATGCCCTGCCCCGATTCTGTGAGCTATGTCAATTCCTTTGGGTCTGTATTATGCCATACTATTTACCAAACATAAATAACAATTTACCAAAGATATTCAACAAAGACCGGCCAATTGCGAGTCAGAACCGCACACATACTGGATGGCGCTAGTTTCTTCAGTTCCGTACTATCATACTAGATGGCGCTAGTTTCTTCAGTTCCGTACTATCATACAAGATGGCGCTAGTTTCTTCAGTTCCGTACTATCATACTAGATGGCGCTAGTTTCTTCAGTTCCGTACTATCATACTAGATGGCGCTAGTTTCTTCAGTTCCGTACTATCATACAAGATGGCGCTAGTTTCTTCAGTTCCGTACTATCATACTAGATGGCGCTAGTTTCTTCAGTTCCGTACTATCATACTAGATGGCGCTAGTTTCTTCAGTTCCGTACTATCATACTAGATGGCGCTAGTTTCTTCTGTTCCGTACGATCATACTAGATGGCGCTAGTTTCTTCACTTTAAAAAAAAACACGTTTTTTCACGATATTTTCCTTCGTATTTAAAAACTAATAAAATTTTTATATGAAAAAAAATAATGAACAAAATTGTTGAGAAAGTTTAGTGCGGGGTGTCGTACAATTTATTTAAATGAGAAACAAAATTGACTGCATGATATATCGGTTATATTAGGTACAAGCTGTGCCCGCGACTTCGTCCGCGTGGAGGTTTTGAATTTTTCCCACGGGAACTCTTAAATTTTCCGGGATAAAGTATCTTATATGTTAACCCGGGCTATAAGGAACCACCATACAAAATTTCATGAACATCAACCTGGTAGTTTTTGCGTGATGCGCAAAAAATTCCTAAAGTTGTTGTTTTGTCCTCTTTAACGTTAGTAATGTCTACCATAGTTATTTTTTTCCAAAAAAATTACATGTACAGATACTGCCTCGTTACAATTTTATTATTTGTATAGATAATAGGCCACAAGTCGGTGGCAACACCACATCCTGGACACTTCATACAACGGGCCAGAAATGACATTTCAAAAAACGAATGACGAAACAAACAAAATGGCAGCGAAATCCTCTACGTAACCAAAAACTGTAACCTGTATCAATCTGGGTGACGAGGGGGTGAGGTCGCAATCTAGAGAGCGGCAGGGAGTGTCCATACTGAATGTTAGTACTAATATATATACTTTAAGAATACTAAGGCTTAATCTGGTCTCTATACTATTGTGTTTCTGATGTCGGCTTGATGCGGGCTACATACAAAGCGTAGCGTACTACGTCACGGTATATTTACGTTTGGTTGTAGATTCGTCTCATAAACTCAGTCTGTTTGTCCCACATAACCACAATATACAGGGTGTAACAGAATTGGTGTAGATCCTGTTAACTCTTGTTCTATGACTTTCCTGAAATATAAAAACCCGATATTGTCTGTAAAGTCGGTTTACGGACGATAATTTTACGTGATAACTTGTCACAAACTGAACGCTTGTGTGCTTTAGACCACACGACTGAAGTAAACTTATTCAGCTCCATCTTTAAGGATATGTAAAATACCGTCCATAGACGGTTTAGTTAACTCCTTGGCACTTATGTGCTCCTGGCACTTTTTACAACTACAACATATCTCACAGTTGGAACACCTCTTGTAAGCTTCTGGAAGCCTAGTACTTTTAATCCATTGACACATTGATGTTGTGAAACGCCTATTTTTGATGTGTAACATCTTTGCTCTCGCTTTCCTGCAATTTGTGGGAGTGATTTCGTGAAATGGGACGGAAAAGTGTCCCATGTGACGGAAATGTGTAACAGGGAGTCGCGTTTTTTCAGGCTTTAGAAGCGCGTAAAAGGCAAAGGTATCTATGACCATACAGCCTAGTCTGCCGTATCCTTGCCGTCCTTTTTTCAGGCTTTAAAAACGCGGAAAAGGCAAAGGTATCTATGACCATACAGCCTAGTCTGCCGTATCTTTGCCGTCCTTTTATAAAGTTTTTTGTCACATGTTACACATCATATGCGAGTACTGTAGGTCTCGCTCGAATTTTTTAGTATGACGGTTTTCCTCACAGAGAATCGACCGCATTGGAACACCTCTTGTAAACTCCAGGAAGCTTAGTACTTTTAATCCATTGACACTTTTATTTGACGGTTCGTCCGTCCGTCCAAGTCATCAATGCGGCCCGTGTCATCAATTTATAAGACGTTATCACTTCGAAAAAAAATGTTATTTTATTTTTATTAATTTTTTGACGTGATTACGTCTAATAAATCGATGGACGCCGGCTGCACGCACGAAAAAGGATGACTCATTGTCCCGTTACGCATAATTCAATTTTATTCATAAAAGTATGCAATCATTTCATTAATGTTTTGTTATAACGTTGTCACGTTAAACTAGCGTCCGTAAACCGACTTTACAGACAACCAATTTTTTATTTATATTTTATAACCTACCCTACACTACCCTACCCTACCCTACATACACTACCCTACCCTACACTACACTACACTACCCTACCCTACACTACACTACACTACACTATCCAACCCTACTCTACCCTACACTACCCTATCCTACCCTACCTTATACAACACTATACTACCCTAACCTACCCTACAACCAATTATTTTTTGACTGATATTTTTTTTGATGAATATCATATTTTAATACTTATTATCCTATTCCCGACGAAGACAAATGCAAAACCACAAAAAACATAAAAATCGGTCCAGCCGTTCTTGAGTTATAAAGGGTGTAACTAACACGACTTTCTTTTATATATATATATATATATATATATATATATATATATATATATATATATATATATATATATATATATATATATATATATATATAGATTAGGAGAACACAAACGGTAATGTACATTGATATTTAAGGGATTAAATATAAATGGAAAGGTAAGTCTATACATTCCAACAACGAGTTCCACAGTTATTTAAAAATATAAGCCTACTTAATATTGACTTCTTCATACAAATCGATCAGCTGATCGAGCAATTTTGCGCATGTTTTGTATGGAGGGTTAAATTTCTTTTTGAGAATTTTCAATGGACTATTTGGGGAAAATTGTTCAGTATGAAGAGTAGAAGCCCCAGTTAACGGGGTCCACAACGATTTTGTTACACCCTGTATAGCTAGCAGCGAAAGCCGCGGGAGGTGAGCATGCCTCAGATCCAGTACTTACCATCAGGCAAGGTGATTACCAATCGTGAATAAAAAAAAAACTATCTGGAACCCGCCTTGCCACTCGACAGGACAAATGTCTTGGCGACAAGACTTTGGGCAGATAGTTCTACCATGCCACCTCACGTTGTTGGCAGGAGTAGTGGCCATTAATATATCTAACCAGAAGGTCCATAAGTGGAGACGCTATATCATAAACACAGCAGTTTAGCTACTTTGTAGACGTACATGTGTAGATGTTCGAATCCTGCCACGTACCAATTTGTTATCGAATTTCGATTTCATATGTACGTTTATCTGACGCTCTTACGGTGAAGAAAAACACAGTATGGAAACCTGCACAAGCCTGCAAAGAAACTCGAAGGTAGTTTGTGAAGTGGGCCCGCGTGGTCGACTAAGACCCGATCGCCCTTAATCAGGGTAGGCTCGAGCCCCTCGGTGGGGACCTATATGAGCTGATAAAATGAATACTATATTTTTACATTCAGCAGGATTTTCCACTGTGATTATTATGGTTCTAATTATTGTGCTTCGCTTGTGTAGAAAATTATAGCCAGGTCTAGTTTCAGCCCACTGGGCGCAAGAACCTCAGGCAGTCCATCCTAGCAGCTAATTTGCGTTGTGTATTTGACCTGCATCTACTACTCTCCCTTTTTAGGGTCCCGTAGTGAAACTTGGAACCCTTATAATTTACCATTACGTTTTTTCCCATTAATCCTGCATAAAAATAAATTCTAAAATATGATTTCCTAAATTGCTCCCCTATTGAAGTTTCAAATAACCTTACTTGTTTTGTTTTTCCATCACGTCTTCAATTTTTAATTGATCAAATTTACAATATAAGTTCGTCAATGACGCTAAAAATCTTTTTACAGTTTTATAAGTTTTGACCCTGCGTGTGTTCCTGGTGACGGTGACGGCGGTGTCGCAAATTGAATGGTTTCGTCCATCTCAAAAATGCCCAACGCGCCTAAAAATATCAATAAAAAAAATAGGTATTTTTAATTTAGAATTTATCATTAATTTTATTCACTTTCACTGCTGAACGAAATATCTTCAGAATCGTCATGTAAATTAATATTTAAAGACTAAGCAAGATTTGCGTGACCCCTTGCGGGTGTAATGTTAGCGGCACCGCCATTGAACTCAGGGCGGCCCCTTCGACACAACCGTTTTACGCTAACCGGCAGCGGCGAGCAGTATTGATCAAAGTTTCAGCTAATTCAGCGAACGAACTTTACTATTACCACAGAATAGAAGAATTCTATAGAGCGTCGGTGGCGTAACGGCTAGGGCCGCCGCCTTCTATCCGGGAGGTCGTGGTTCGAATCCTGCTACGTACCAATGTGATTTCGGATTTAGATTTCGTATGTACGTTTATCCGATACTCTTACGGTGAAGGAAAACATGGTGAGGAAACCTGCACACGCCTGCGGAGAAACTCGAAGGTTGTGTGTGAAGTCGACCAACCCGCACTGCGCCCGCGTGGTCCGAAATCTAAGGCCCGATCACCCTAATTTAGGGTAGGCTCGAGCCCCTCGGTGGGGACGTATATGAGCTGATACGACGATAGAACGCTGATGATGAACGTTGTAGTACTAGCACCGAGCGAGCATTACACATACACCGTCATTTGTCTTTAGAAATGTCATTAAAATTTCGCGACCTTTGTATTCAGTGTCCGGGGTGTGCTAATAGAATAGCTTGTAAATACTATAATTGAGAACTAATTGAATGACGGAAAAGAAATCAGGCTTTATGTCATGTATTTGTAATATTGTTAAGAAAGTGTTGTATTCATATGTTTTTGTCACTTAAATAAACAAATAAATTTCAATATGTAAAGTGACAAGAATCCTTAATTCCTTACTGATATTATAAATGTGATAATGTTTTTGTTTGTTACCTTTTCCACTTCAACACTTCACTTCACTACAAATTTTTTCACTAAGTATTTTTTGCCAACTTTTTAATCTTTTACTTTTTATCCCTTGAAAATAGCATAGTCCGATGTAGTTCCTGAGGAAACTGAAAAAATTCATTTTTTTGGTTGATGGACAATGAATTGTTGTGATTTTTGGCACACAGGATAGTTGAGGAGGTGGGAAATTACATAATTTACTAACTAGCTTATCCGACATAGTTCCCGAGGGATCTGATCTGGGCAAAACTCATTTTTACGCTCGTGCACGTCAGCGTCGCAACGGAGCAATGGATTGAATTATTTTTTTCTACAAAAATGGTTGAGGGGGTGGGAATTGATATAGACTGCTAATCTGAATAGCCCGATACAGTTCCTGAGGGATCTGGAGAAAACTCATGTTCGCTCGCGCACTCAGAAATAGTCATAAAAACGATGTCAACGCGGGCGAAGCCGCGGGCAAAAGCTAGTATGGTAAATATAAAATCACTTAATATATATTACATTAACTGCTACCAAACAGTATTAAACGTGGTAAACATTACACAGAACATGCAGCGACGCGTAGAAAATGGTATAAATCATTTAGGAGAATTTCCGTCGCAACAAACGTTGATTGAAACCATATACCCCTGCTTTAATAGCGCGAAGTAGGTCATTGTTTTGTTTGGGTTACAGTATCTGTGCCATTTCTAATGGAGACGACAATATTGTAGGTGTCACACAATTCTGTTCCGCGAAATGCCAAAGAAATAAAAGGTAAGTAGGACATGGATGCGTCATACTTATCACATGTGGCGTAGTTTCAAACTTTCGGAAATGTAGAAGAATCAAGAATTAAACATAAGTAATAACGTGGATTAATTACGTGTGGGGACGTATATGAGCTGTAATGATGATGATGATGAATATCGTGGATGCGTCAGAATTAAAAGGTAAGTAGAACATGGATGCGTCAAAATAAAAGGTAAGTATAACATGGATGCGTCATACATATCACATGTGGCGTAGTTTAAAATTTTCGGGAATGTAGAAGAGTCGTAATATTTTCAGGGTATCAGAGATTGGCATTGTTCAAAAAACTTGAGGTATTTTTACAAGCTTTTATTTAACTTGCAATGTATGTATGTATGTTTGTTCGGGTGGAATCCTGCAACTCAATTTTGAGGCAGATATCTTCAACCGATTGAGATGAAATTGAAATATTGAATACACGTTCAGTGTGGATGACAATGCATCGTTAACTGTGTACGTCATTCTAAATTCAACATGGCGGCACACCCAAGATAGCGGACTAGTTATTTTTAATGAACTCTTACGATATGTGTATTAAATGAAAGGGTTTATTGAGAAGAATACGAAATTATTTTGAAATAAAAGCTTGTACCTAAAGATTTTTAGGTTTTTCGAAAATTATCTTATTTTAATGAAAAATAGGCTATTTTGAATGAAGAGACTAATTTTAATGTTTTTTGTTTTTATTCATTATAGTATTTTTTATGATTTCGCAAGTGTTAAAAATATGTTAAACGTAAATATTTGTAGTGATGTGACAAATACTATGACAAGAAAGGCCCCAATACTAATTTAAATTGACGATTGTGAACGGAATTTAGTGATTTAGTATGTATATATGGCATTAAATAATTATATCTCTAAATTGTTCTTTTATTTACGTGCCTTGTAAAAAATCAGAACAGTTTCAATTGTGTAATGCCGGCAGTGACGTCATCGTAGGCCAATCAAGGACAAATCATTTTATTAAATGAAATATACCAAATCACTTAAAATTTCTGAAATGTAATAAGTTAAAAATTACGGCAGAAGCCTTTCCTAGAAAAGGTTTTCGAATTAAGTGGGGTTCATAAAAACTGACCAATAGCCCTTGGCATCATCTCACCTAATGGTAAGTGACGATGCCGAAGGTGTAAACGGGCTTACTAAGATTCCACAACGCACAGTGAGGAACTGGCTATCTCATATTCAAGTCGAAACACATCCATGTTGTTAACATTGATGTTTAGCAGCAGGACATAGATAAGATGGTGGTAGCTAGCCAGGCGGGCTTAGAAAATGGGTATTTAAAGGCTTCCCCAACCAAACCAAGTCAGAGTTAAACTCCGCCGGAAATCGAACCCACGACCTCCTGATATAAAGCTGATGGCCTTAACCATTACGGTGGTATTATGGCATTGTTCAAAATACTTTTTTTTATAAACTTTTTTAAGAAGAATTTTTTTTTCATTAATTATTTTTTATGATTTTTCAAATATCACACTAAATATCGCGACAAAACTTAGATAAGATGGTGGTAGTTAGTCAGGCGGGATTAGAAAATGCTTTTACACCAACCAAACCGAGTCTTACAAAGTTAGAGTCAGCCGGGAATCGAACCCGCGACCACCTGATAAGAATGCGATGTGATGTGGCCTGATGTAAATAGACTTAACCGTTACTCCGCGGAGGCAGTTAAAATATAGAAGTTGAACAGTCTATAGCAATCGGAAGACTGATTAAATAAATTAGGAAGCAAGCTCGCAAAAAAGTTACACGAGCCAGTGCTAATTGAAGCACTGGCGACCACCGTTCTATTCAATGATTTATTTCCTGAGCAATCTTAATAGAACCACATCCTGGACACTCCATACAACGGGCCAGAAATGACAATTCAAAAAACGAATGACGGAACCAAAAAAATGGCGGCAAAATCCTATACGTTCGAAAAACCAAACAGTAACCAATCTATATCAATATGGGAGACGAGGGGGTGAGGTCGCAATCTAGAAAGGGGCAGGGAGTGTCCAAACTGTATGTTAGTACTAATATATATACTTTGATAGAAAGACGAATCTTAACCTATACTATAATAACCTATAGGGTAAAACCAGGATAGTTGCCCCAGGGGTATAGTTGCCCCGATTGTAATTACTCTAGTTTCGCGGATGAATCGCATGCTGTTTTATTAATCTATCGAAAGATTCTCCAACTACCACTTAGTTGACAGTGTCTCATATCTCTGTGCGATTGCATGGGAAAGCAATATGCGATCAAAGTTTTTGCGGGATAGATGTCCTATTTCTCGGCGGGGCATCTATCCTAAACGTAATTTACATGGATTAGGCAACTATCCCCTATGTGGGATAGATGTCCCAAAATGTAGAGATCCGCAAAAATCGCTAATACCTTAAAAATATTAAAGATAATGTTTTTTAATTTTCATAAATTTGTAGATAAAAAACCAAAGTACCGGCCAGTTTTACAAATAATGTAATTTGCTTTTTGGACTGAGAGATATAGTGTGATTGCAAAAAGTGTGGCAACTATCCGGCTTTTACCCTACATTTTTATAGTGACGATCGAGGTTACACATTATATTCGGTAACAACTTCGAGTGTAGAGCCTCCAACCTTCAGAGGAGTAGGTATGACACGGACGTTTGGCATGATTTTCGTCTTGTCCATGTTCATTCTAAAACCTATTTGTTGAGATGGCCTTTGGGGCAGTTCTCGAGTTCTCGAGTGGCAACCGCACACCGGAAAACTTAGCGTAGGTAGGCCTCCCACTCGGTTGGCCGATGACCTGGTGAAGGTCGCGGGACGCTGCTGGATGCGGGCAGCGCAGAACCGGTCGTCATGGAAATCCTTGGGGGAGGCCTATGTCCAGCTGTGGACGTCCGTCGGCTGCTGTGATTGATTTATCGAGGTAAATACTGTGACAATGCCAGTAACTAAAAAACACACTAAAAGATAGCGCTAGTGAGTTTAACATAGAAATACCATTTCCACATCCTACTAATATTAATATAAACGCGAAAGTTTGTAAGAAAGAATGTATGGATTCTTTCACGCAAAAACTACTTAGCGGATCTGACTGAAATTTGGTAAGTAGACAGATTAGGACCTAGATTAACACATAGGCTACTTTGTTTCACGCTCGCGAGCCGCTTGCGTTGTCCACGCGGGTGAAGCCGCGGGAAACAGCTAGTGTGGTTAAAGTTAGAAAAATTCGCGATGATTCGCCGGTGACTTGATTTATACTGCGCCTATTATTATATTATTAAGCTTTCTTTTATGTTCCGTGGCTACGTCTTAAGTGGAAATTCATAAAAAAAACGTTATTTTCTAACTTTTAACTTAACACAAAATAGATTTTAAAAATAACTTTTCAATTTCTCCTTTTTCGACAACTTCTGCCAAAAATAGTTTCTTCAGACGAACGACACGCAACTTCAATAATGACTTTTCTGATGTAGACATCTTTAATAATACTTTGGGTGCCTTCAAAAGTGCGATAAGAAATAAAATAAACTGTTAAAAGTAGTTGAAGTAAAAATGTTTGTGCAATTAATATTTTCTCAGGGCTCGTATATTCTATGATTATTGTTATTAAGTGAAACTCTAGGTCTTTTTTATTTATATAATAGAAAAAATCATCATCATCATATCAGCCGAAAATCGTCCACTGCTGGACAAAGGCCTCCCTCAAGGATTTCCACGACGACCGGTCCTGCGGTGCCCGCATCCATCGGTTTCCCGCGATCTTCACCAGGTCGTCGGTCCACCGCGTGGGAGGCCTGACTACGCTACGCTTTCCGGTGCGCGGTCGCCACTCGAGATTTTTACTGCCACATCGGCCATCTTCTCTACGAGCTATGTTCCCTGCCCACTGCCACTTCAGTTTAGCGATTCTGTGGGCTATGTCGGTTACTTTGGTTCTCCTGCGGATCTCCTCGTTTCTGATTCGATCACCAGAAAAAAATAAAAAGTATAAATTAAGTTACTGGGGAACGACGCGAATTCCATAAATCCTACTAATATTAAAAACGCTAAAGTTTGTAAGAATGTATGGATGTATAATTGTTACTCTTTCACACAAAAACTACTGAACGGATCTGGCTGAAATTTGGTAGGCAAGACAGATTAGGACTTGGATTAACATATAGGCTACTTTTTTCCACGCTACTTCGTGGAGGAATGAATTTTCCCACGGGAACTCTTGAATTTTCCGGAATAAAAAGTATCCTATATGTTAACCCGGGCTTTAGGGAACCACCATACAAAATTTCATCAAAATCGGCCTGGTAGTTTTTGCGTGATGCGCGAACATACAGACAGACCGACAGACAAAAATTCCAAAAGTTGTTGTTTTGGCCTCTATAACGTTAGTAATGTCCACCACAGTTATTATTTTCCTAAAATACTTCATGTACAGACACGGCCCCGTTACAGTTTTATAAGATTAGAATTTTTTTATGATTTGAATCAATCTAGTTCCATGTGTTGGAAGCGTCGGTGGCTCAATCGGTAACAACTCGGCCCTCCTAACCAGAGGTCTCGTGTTCAAATCCGGACGGCTTTCTTCATACCAATGAGGTTTTCAAAAAACTTACGTAAATATACTTACCGATTGCTTTAACTGTAAAGGAAAACATCGTGAGGAAACCTGCACATCTGATTCCAGATGTGTATGAAGGTCGCATTGCACACGTCCGAAATCTAAATGTCGCCGTCTATCCCTTGGCCACACGATAAGACAGTTCCATATGTTTTTGAGTTGACGAACTTACCCACTTATAATGGACGTTAACAAGCGAGTTCCAAAAAGGAGGAGGCTCTCAATTCGTCAGTTTTTTTTATGTGTGTTACCTCATTACTTTTGACTGGGTGAACTGATTTTTATGATACCTTTTTTATTTGAAAGCTAGTGCTTTCCGTGTGGCCCCATATAATTTTTATCAAAATCGGTGTAGTACTTTATTAGAAAATTAACAAAAACCAAAAGTAATAATGCAAAAATGTACCAAGTTGTTGCGATCACGTTGCGATGGAAGTCGGTTTTTTAACGTGTTTGGCGTTATTTTCATCCACTTCCGACGCAGCCGTTTCACTACTCGCAGTGACAATGAAGGTTTTGACGACCTCGTAAAACACACATAAACCTACTTGCTTATTTCACTGTGGAGGGGTCGTTTTCTTTCCTTACAATCTTTACGTGTCGTTTAAGGTGGAATTGAAAACGGTTTAAAAGTTTAACGATACGTTTTTCAATTTTCACCACGTTAGCCAGTAGTTCATTGTGTGCACGGCGGCAGCTGTCATCTAGAAACACGCTATTAAAGTTACTTCGCCGCTGAGTATATATGTCGCAGCCAACTGAGCTAGAGAAAAAAAACGTTAAATTAGCCATTCAATTAACTGCTTAGCCGGTTCATTGAATGTCAGGCCAAACGTTGCACGTTGATAGAACAAGCGTCACTCAACTTTCAACTAGTTGGCTGATTGTAAGCTAGGTTGAACGTTGATTGAACAAGCGTCACTCAACGTTCAACTAGTTGGCTGATTGTAAGCTAGCCCTTTGAACATGGCGGACGTAAAATCCCATACAATGAAAAGGGAGTTGCAAATATTAGTTTTTTCTAAAAAACTGTAAATGAGCGAGCGAAGCGAGCGATAATAGGTTCGTTAAGGTTTCATTGATTGTACAGTCAAAGAGCCTCGCGGAGCGAGTCTCCCCTCCATTGGTAGCAGATCGCTTCTCAGAAGAAGAAATCATGTGTTAACATTTAACGACTTGGCCAGTTGTCCTTGTCGCCATTCAATCAACGGGGTAACCTTTCAATCAATCAATTAGTACTTATTGAAACGCAGGTAAAACCGAGTTGATGAGGAGCAGTAGGGTCTAATTAGCTAACAGAATGTGGTAGTGTCAAGGGAGAGAAATATTACCTTTGGCATTAATGGTACCTAGTGTCAAGCGGTAGTTCCACGGGAAACAAACGAACAAAGAGTAATTGTATGCATTTTAAGCATATAAGATTTCCTTCTGATGAATTATTTACCTTATGTAAAGTGCTTTCAGTTAGAAAACTCTTCACTTTACAACTAATTAAAAAAAAACATAGAAGTTTAGGCTATGACCCTAACATACTAAACAAAAGTCGGAATGATGTAGTAGCAAATTGAAAGCGGGACTTTACGTGAATTTAACAGCTGTCCCGGCGAACTTATTTCCACCTTACATTACACTACTCTACCCTATCCTACACTACCCTAACCTACCCTACCCTAACCTACACTACCCTACCCTACCCTACATACACTACACTACCCTACCTTGTCCTACACTACCCTACCCTACCCTACACTACACTACCCTACCCTAAATATACACTACACAACACTACCCTACCCTACCCTAAAACCATTTTTTTTATTGATGAATATTATATTATAATACTTACTTATTATCCTATTCCCGACGAAGACAAATGCAAAAACACATTAATGGTCCAGCCGTTCTTGAGTTATAAATGGTGTAACTAACACGAGTTTATTTTACGCATATAGGATGACTTTTAATTAGTTCTTGATAGCAAAGGATATGAATGTACTCGTGATTACAAACAACTTTCCCTAAGAAACTATATGTCAAATATGAAAAAAAAAACTTTGTCCTTCATACATTTTTGTCGATTTGATAACTTGTTATGTACCGACGAGGACCTAAAATTTTTTTCTGACTCGACATATAGTTTCTTTGGGAAAGTTGTTTGTAATCACTAGTACATTCATATCCTTTGCTATCAAGAACTAATTTATGGTCACCCTATATAGATATAGATGAGCAGGTATTGATGTTGTTTTTACCTCAACATTTCGATTATGCTTTGATAGCCGTGGTCGTGAGTAGACTGAAGCCGCGGTCACACCCCGGACACTGCATTAAAGACATTTCCAAAATTAAATGACGGAGCAAACAAAATCACGGCGAAATCCTATACGTTCGAGAACTAAACTGTAACCAATCTGTATCAATCTGGGTGACGAGAGGGTGAGGTCGCAATCTAGAGAGCGGCAGGGAGTGTCCATACTGTATGTTAGTACTAATATATATACTTTGCCGCGGTGTCATCATTATGAATAATCGTGAAAGTTTAGTGTTACATACAGGTGACTTTTAATTAACTCTTGATAATTAAAAATATGCATGTACTCGTGATTACAAACAACTATCCCAAAGAAACTATATGTTAAATCAGAAATAAAAGTTTTGGTCCTCGATACATAATAAGATATCAAATCGCCAAAAATATATAAATGATTTTTTTTTCATATTTGACATATATACTTTCTTTGGGAAAGTTGTTTGTAATCTCGAGAACATGTATATCCTTTGCTATCAAGAACTAATTAAAAGTCTTCCATATAAGTAGTAGCATTCTCGAAATTTACACAAACATCTTTTGCACAGCATTAACATAACTCTTTATTATCGTATCTATACAATAAAATTTATAGTAAGACTAATTATATCCCCTAAATATGTAGGATTATAAAGAGAATTGATTCCGAAGTTGAATGGCTCAATACTTTTCATTATGAAGAAGCAGAGAGACCTCGATGATAACAACAGAAACTTATTTTCAACCGACTTCAAAAAGGAGGAGGTTCTCAATTAGACTGTATGTTTTTTTGAGGGTTGTTGAAACCGCACAAGACCGGGACAAATGGCGAGTTCTCTTATCGGAGGCCAGGACACACTTTGGGTCGTTGAGCCAGCGGAGTAAGTAAGTAAGTAAGTAAGTTTTTTTTGTATGTTTGCTACGCGATATCTCCACCGATTGTGAACCGATTTTCAAAATTCTTTTTTTATTAGAAAGAGTATACTCCCGAGGGGGTCCCATTGTCACCAGGTCAGGATCTGATGATGGGATCCCAGGGAAATCGAGACCAGGAAAAAACCAGGAATCTAGCATAGAAAATTAAACAAAAATTTATGTAAGTATTCACATAACCTTTTAATTCGGAGCCTCGTGTCAAAAAGAATATAACACTTTTTTATTTTCATTAATGTTACCATATTTAAAAAATACTTGTTGCTTTTTTCAACAGCCCCCCTCAACATTTATTTTTTAATTAACTTACAATTTTAAATGTTTATTCTAAACATTGAAAAAATGGCCAAAAACATCTAAACTCATCCAGAACATAAAATGAATGGTTCTCTACAGCATAAACTTATCCACTATATTTAAAACAATTTTAATTTCTGAGATAGTTAAATCCAAAAAAAATATCCTTATATTTAATTACACATTGCTAAGAATAGCATTCCTATGTTTTTCAAATAAGATCTTACCTAATGGCTTCGTTAGCAAGTCAGCTAAATTATTTTCTGACATTATATATTTTAAGGAAACTTTTAACTGTTCAATCTTTTCCACAATAAAATGATACCTAATATCTAAGTGTTTTAATCTCTTGTTGTTTTCCTTATGGTAAGCAAGCTTTATTACAGACTGGTTGTCTTCAAAAATATCTATATCAATATTTAAATTAAAATCTATGAGTAGATTTTGTAACCAGATTGACTCACAAATTGCACTGCTGAGTGCTATATATTCTGATTCAGTTGAAGATAGTGAAACAGAGTTTTGCTTTTTACAATTCCAGGAAACTAAACAGTTAAATACAAAAAACATGTAACCAGAAGTTGACCTGCGGGTCACAGTATCTCCTGCCCAGTCTGCATCAACAAATCCAATTATATTTGATTTATCACTTTTGAATATAAGACCAAGATCAATTGTTCCTTTTATATAGCGTAACACTCGCTTTAAACATTTATATAAATATTCACTTGCTACATGCTGATATCTTGCAAGGAAAAATATACTAGTACACAGATCAGGCCTACTACCGCAAACTGCATACATTAAACTGCCTATAATTTGCCTGCATTTCTTTTCTACCTCAGCACTTTCAGCTCTTTCCCTTTTCAAAAGATCAAAATTGAAATGTTGATCAATTGGAGTGTTTGCAACTTTGCAGTCATTCATATTGTAGCTTTGTAAGATTTTGGTTAAGTATTTCTTTTGACTTAATATTGTTTCAGAACCATTCTGACTGATTTCAATACCTAAATAATTAGATGCTAGACCCATGTCTTTCATTTTAAAACTATTTTTTAACTCACTCTTAAAAGACTCAATTTCAGTCCCAAAAAATAGAATATCGTCCACATACAGTAGAACATACATTAATGTTTTACCTTGTTTTTTTAAGTACAGGCATTGGTCAATTTTTGATTTAAAGTAGCCTTGTTTTGACATAAATTCATCGAACTTTTGATTCCAGTATTTAGGTGATTTTTTCAGGCCATACAAAGACCTATTTAGCCTAGCTACCTGACCATCTGGAAGTTTTAGATATACGACTTCATGGATATCTCCATGTAAAAAAGCTCCTACCACATCCATTTGATGAACTGGAAATTTCATTTTGTTTGCCACAGCTAGGAATAAGCGAAAGGTAGGTAACTTAGCAACAGGAGAGTACACATCTGAATCACAGTCACTTTGCTCAAATCCACGGGCCACTAGTCTAGCTTTATACACTTTTTCACCATTTATATCCTTGGTACACAATACCCACTTGCTAGATACCACATCTGCACACTCTGGTACACTTTTAACAATCTCCCATGTATTGTTTTCACTTAATGTATTTAACTCTTTTTGTATCGCTTCCTCCCATTTGTCACGTTCTTCAGTACACATTGCTTTCTCATATGTTATTGCTCCAATACTTGTGTAACATATATAATCATCATACCTAGCTGGCCCTTTCTTTTTTCTTGCAGGTCTTGAGGAACTCCCTCCTATAATATCCTGTTCTGTTTCCTTTTCCGCTGCAGGAGTTGGAGACAACTGAACTACTCCGCTCTGTTGACGTTCGCACTTGTTTTCTTCGCTGGTTTTTTGTTGTCCTAACTCTTCTTCTTTATTCAGGTCTTTTCCTGGTGTGTCCACTAAAATCGAGCTATCGAAAGGCTTGCTGTAGTTGTCTGAAGACTCATAGCTGTCACTCATCTCATCCATAGATCTCAAATCAACTTGAAAAATATCAAGATTTTGCAAGTACTGTGATGGATCCGAAGACTTAGTTAAACTTTTCTCCATATTTTTTTGTTCAATTTCGCTTGAGTTTTTTTTATCACTACTTTTAATAAAAATCACTTCACGTTTGACAAGAACATCATTTATTTTTGGAAAATAGACACGAAAACCTTTTGATGTTTCACTATAACCTATAAAGTAACCTATCTCGGACTTTGAGTCCCATTTTTGTCTTTTTTGTTTTGGAATGTGCACTGCCACACAGCAACCAAATTCTTGTAGCTGTTTAATATCAAACAAAGGTTTATTGAACCACAATTCATATGGTGTGACATCCTTTACCCTACTTTTTCCTGTTCTATTTAGTATGAAAACAGCTGTGTTTATGGCCTCAGCCCATAAACTTTTTTTTAAATTAGTGGACAACAACAGGGTTCTTGCACATTCAGTTATTGTCCGAATTTCGCGTTCCGCCCTACCATTTTGTTCTGGGGTGTAGGGTACACTAGTTTGGTGTACCACACCAAAGCTTTCTAAAAAACTTTTCATTTCTTTGTTGACAAACTCTGTACCACAATCACTTCTCAAGATTTTCACAGAATAACCAAGATTTTTTGTCACAAACTGCAAAAAACAGATCACCTTTTCACACACTTCACTCTTGTTTTTTAAAAAGTACACAGTTTTATATTTTGTGAAATCATCTTTTATTACTAGGTAGTATCTTGCCCCACCTAAAGAAATTTCTTCCATTGGCCCACACAAATCTAAATGTAATATTTCACCTGGCTTTTCAGCACATGACTGGCTCAATGGAAAAGGTTTTTTATGTTGTTTACCTTTTAGACATGAGACACATGACCCTTCTTCACATTTATTTACCTGAATGTTACTTCTTTTTAAAACCTTTTTCACATGTTCCATATCTTGGTGACCTAACCTGTTATGCCATTCACCTAAGGAAATAGTAATAGCACAAGAACTATTCAGGTACAAAAACTCCATTATGAAAAGTTTTCCCCTTGGTTTCGATATTGCAACACAACAGTTATTTTCATTTAAAATCTCACAACAAGTTCTATTCATTTTCATATTAAAACCTTTATTTATGACCACTGAGACCGAGAATAAATTAACCTTTAACTCAGGGACAAACAAAACATCACACAATGCTGTATCAATCCACTCGATCCCGTTATATGCCTGCAAGTTTATATCTCCTATCCCTGTGGCACAGATAGTGGAGCCATCGCCAATGACTACATTCTTAGGTTCATTTAATTCTTTGAAAGTAGAAAATAGATTTCTATCAAAACACATGTGTTCGGTGGCTCCGCTATCCATCACCCACACATTTTCACACCCATTAAATGATGACAATAGAGTAGCATTAAATGCATTATGAGCTCGACCAATCTTAAACCAACAATCTTTCTCAATATGACCGGGTTTTTTACACACAGTACAGACTTTACCGCCAGATTTGTTGCTGTTTAACTTGCACTCTTTTTTATAATGACCAACCTTGCCACATTTAAAACATTTCCTGTTCTGCTTAGCCACAAGTAAAGCCGTTGAAGAAGATTCCTCCTCCTTTGCATTTCCAACTTTGGAATGATAGCGTTGCTCCTCCACCAGAAGTCGTGCTGTCAGCTCGTCCATGGTTTGTTTTTCTTTTGGAACAGACTCCCATGCAGATATGAAATGATTATATTGCGCTGGTAGACATGTAGTAATCTTAGTTATAGCCATGGAAGAATGGACCTCCGAGCCCAATGTCTTCATAATGCACAGTAGATCTTCGACTCTAGACAAAAATTCCGACATAGATTCTCTTGGCTCGTACTTTAATGCAAAGAACTTTTCCTGTACTAGATGCAATGACAATTCTCCTTTTTGCTCATATATTGTGTGCAGTTTTTCCCATATTTCTTTTGAAGATTTACAGTTGACTACCTGAGATATGACTTTGTCTGATAGCCGCGTCACGATGATACCCTGGGCCTTTGCATCTTGACTGATCCATTTTGATTTGGAATCTTCATCTTCCTTTTTTGGACTGGTACCATCCACTATATCGAATACTCCTGCTGCCATCAGCAGAACTCGGATTTTGAATTTCCACACATTCCAGTTGTGGGGACCCTCCAATTTTGAAAAAGCGTCGTGGTTATTGAGGCTTGTGACCGCCTCCATGATTTAATGGCGATTTGACCACGCCAACAGCGCTGCCGACCCAAATTTTACCTCTGTAATCGACGATACCACGCTTAATTCTTTACCAAAAACCAATTCTTTGACTGATTAGAGCATGTCTGGGCCCATAACCAGATAAAAAACCAGGAATCTAGCATAGAAAATTAAACAAAAATTTATGTAAGTATTCACATAACCTTTTAATTCGGAGCCTCGTGTCAAAAAGAATATAACACTTTTTTATTTTCATTAATGTTACCATATTTAAAAAATACTTGTTGCTTTTTTCAACAACAACCCTCAAATTTTATAGGCACATATTACGTGTTTCATGTATTTCCTAAAACTATCCAAGTTTCTGCGTCTGGTAGTCATCATCTCATCATCATCATCAGATGAGCTGATGAAGGAAGTTACAACTCCTGAACGGTTAGGAGTTGGAGGATAATTCTTTAAAAATTTCACGTGGACCGATAGTTGTATTCTTTCAGGTTATTCAGATGAGTTGATGATGGAAGATTTAACTCCTTTACTTTCATGCTGTTGAGATGATGACGATGGAAGCCACAGGAATCTGTAAATGTTAATGAAACACATGCATTATGAATTATTATTTGATGGTTCCTATTGGCGAGTGGGTGATTGGGTATAACGTTGTTATATAGATAGCATTATCACTAATAAGAAAAAAAAAGTTTAAAAAACTTAAATACCGACTTCAAAATGAAATTCACTCAAAGGATGAAATAATATTATAATACTTAGATACACGACATTAACCAACAATAACAAAATCAAAGATGGCTAGGAATTAAATTAGGGGCCTAAATTTTTTTTGAGGTCGTTGTCAGCAATGCCATCGAATCTAAAACATTTGATACGTAATTAACTGTATGCTGATACCAACCTCAAAAAAAATTTTAGGCCCCTAATTTAATTCCTAGCCATCTTTGATTTCGTTAATGTTGGTTAATGTCGTGTATCTAAGTATAATAATATTATTTCATACTTTTGAGTGAATTTCATTTTGAAGTCGGTTTTTAAGTTTTTTAAACTTTTATTTTTTTCTTAAACATGCTTGGATTTTGACAATCTTCTTCGAGATAAATCTAAATTGTAGTACTGGCCAAATACATGCGAGCAGCGGCCGGCAAAAGTTGTATGAAAATCCATATCCAAGCACGTAAGAGAACGAGAATTACTCTACTCACCTCTGACAAATATCGAGGGCACAGTTCACGAATATACTTTAAATTAAATCTTCCATCATATTAAATAATTTTTAAAACGATAATTTACCAAAAAAAATTACACATCATTAAAATACATCACAGACCATCCGTTAATTACCTTTCTTTCAAAAAATGTCAGACCATATTCTAAGTCTATGGTCAGACACCGCTTTTAAAATTTTCCTCTGATTCTAGCCGGAAACCGAACCAATTTTTTTTTATTTTGTGACGAAAACAAGTTTACGTCACAGATTCCACAACGCAATGGAGAACTGGCTGTCATATCGGTTCTGGCCTCGAATGTCCAATTCTCCAAATGCCCAGTCCCCGTGCGTCCAATTCCTTGAACGACCAATCCTCTTCAAGCTAGTCAACATCAATGTTGTTAACACTGATGTTTTAATGCTATATCTTTTGAATCATAATAGGTGGACGGCTGAAATTTTCACAGAATTATGATGTGTTATTATGGTGGATCACTAAATAATAAAAAATAAGGGGCTCCCAAATTAGAAACTTATTTTATACCACTATTCCTCTAAAAAGCTTATTTTATTCACTGAAAACAGTGAATAAAAAGCTCTTTTAATCACTATTTTGGTGTTTGAATTTAGGACACACCAATATATTCAAACTCGCATCTCAGCTATACAACCTCCTTGCACAAAAAATACTCAATACAAACTCCTAATTCAAGGAATATTTGAAATACAAACTCCTTGTGCAAATAATTCCTTCAGATTTTATTGTTCGATATTTTCGAAAAAGCATTAGAATAAACACTGTTTTGTGTTCTTTGCTGTCATTTCATAAGTAAATTGGCGCTATTTTGAATACTATAAGTTGTACTAACACAAAGAAAATTACTCTTTATTTTAAGTATGTAATTTTTCCAATTTTAATAAATATTTAAATTATTATAACATCACTTTTTCTTCATTAAATATCTATTTTTGCTTAAATGTTTCTTTTTCTCGGAGTCATGGTATAAAGTATAGTGTACAACTCTTGAATAAAACGGATTTATATCGAGGGCCATGAATTACTCGCGTCGCTCAGGGTTCTAATACTTGAATCATGATTAGAACCCTTCGCCTGCTCGTGATTCATCTATGGCCCTCGCTTTAAATCCGTCCTTTATTCACTAGTTGCATAATGTACTATTTTAAGGGTTTTTCTTTTAATGTAAAAACATAAAAAAAGTAAAACAACAAATAACCATCCAAGTGTGATTCATACTCGCGCTAAGAATCCCGAAGTGAATAAAAAACACAATTTTATATCGCTCTCGTTGTTCAGTTAATTAAAGTGAATACTTTCCAATATGTACTCGCGTGGAGACGAGTAGTGGCACGGAACCCTTAGGTGTGCGAGTCCCACTCGCACCTAGCCGTTCTTTCTTGACGCCAGTATTCAGTATAAAAAGACTCCTCCGGGTACTGTTTACTAGATATAGTAGAGGTACTATTAATAGGTCTACGATCCTTAGAAATGAGGACACACAAAAATTGACCCCTTGGGCTAGGTCGCCGTTTCTCCAGCGCTTGTCAGCTCTCTGTTGGTTCGGCCTGAGATATGATTATTTCTGCTCCGATGAGCTTCACGTGGGCGTGCAGCGAAAGAGGCACATTGAAATAAAGTCTCAAGTGTACTATTTGCCAGTATATGTGAGTGAAGTCATTATAAGAATTTTGGATCGGATCACTAAAGCTAGAATGGAAAAAACTGACGGTTGTAATTACACAAATCGATCTTTTGATGCGTCAACTTCAATGGAGCCTAAGAAAGCTGCTGACAGTCTGTGACTCAATAAATAATTTAAGAAATACCAAAAACCTTTGTACAAGCTTTTATTTGAAAAGAGTTTTTGTGCTCAAAATTCGAATGCTCAAATGAATATTAGATCTTTACCTATGCAATTGCCGATTGTATAAAAAAGTTTAAGGATGAAAATTAGTATATTAACAAAAATAGTTGGAAAAACTAAATTTATTCTAAAAATAGCATTACATTATTAGAAATTAAATGGTGGTAAACCTGCCTATTGTTTAGATATTTTTAGAGCACGGTGGCTTTAACCACATGAAGTCGGATTTTTATTGAGGCAAAAAATACACTTTTTTAATTCTATAGCTCTAGAGTTGTCGCAGCAGTTTTATCGTTACCAATGTCATATTTGGAAATACCCCGCATAAGATTTCGTCACTTTCAGGAAAATTCAAGATAATTGACTATTCTAAAAAATAGTTCCATCTGACCACTAAGAAAACGCCTTTGTTCCGTTCAATGATTATAGTATATAGCTCAGGGGATTGGAACATGAAAGACATGCCACTTAATAAAAGACCATAAGTAGTGTCACCATATGGTCAATAATAAAAAACAATAACTTTTTTATTATCAATTAATGTTGGCATTGAACTTCAAAAACTGAATCGGCAATTTCAGGTAAAGACCTATTATAAATACACGGTTCCAAATTCAAGAATGGCTGTACTTCCTACGATGGTATTGAAAATAAAAGACGATTCTGGGACCAAAAAACATACATACATACATACAAATACTGCAAGTTAAATAAAAGCTTTTAAAAATATGTTCAGATAGAATGCTGTGAACTGACAAGTAGAAGCCACTTTTTGAAACATGTGTGCGGTATCGATGTGTTATGTGCGTGTGCGAATATCGATTATTTTGGACTGGACTTAATTCCTAGGTTGAGTGCCTTCCGTACTCGCCTCCCCTGCCCGGTGAAGTTGTAAAGGTCCCAACGACCAACAACAAGCTTGTCCTTTCGAAAAAAAAAATAATAAAAAAAAAATAATGTCTTATGTGCGCGGGTACAGTGTACGTACGTACAGGTTTGGAGTGTTTTTTTAATGGCCGATACACTTGCCGAGTGTGAGTTGATCTTACAGCACCAATACGATGATGCGTTTCGCTTTCTTATGCGTTTGCCTCGATACCGCCTCCGTGGTGTAATGGTTAGTCCATCCATTAGCTTCACATCAGGAGGTCGCGGAATCGATTCCCGGCGAGTCTAATTTTGTATAACTCGGTTTGGTTAGTAGAAGGTCATTTTCTAAGCTCGCCTATCACTATTTCTTCTAAGTCTTGCTGCCAAACATCAAAGTTGACAGCAATGTTGCCTTAGGATAAGATAGCCAAGGTCCCCATTGCGTAGGGAAATATTCGTAAGCCCGCTCCTATCTTCGGCATCACCATGACTTACCATCAGGTGAGATGATACCAAGGGCTTATCAATTGTGGGTAAAAAAGTATACTATAGCACATCGGGCATTGGTGAGAGTGGCCGACTATTTGCTGTTATAAGGGCTCCTTTGGTCTCTTTTGGGAAAATCTGCGCCGTTCTGATAACATCTAGAAATACACATTCTGTGTACATTTCAACTTTTTACCTATTACGGTTCATGAAATACAGCCCGCTGACAGACGCGTAGACAGAGAGACGGACAGACGGACAGATAGCGGAGGCTTAGTAATAGGGTCCCGTTGGTCACCCTTTGGGTGTGCAGAACCCTAAAAACGACTCTTGGTTCCTCAATAAGTGCAAACCAAATTCTACTTTGCTGGGAGTTTTGTTACTCACTTCTGATTGGTCCGTGTTCGTAAATTCATATTAAATTCTCTATGATGATAAACTCACTTTTGTGATTAGTTAGCAAGGAGTTTGTATTAAAATACTAGCTCTTTGCTAGTTAGTAGGTACCTTTGTGAAGTTGACCAAAGAGGTCGAACGCTTATTGTAATGAATGAATAAGTCAAATCGGATATGTTTTGGCGGCAATGCGCTGAAAAAAAAGAACGGTTATGTGCATTCTTTTTTCTTTTCATTTCTTTTTCTCATAGGTTGTGATGAAAAAAAATGTTTTCGAGCGAATTAATCCAAACTTACGCCCTCGGAACAAAATATTACACAAATAATTATTTTGCATCTCACAGCGGTAAGAGATAATAGTTTAGACACAGTCTTATTTGACTATTGTACAATTGATCGTACAAGCTAATTTTATTAGGCAAACTTTTTATTTAATATTAATTTTATTATTATTTATAGATCTGAGAATAAAGACCTTTTCCTAGTGTGTGCGGTTCCGCAATATACAAGGGACAAAATTCAAATCATTAGCAATCTTATCTAAGTCTTGGCGCCAAACATCAGTGTTAACATTGATGTGTTCCGGCTTGAAGATAAGATAGCTAGTTCTCCATTGCGTTGGGGAATCTTGGTAAGCAAGCTTCCAGCTTCTGCATCATCGTCACTTACTATCAGGTGAGATGATGCCAATGGCTTACCAATTGTGAATAAAATAAGGTTCCGTTTTTTTTGTACGGAACCTAAAAAAATAAAAAAATTAGATTCCGAGCATATTTTCCCGAGGAATCACCTACCTAATGACAACCTCAATCGCGTAATGGTTAACTCCATGAGCTTCACATCAGGAGGTCGCGGCTTCAATTTCCTGCTGAGTCTAATTTTGTAAAACTCGGTTTGGTTGGTGGCAGGGCATTTTCTAAGCCTGCCTGGCTAACTACCACCATCTAATCTTAAAGTCGTCAGGATAATCTGTGCAGGTGGGGCTACACGGATGACGAAAATAACATATGTGAATGTGACGCATCATCACAAACTATGACTCACTTTACTATCGTGCCCGCGTGTCCCTACATCTGCTCACGCGAGGACCAGCTTGCAACAAGGAAATGCTATTAGCGTTGCTGAGTGCTGATCAGACAAAATTTAAATTAAATTGACATGATTACCATCGACATGATAGAAGAAAAAAAGAGTGTGTGGTTTTTATGAAACCACGGTAAAAGTGAAACTTTTTTTACATTATAGACATTTACAGAGCACGAAACGATCATGGCTGCTCTCGTCTTGGAACTATGGTACAGAGGACGAAACGATCATACCGACCGTCACACGGGCCAGAAATAACATTTCAAAAAAGGAATGACGGAACAAACAAAATGGTGGCGAAATCCTATACGTTCGACAACCAAACTATAACCAATCTGTATCAATCTGGCTTACGAATGGTTGGGGTCGCAATCTAGAGAGCGGCAGGGAGTGTCTATACTGTATGTTAGTACTAATATATATATATATATATATATATATTTTGATATTGTGGCTCCTCTGTGAAATAATTTATTATTGTAGATGCTAGGAATAAAACATTTGCGCTACGAGAGATAAAGGCTTAAAAGTCTGTGCACGTACGGGCACGGTTAATTCTAAGCAGCTTTTGTAAAGGTTTTATTGCGTAGGCATTTTATTTGGAGTAACTGCCACTGAACCGTATTTCAACATGTCTGATTAAAGATTAAAAAGAACATGTACACAGATACATTCATAATTGACATCGCCTAACAGAAACTTAAAAATCTGTTTATAATTTTCGAAAAACCTAAACTTATAATCTTACCTAACTTATCTTTGATAAGAATTGTTGTGCTCAAAAGCCGAATGCTCAAATGAATATAAATACACTGTTCCTATTCAAAAAAAGGCAATATTTCTTACGATTCTATTGAAAATAAAAGACGATTCTGGGACCATAGATCCACCTCGAAATTTTATCATCAGATCAATTTCAAATTACCAAAAGGATCTATTGTCACCGGGAATACGGCTTCATTCCAAATTTCAGATTAATCGGACCCCTGGAAATCGCTCTAAAATAGATCGCAAAATTTGAACTTAACAAATACGAGTTTTTCCAATAAGAGGTGTTATTTTGATATTCAAAGAAAAATGCCATTTTTTAATATAAATGATCAGATGTTTATTTCATTATCATCATCATCATATCAGCCACAAATCGTCCACTGCTGGACAAAGGCCTCCCCCAAGGATTTCCACGACGACCGGTCCTGCGCTGCCCGCATCCATCGGCTTCCCGCGACCTTCACCAGGTCATCGGTCCACCGCGTGGGAGGCCTGCCTACGCTACGTTTTCCGGTGCGCGGTCGCCACTCGAGAACTTTACTGCCCCATCGGCCATTATTTCATTATAATGAAGAAGATATATGCCGTTAATAGTGAAAAATAACATCAGGCAAATGACCAGCACGACCACGCTTACAGGACCATATCCTTTTCATGAAATTTTCCATAACCAAATCGCAAAGTGGTTGCCCTATGTCCTCGATAGCCTCACGAATTCCATCTTTGAGGTCTCGAATCGACGTTGGGCTGTTGGCGTAGACCTTCTCTTTTACGTGGCCCAAAAGGAAGAAGTCGCAAGGAGATCTCGGTTTGTGATCACGGTCCGGAAACTCCCGCAAAAGATCAATGGTTTCGTGGCTTGTGTGGCACGTAGCGCCGTCTTGTTGAAAGTAAACGTAGTCCAGATCAATACCAACGACCCAATCAGCAAAGACGCGACGTTGTTGATGATCGGCCGGCTTGAGTTCTTGTGTTAACTGAACTTTATAAGCCTTAAGACCCAAATCTTTATGCAAAATACGGTGTAATGACGTTTGTGGAATGCCTAATTCCAAAGAACGACGAGGAATGGACAAACTGGGTTTTCTTCAACACTTTCGGCTACAGCAGCAATACTCTCAGCTGTTCTTGAGCGACGTGCACGGGTTTCATTCTTCACATCACTAACTTGTCCCAACAGCTCGAATTTTTCCACCAATTTCTGTATTGCGGTCCGACAAGGTGCTTCACGACGACCCAAAAATGTTCGAGTTTTACGAACCGTCTCTGCCCAATTTTTTACCATTTTTATAGTGAATTTTAATAATTTCAATGCATCGTTGAAGCGTGTATCGTTCCATTTTTATCAATGGCGTAGTTTCTACTTGTCAAATGTCAAAAAATTACAGCTTCAAAAGTGACATCTACCGAAATAGCGTGCTATTCAAAATAACACCTCTTATTGGAAAATCTTTCACAGGTGTCATTATTATGATGTGGACGAGGAATAAGAAAATATATTTTTTTAAATTTAACCCCGAAGAGGGTGAAAAAAGGGTTGAACGTTTGTATTAAAGTTCGTAATTTTTTAAGTTATAAGCATGAGACTTTGTTTTTAGTTTAAAGATTACAAATAATTAATTACGTGTATTAGTGTTTTTGAAAATTCAACCCTAAAGAGGATGAAACGGAGACTCCAAGTTTGTATGGAGAATCAAGATTAGATTGACTGATTAATGTTTATTATATTAAGCTTATAGGTTTCTTAATAATCCCAAACTCGCGGAGTTTGCCAGGCTGTGTCCCGCCGCCCGCTGTCCCGCAAGTACCCTTCCGTTGCTCTGCGTAAGTACATTCGTTACGCTACTGTAAGTCGCTATATTGTAATACTGTGCCATACATCAGGGATGCGCACCTATAACATTTTTTAAAATGTAGCCCAAAGTTAATCTCTAGTAGGGGCTTTTTATTTTTTTAATATCTCATTTCGTTTTCGGGATAGGCAAATTTTTTTCACATTTTGTCGATTTTCAAAAACCTAACCACTCCCGAGTGCCAACAGAAGTGAAAACTTTTTACAGTTTTATAATTTTTGACCCTGCGAGAGTTCCTGACCGACAGATTATATAAGTGTCGAGAGTTCAATGGTTTTATCCCATCTCAAAAATACCCGACGCGCCTAAAGAAGGTTTCCACTTCAAAAAGTTTTTTTGAATTTTTCTTTTTTTTTAGTAGCCCTCGCGCGTTTTTTTGACATCCCAATCAGCTAAGTAGTCCCAAAACCCACGACACCAGGGCGATGTCGCACTTTCGCTAAAAATCGGGCCTATAGCGAATAGATGAAAAAAATATTTTTAATGTTAAATAACCGACTAAGTGCGAGTCAGAACTGCACACTTAGGGTTCCGTAGCATCATACTAGATGGCGCTAGTTTCTTCTTGTTAAAAAAAACACGTTTTACTTTTTTATTTTAATTTTTTATATTTGTTGTTATAGCAGTAACAGAAATACATCATCTCTGAAAAGTTCAACTGTCTAGCTATCACCGTTCATGAAATACAGCCTGGCGATAGACGTACAGACAGACGGACGGACAGCGAAGTCTTAGTCCCGGGTCCCGTTTTTACCCTTTGGGTACAGAACCCTAAAATACGTACTTCTTGTTAGTCACATATTAAGTATGAGTTAAGTCGGTATATGTTTTAGTGAAAATTGTATACAATACAATATTATTTATCGCATCATAACATAAAAAAGAAGAAAACAAAATAAATTAATATTATACAATAGAAGGCCTTATTGCTTGGTAGCAATTAATTTTAATGAGTTCAGTAGGTTTTGCGTTTTGCATGTATATACAGGTGTAAAACAATTGGTGTACGACCCGTTAACTGGGGCTTCTACTCATCATACTGAACAACTTTCCCTAAGGAACCCATAGTCAATTCGCAAAAAAATTCCACGCTCCATACAAAAATGAACAAAATTGGTCAATCAGCTGATCGTTTTGTATGAAGATATTTTTGCGATTCAGAAACTTGTACAACAAAAGTTGTACAGTATGATGAGTAGAAGCCCTAGTTAACGGGATCTACACCAATTTGGTTACTCCTGTATAATTATAAAAATAATAAACACAATAATGATTTCTCATATTTCCTGCACCTAAAGGTTGTCTGGAAGAGATCGCTTGTTAGCGATAAGACCGCCTATATGTACAACTTCCTTAATCATTGTAACTTTTTTTTTCTCTTATGTTGTGCAATAAAGTGTTTTCAATCAATCAATCAATCAAAAACATTGTACCGGTATCTAAGACAATTGTATCCGCAACTAAAACTGATCGTTTCGTCATCTGTACCGTAGCTCCAAGAGGTGTGAAAAAAAGTGTGTGTGTCAGCTCCGACGCACGACTGGAGTTTACTACTTAAGTACGATTGTCTAAACAGGCACAAAACAGGGCTTGACTTTAGTTTTAAGTTTACTCTGCACAGTTTTTATAACTAATCATTCCAATTTCCGGCCTCTTTTCATAGCTGATGTGTCAGGTGTTTTAGCTCCCATGGTCGCAGCTACTAATGATCCATTTGGTGTTTGGCAGAGACTAACCTCGTATGCTTTAGATGCGGTTATACGAGCATATCTTAGGTCATACCATAAAGGGCTCTAACATTGGTTTTGTGTTGACTCTTCAATTAAATCAAGAGCATTTTTGTTAAGTTTCTCTTGTAATGTTTCTAGTAATTTGTTGACATCTTTCTTTATATCATCACTCACTTGAATAAGGAAATGAAAACTGTCGAACATCACTGTGTTTAAAGTCGTTCTGATACTTTAAAAGTTCACAATTCATAATTTTCTTCTTTTTTGCTTCTTGAAGAAACCCGTGGAAAAGGTCTGTGCTGGTTTCATGATGTGGAGCTGTTTTTTTTTCAAATTTGATATACAGTGACGTATTTCATAGTAGTCCCTACTCTCGAGAGGACGGGTTTTTTTCCAGTAACATTCACGCAAGGAAGGTTCTTCACTGCGACGATGGGTCCACATCAAAAATGCCACTGCATGCTTACAACCACCAGCTAAAGCTGCACAGTCCAAGCACTGGCAACTGACGATTTCACCTTTAGTCTCGTCTATCACCATAGTGAATTTGTATGAACTAGCCCTCACTTTGTGCTCGGGGCAGATCTTGCAATTGAGTGTGTGTCCTGATCCACGACGTAGTTGCACGTACCCAATAGCATCGTCACCATAAGATTCTCGTGCAGCCCTGAAAATGCAAACTAATTAATTACTGTAAACAAAATTTATTCTTTATAACCTAAAAAACTACTACTGAAATAAAGACTATTATTTCGCCTTAGCAGAATTAAGGTTACTTACGTAGGTAGTGTTATATTGTTTTATAGTACTTACATTGCTGTTTTTACATTTCTCAGCTCTGCAGAATAAAAATCGGGGTTATTTTTAAAGAACATGATTGCATCCACTTTGGGCAAGTTTCTGCTATCTGCTTTTACAAAATTGACACCCATGATGCAGTGGAATACATAATTATATAACAATCACAAATTTTAAAATCTTATCAGATCAAAAATTGTAAGACTGCTACAATAACAGATCTGATTTGATTACTGTGTTGTGACTTCATTTTAGATTTCGTAGTGACTTATATTCTTTTTGTCAGATTCAGCCAATCCTGACTGTTTTGTATCACGTGACAGAGGTGCGCACAATAGGTTGCGCGTAAAAAACGTAACGCGCAAAGAGAATATAACAAACTACGTTTTCGATCACTAGATTTTACTCCTCATATTTTTTTCATACCGGGCGCCTTATATGCAAATCGATTCTTAAGGAGTAAACTCCAAAAAAGTTTCACTTTTACCGTGGTTTCATAAAACTACACAATCCTTTTTTTATGATCTGTCAAAAACGAAATTTTGTTGTTAAAATGTTTGAAATACCGACAAGTGACGTCATAGATTTTTAGCGTCATTGACGAACTTATTGTGTGAATTTTATCCATTAAAAATTGAAGACGTGATGGAAAAACATAACAAGTAAGGTTTTTTGGAACTTCGAGAGGAGAGCAATTTAGGAAATCATATTTCAGAATTTATTTCTGATGCAGTCCGATCCCCTATTCTTGCTATTATCATCCATTATTATAAAGGTCTTGATACAACACGACAGCAGCCGTTCCCTTTATTTCTTCTGTGTAGTTTCACTTGAAGTTATTTAAAATAGTATTAATTTACTTGAAGTTAAATATAAGATTACTTCAGATTGTTTCAGAGCCAGCATATTCAGGCGATGTCTTCGTTTCGGCTTAAGTGGGGAATCTTTTGGCAAAGTATTTATTTTAGTACTAACTAACATAGAGTATGGGCACTCATATTCCGACCTCACCCCCTCGTCACCCAGATTGATACAGACCGGTTATAGTTTGATTCTCGAACGTTTAGGATTTGGCGGTGATTTTGTTTTGCTCCGTCATTTGTTTTTAGAAATGTAATTTCACGACCGTTGTATGCAGTGTCTGGGGTGTGCTTTTTGTCTCACCGTTTTGCGCCATCTGTTGTGTTTACCCGACTGCCCCAAAAAGGAGGGGTAATGATTTTCATATGCATGTATGTATGTATGTATATGTGAGAATGAATGAATGTATGCATGTATGTCCGTTTTTTGGCCGAGCCATTGATGGATTTTGAAGTGCGAGGTGTCGTTAGATCCCGTGAGTGACATAGGATACATTTTACCTAACCTGTAAAAAAGGGCTTACCAGTTATGAATTAAAAAGAGGGGTATTCATGCAACTGGGTTTTTAAGTTTTAATTAAATTTTTAGGTTATACTTATAATTTCTCTAATTTGAAATACTAATGTTTGTGATAAAATAGACTGATTAAAAAAACTGATAACTAGGTAGTTATAGTACTATAACTTAATCGCAGCAGAAAATATAATTTTACGTGCAAAAATACATTCTCATATTTCCCACTAGAATATACCAAATAATTATGTTCTCAACATGCATTAACTATCTGATTGGGCAATCAAGTGTCAAAAACAGCTGACATCCAATAATCCCCGACCCCGCAGTCAAGCCAGTTCACTTAACTACTATAACCTAGTCAGCTTGTTTTGATAGTAGATCAGAGTTTGAAACACAATTAGTAAAGTCGGTTCCGCTGCGCTCCGTAAATTAGGTATGTAGGCCTTTTCATTTGGCACATGAGTATAACATTATATTATAAAATAATAGTAGTTTTTCTACACACATATTATATAAGTCCTCTACAATGCGCTGAAAATCCGTAGGCAATGACCAGCATTATGACAATCAATTTTACTATAAGAACTTTCTTGTCTTTGGTAGTAGGTAAAATCTGTACTTTAATGTTATTAAAGTATCGATTTTTGTAACTTTATGAGTTTAAATTTGGAACAGCTGTCAAAACTCAAGTGGGTCTCAACCAAGATCCTCCCACTACAATACAACCAGGACCATTAAATATATACCATTGTTCCAATGTAAATGTCAATCACAACTATTACAATAAATAAGTTGTTTCTGTATTTGTTCAAATTTATTTTTATTGCATTATTTTACTATCTACAGTCTATAGATATTTTACAGGTAGCACCAGTAGCAACGCAGGTCATTTCCCTACGGCTTCTGAACCCATCTTAGAGTACATAAAATATGAATGTAGATAAAATAATGTATGCAACTGTTACAATTAGGTCTTAAAACACTCGTGTGATTCTATAAACACACTCATGTTTTATGACCTGTCATTACCTACATAACAGTTGCATAAACTCTTATTATAAAACTGTAGCATAATCAGGGTGTTAAAACACGAATATGACATATTGCGAGTGTTTTAATACCTAGTTATGTGCAGTTTCATACACTACTTTATCTAATCTCATACATTGGGATTAAACATACTAAATAAAAGATCAAATAAAAAAATCCCACGAATTTCAGTATCTACAACAAATCGTCTCATAGCGCCAAAACCCAGCACATCGCACCGCGCATGCGCTTAAGCGGGCGCTGCCATAGACAAGTAATAACTTTAGGAATTAATTAAAAATTAAAAACCCGACTGCGTAAAAACTTAATCCCTCTCTTTGGCCAGTCGCGTGAAAATGTATCCTATGTCACTCACGGGATTAAGACGAATTTAACGATACCTCATACGTTAAAATCCTTCAAGCCGTTCAGGCTGTAGCAGGGAACATAGAAATCTACATACATACATAGCCCTCCTTCTAAAGCATTCGGGTGAAAACAATGACAAAGGAAAAAAGCTCGATGGATAAAAATTGCAATAAAACTTTTTGTATTAATGCTGTAAAAATGGCGCGCTCCGCATAAGCGTTCAATCAAAAGAAAATAATTGATGGAATCTCCTTGGTGATATTAACTTCTTGGATTTGTCTTGTATCGTTATGTTAGAAAAACGTTTGTTAGAGAAAAAGTGTTATAATGTGATTTCGGAAAATTTCGATATGGTTTTCAATAACGTATGTCAATATAAATTGGTTTTGTAGTTTATAATTCGAATTTTACGATATGAGAGTAGATAAAGATAATATAGTATGTATTTGGGTGAGTGACTATAAAACTATGCCAGAGAGGTAAAAATAGTTGGGTGAGTAAGGATTAAACTATGCCAGAGAGATAAAAATATTTGGGTGAGTGAGGATAAAAGTATGCTAGGGAGATAAAAATATTTGAGTTAGTGAGGATAAAACTATGCCAGAGAGATAAAAATATTTGGGTGAGTGAGGATAAAACTATGCTAGGGAGATAAAAATATTTGGTTTAGTGAGGATAAAACTATGCCAGAGAGATAAAAATATTTGGGTGAGTGAGGATAACACTATGCTAGGGAGATAAAAATATTTGGGCGAGCGAGGATAAAACTATGCCAGAGAGATAAAAATATTTGGGTGAGTGAGGACAAAACTATGCCAGAGAGATACGCACTCAAATTTTTGATAAAAATATATATTATATTCTGCTAGAGGAGGGACATCGAATGTCTTTGAGCTCTGCATTAGAACAAATTCTCGTAAGAGCGTGTATCTGTTTGGACAATTAAGGGTCCCCAGGAGGCTCCGTTTCCATACAAACGTAGTTAATACCGGATTGAATACAAACTTTGCCAATATATTGAGTAGACACATATCGATGTTTGAAATTGTTTACGATGCACTAATATAAAACGGAAAAAAATAAGAGCAGTTTGATACTTTCTGTACAAAACTAATTTAAGCCTTCGTTTGTGTCTACTCGATATAATTACAAAGTTTGGATTCAATCTGGCATGTAGTTTTTGTATTAAAGCGGAACTACGTTTGTATGGAAACTCGAGCTTCCTGGGGGCCCTTAAAAAAAAGCTTTATCAAAAAAGCGTAAAGCCATAGAGTTCATAAATATTGAAGACAATTTTTCCTGTAAGTACTTAATTACAGAAAATATAACGTTTTATAATTTCTTTTATTAATATACATATAATAAAACGGGTAAAATGCGAGTCAGAACCGCGCACAAAGGGTTCCGACCATCATACCAGATGGCGCTAGTTTCTTCACGTTTAAAAAAAATCATTTTTTGTATATAGGGACCCCACTTATTTTTTCACTTTTTCTAATTTTTAGTTTTTAGTATAGCGGCAACAGAAATACATCATCTGTGAAAATTTCAGCTGTCTATATAGCTATATCACGGTTCATAAAACACAGCCTGGTGGGTGACAGACGGACAGACAGACAGACAGACAGACGGACGGACAGCGAAGTCTTAGTAATAGCGTCCCGTTTTTACCCTTTGGGTAGGAAACCCTAACAAGGAGCTGGGTAAAATCAACTAGTGTCTATTCTATTAACACTGCACCATTTATTTTTGTCAGCTTGGAGTTCACAGAGATTAATTGAATACACCATAACAGTATATAACCAAATCAAGGCTGAACTTTTACGTATAAATTTTGATATACGGACTTTGATATAGTAGCGTTGGTGGCGTATTTGGCGTTGCTGGCGCCGCTACCTCCTGTCCGGGAGGTTGTGGTTCGAATCCTGCCACGTACTCGTACCAATGTGATTTCCAATTTAGATTCATAATATGTACTCTTACGGTGAAGGAAAACATCGTGAGGGAACCTGCATACGCCTGCGGAGAAACTCGCAGGTTGTGTGTGAAGTCGATCATCCCGCACTGGGTGGGCCCGCGTGGTCGAGTAAGACCCGATCGCCCTAATTCAGGGTAGGCTCGAGCCTTCCGCGGCTTCCCGTGACCTTCACCAGGTCGTCGGTCCACCGAGTGAGGGGTCTTTCTACGCTACGTCTTCCGGTGCGCGGTCGCCATTTGAAAACTTTACTACCCCAACAGCCATCTGTTCTACGGTACGATTTGATACTTGGTTGTAAGGAATTAGGCGGTATGGCTATGGAGGCTTAGCCTTGTCGTGAAACTAAAACAGATGTAAGTCACTTCCGTTACTTCCGTTACAATCCAGCTCCATGTAATTTTAAAAACGTTTCGCGTCAGCAAAAGCTTTTGCAAAAAAAGTAGGCAACTTTCTTAATTGCGTTTAGACAACTTTTCAGCGTATTAATTGCGTTAGTACCAATCTAACTTTGTTAAAATACTTTCAAAGAACAAAGTAGAATTATGTTTTGATTTCTCTTTGATAATGACGAGTGCTCACCATTCGATATTTTTATGTCCTTCTGTAATCACATTAATATGAGCGAGCCTGCTAGTAATTACTTACAAATCTCGAACTTTATCCATTACTCTGCTAATTAATTCGGATTGACTTTTAACGAAGTGCGACTTTTCGTTGTATTGAGATTGATTGTTTTAGTCATCATGTCAGCTCATATATGTCCCCACCGAGGGGCTCGAGCCTTCCCTGAATTAGGGCGATCGGGCCTTAGTCGACCACGCGGGCCTAGTGCGGGTTGGTCGACTTCACACACAACCTTCGAGTTTCTTCGCAGGTGTGTTGTGCAGGTTTCCTCACGATGTTTTCCTTCACCGTTAAAGCAATCGGAGAGTATTGTACGTAAGTTACGAAAAACTCATTGGTACATTGGCCGTCCGGATTTGAACCCGGAACCTCTGGTTAGGACGACCGAGTCGTTACCGGTTGAGCCACCGACGCTTGTGATTGTTTTAGTATGATTGTTGTAGTAAGCTTGTGATTGAAGGTATGATTGTTTTAGTAATCACACTAATATTATAAAGGCCAAAGTTTGCGAGTGTGTGTGTTAGTTACTTCTTCACGCTTAAGTGGCTTGACCAATTTTGATAAAATTTGGTATGGAGGTAGCTGATACCCTGGATTAACACAAAGGCTACTTCTTAACCGTGGGTTACACCGCGGGGCGCAGCTAGTAGGATTATAAAGAGGTTGCATAACAGAGGTTTTAGGCTACCAGTCTCGTATGTTTTTTTTTTGTTAAAATTTGATAGCTCTGCTGTTTTTTTAGGGTTCCGTACCTCAAAAGGAAAAACGAAACCCTTATAGTCATCTGTCTGTTACAGACAATTTGCTTGGAAACTACTGAACAGATTGAGTTTGAAATTTGGTACACGCATCCTGCTAATATTATAAATGTGAAAGTTTGTATGTATGGATGTTTGTTTCTCTTTCACGCTTCAACCACTAGACGGATCTGGATGAAACTTGGTACCTATACATATAAGTTAGGTCCTGGAATAGAACATAAGCTATTTTTAACCCCGGGAAAACGTCTTATTCCCACGGGAAAATCAAAAACAACGCGGGCGTAGCTGTGGGCGGACGGCTAATAAATAATATATAAGTCGGTGACCCAAAGACGGACGTGTAACGTAAACAAATGAATTTTAAACATGGGACCAGTTTTGGGGGGTTAACTAGAAAATTTAAATAAAAGTTTTTCAAAATATATTGTGTGACATATCAAATGAAAAGGCTTGTTGCGAGAATCTGAAATAAATATTATTTATAATTTTAAGAAAAATATTTATTAAGTTATTTAAAAAAATAGGCAAAATTACCACCCCCTAAAATTTCAAAAAATTACAGTTTAAGAGGTTGAATACAAAGATAACAGGAAAATCTATGAGAAAATCTAAAATCCTTCCGTTCCCACTGGAAAAATGAAATTTCGAAATTTTGGATTAAGTAGTAGTATTTATCTAATAAAAAATATATTTGTTTATCACACGACTGCCCACAAAAAAGGAGGATGTAATGTGATGCATGTTTCTGTATTCCACGATATCTTCTTACTGGCTTCATGGAGTTGTTAGAGTGCAAGGTATCATTAGATTAGTCTTTATCCAGTGAGTGACATAGGATACATTTTTATTGGTCTTTATCCCGTGAGTGACATAGGATACATTTTTATTAGTCTTTATCCCGTGTGTGACATAGGATACATTTTTATTGGTCTTTATCCCGTGAGTGACATAGGATACATTTTTATTAGTCTTTATCCCGTGTGTGACATAGGATACATTTTTATTGGTCTTTATCCCGTGAGTGACATAGGATACATTTTTATTAGTCTTTATCCCGTGTGTGACATAGGTTACATTTTTATTGGTCTTTATCCCGTGAGTGAAATAGGATACATTTTTATTGGTCTTTATCCCGTGAGTGACATAGGATACATTTTTATTGGTCTTTACCCCGTGAGTGACATAGGATACATTTTTATTAGTCTTTCTCCCGTGAGTGACATAGGATACATTTTTATTGGTCTTTATCCAGTGAGTGACATAGGATACATTTTTATTGGTCTTTATCCCGTGAGTGACATAGGATACATTTTTATTAGTCTTTATCCCGTGTGTGACATAGGATACATTTTTATTGGTCTTTACCCCGTGAGTGACATAGGATACATTTTTATTAGTCTTTCTCCCGTGAGTGACATAGGATACATTTTTATTATTCTTTATCCCGTGAGTGACACGATATATTTTGATTAGTCTTGATCCCGTGAGTGACATACGATACATGTTACCCGACTTCCCAAAATCGTATCGTTTTTACGCAGTTGTTTTTCCTGATTCAAAATGAGATTGTCTTTTTTTTTCTGAGCTCCACCTTTAACTACTCCCATATACAAAAGATGTGTCTTTATGCAGTTGTTTTTTTTATGACAGCACGAATTTCTGTGTTCTCCATTTAAATAGCACCAAAACACTGAATTACATTAAAATTATTCTCAAGCACAATGTAGCCGATAAAATTAACTGATTTTAGGTGAGTACTCCATTGAATAGTGACAGTTGACAATGCCAATTTTGTTTTAAATTTATCAGATTTTTAAATTTATCAGATTTTTAAATGGCTCATTTCGGATACTTATCAACCAGCTCCAGTACCTGTGTAGGTATGGGCAAAGTATATACGTATAAACATACAGTATGGACACTCACTGTCGCTCCCTAGATTGCGAAATCACCCCCTCGTCTCCCAGATTGATAAAGATTGGTTATGGTTTGGTTGTCGAACCTTTATTTCGCCGCCATTTTGTTTATTCCGTCATTCGTTTTTTGAAATGTCATTTCTGGTCCGTTGTATGAAGTTTCCAGGGCGTGTTGTGGGGTCAGAATAAAAGGCATTTGAGCTTTTCTATCAACAAGCGAACTTGTTTTGATTCTATTACACACAATTTTATTATTACAGCACATTTTAAGTATCCCTTTGTTTGAATCATTCGTTTACATTAAAACTAGCTTTTGCCCACGGCTTCACCCGCCTGGATATTGTTATAATTTTATGACTTGAAGATGAGTGGTGCGCGAACCGCAAGCGGCTCGCAAACATATACATAAGTTTTCTCCAGATCCTTCGGAAACTATGCAATATAGTAGTCTATGTTATTTCTCACACCCTCAACGATCTCTGTGCGAAATATCACAAGCGTAGAAATTAGTTTATTTCAGATCCCTCGGGAACTACATCGGGCTATTCTGATTAGCAGTTTTTGTCATTTTCCATTTGAGGGAAAAGGGCCTGGACCCGAGATCGGGTTCCTTTTTGACCCAACGCATCTCGCTAGCAATTCAGCGGGGGAACGCAGCTAGCGTCATGGGCACGTTTGGGCAGGGGGCACTGCGGGGAGGGCTCTTTGACTAGGTCGGGAGTTTGTTGAGCCTCTGACCTACTTAAGTGGTATATATATTTTTATTTTTGGTTTTTTTTAATGGCATTGGTTAAATCTCTTTTCCACCCCTTCAAGTATTTCTATGCAAAAAACCACGTCAATCCGTTGCTTCATTCCGATGCCGAGGTGCGCGAGCGTGGACAAAAGTTTTCCCTAGATCCCACGGGAAATATGTCGAGCTATGCTAATTAGTAGTTTTTGTCATTTTCCACCCCTTCATCCATCTCTGTGCAAAAAATCACGTCAATCCGTTGCTTCATTCCGATGCCGAGGTGCGCGAGTGTGGACAAAAGTTTTCCCTAGATCCCTCGGCAAATATGTCGAGCTATGCTAATTAGTAGTTTTTGTCATTTTCCACCCCTTCATCCATCTCTGTGCAAAAAATCACGTCAATCCGTTGCTTCATTCCGATGCCGAGGTGCGCGAGCGTGGAAAAAAGTTTTCCCTAGATCCCTCGGGAAATATGTCGAGCTATGCTAATTAGTAGTTTTTGTCATTTTCCACCCCTTCATCCATCTCTGTGCAAAAAATCACGTAAATCCGTTGCTTCATTCCGATGCCGAGGTGCGCGAGCGTGGGAAAAAGTTTTCCCTAGATCCCTCGGCAAATATGTCGAGCTATGCTAATTAGTAGTTTTTGTCATTTTCCACCCCTTCATCCATCTCTGTGCAAAAATCACATCAATCCGTTGCTCCGTTGTGATGTTAAAGAAATTAACCAGACAAGAAAGTCTTTTTTCAGTTCCCCATGGATGATGTGAATGAGAATGTATGGATGTATGTTTGTTACTCGTTCACGCAAAAGCTACTGAACGGATCTGGCTGAAATTTGGTATGTAGAATATTAGGACCTGGATTAACACATAGGCTACTTTTTTCCTCTCTCGCGAGCTGCTTGCGGCTCGCGCACTGCGCACCCTCGAAAAGTGATAGAAACGTTGTCCACGCGGGTGACGCCGCGGAAAACAGCTAGTTCGTTTATAATATAAGGAATAAAAAGGATTATGTTAGGCAACAGGCAAAAGTTATATAGGTAGTTCCAGGTAGTGAGGTACTTCAGGGTAAGGATCCAAACACACGAACTGCATTTCAGCTGCAAATTCGCAGTTTGGATGCAGTAAAAGCGCAAATTACTATGAGAACTGCATCCAAACTGCAAATTTGCAGCTGGCTTGCAGTCCGTGCGTCTGGACCCTAAGTGGGTCCAAACGAAGTGAGATTGTCCGATGAGATTTGCCAAGTATCTGATTAAGTGGAGATTGCGACTTAATGCATTTGGTGGATGCGACTCCGAGCTGCGGCTGCTTACTGCTTAAGGGTCCTTCGTCCCTTAAATTAGCAACTCGATTCACGACTGTTCAACGTGGCTGTTACGTCAATCGCTGCGGACGAATCGTGCGAAAATTGTGGTTTTAATTCATTTTTATATAAAATAGGATGAACTGCCAAATAATAAGAAAACTAAATCATTTACATTTTTTTTGCTAAGAAGTTCTTAAATGAATAATGTTTCGATTAAAATTGCAGCAGTTCTATGGTTACAACTAGAAAACAAAGAGTGCATTAGGACATTTTTACATTTTAGTTCTGTGTGTTTAAATAGAATTCGAGGAAATCAAAATCACTCTAATATCCTCTAAATTACAAATAAAAATTTTTTTCGTTAAAAATCCTTAAGGCTTTAAGATCACTCAATCCGAGCAGGTTGATACGTGTTTAAATAATATCGAACGTAAGTCTATTCATTTTAAGATCAAATCAATGCGATGCGGGCTTCAACGCGACTGTTACGTTGAAACCGAACGCCTAATTCTCGATTTTTAAATGGTTTTATTACTTTCATCACTTTCAAATAAGTTTAAAAAAATGTGTTCAATTAATATAAAAGTTCTTATAGTCACAATTTTTTGGGTGTTAGTACCTATTTGTTTTCGAGAAATTTTGCAATTAATCCCAAAAACAGGGTCTACAATATATTTTTTTAACATCAAAAGTGGTAATATTTTTAAAATTGTATGCAACAACTCGACTCGGTCCATCTAACCAGAGGTACCGGGTTCAAATCTGGACGGCCAATGTACCAATGAGTTTTTCAAAAACTTACGTACATATAATTACCGATTGCTTTAACGGTGAAGGAAAACATCGTGAGGAAACCTGCACACGCCTGCGAAGAAACTCGAAGGTTGTGTGTGAAGTCGACCAACCCGCACTGGGCCCGCGTGGTCGACTAAGGCCTAATCGCCCTGATTCAGGGTAGGCTCGAGCCCCTCGGTGGGGACGTATATGAGCTGATATAATAAAAAAAATGCAATTAAATCGATTTTTTATTACTTTAAGTATATCATAATTTTTTTCCCATGGTGATAGCTTTACACAGTCTTTCAATAATTTGAATTGAATATTATCATTTGACCCGTCTTAAGAGGAAACGCGGTCTAAAGAATAGGTATTTGAATAAAATGTTGCTGTCTCCCTTCCCCAAACCTCTCCTTATATAGCAAGAAAGGGAGAACTGCAGCGCAGACCGATAATAGACACCAAAATTGACGAAAACAGCATTCCGTGGTCCCTGTTTCCTCCTCCAAAACTTGAGCAGTAAAAATAGTTTGTTCAAAAGTAATTTAAAAAACGCTTTACCTATGCCTCTATGTTTTTATTTCATTATTAATTTACGTTTTTTTTGTGGGTGTCTGAAAATTACGTTTCAATTGGCCAATTTTCTCAGTTTTTGAAGGCTCCTACTTCCTAATAAAATTAGAATATGAGAAAAAACAAAAAATATTGGCATGGCCAATATGGCCATGGTGGATTTACGAGTAGGTTTGATGTAAAAAACATTTTTGCTCTATTGTCATTATCCAGGGAGGACTACGTTTGTACGGAAAAAATGGCACCCGTGTTTCCTCTTAAGGCCTTAATTGTACTAAAAAGTGGTTACAAAGTTGGTTGTTGGCGGCGGTATTAGCCTTAAGCCTATTAGTTTACTTATTTAAAGTGCCCTATTAGTTTCTCTGCTCTGTTAAAACGTTCTTTAAATTGGTTATACCTTTATCAGATTTAAGACAACATAAACAAGAGTTATTTATGTACATGTTTTCGTTAAAATTCAGTTGTTTTCTTATTTCATAGTATATTTCTTGTTTAGTTTATTAGTGTAAACTCTGTATAGCGACACTCAAGGGACCTGGCATTTTGTGACGTTCATCATTACAGCTCATATACGTCCCCACCGAGGGGCTCGAGCCTACCCTGAATCAGGGCGATTAGGCCTTAGTCGACCACGCGGGCCCAGTGCGGGTTGGTCGACCTCACACACAACCTTCGAGTTTCTTCGCAGGTGTGTGCAGGTTTCCTCACGATGTTTTCCTTCACCGTTAAAGCAATCGGTAAGTGTGTACGTAAGTTTTTGAAAAACTCATTGGTACATTGGCCGTCCAGATTTGAACCCGGTGCCTCTGGTTAGATGGACCGTGTCGTTACCGGTTGAGCCACCGACGCTTTTGTGACGTTATTGAGAGTTAACTCTGTAATTTTTTTTCAGATGTCCTGAAATAGCAGTTTAGCACTTGACTCGAATAAAAATTAGCACTTTAAAGCTTAATATTTCGCAAAATTGATCCCTGAATCAGAAAATGATTTGAGCAATCCCTCAGTTGTTTTAAAAGACCTATTTAACGGTACGCCACACAATAGGGTATGTTAACGAAAAAAACCTCATTCCCTTAAACGTAGGAGAGATACCCGTAATAGATAATTATGATACAAGGGTTGTAAAAAGGTCAATAACAAACGAGCGTCATTTGTGAGCCCGAGCCGCAGGCGAGGGTTTACCATCGTCACGAGTTTGTTATTTTTTTTACACCCATGTATCATACGAAGTTTTTCAATACAGTTGTGAGAAAATAGATAAAATAAAAAAACGACCGTGACAGAAAAAACAAAATACTTGTGTAGGTACATACCTATCAAGGTTTCAGCAACCAAAGTTCATTTTACACGACTTGTGGCTTATTTTAAATGTTCGTGGAGTAATCTCACTTTGTTTTTTATTATACATACACGTAAGTGTATTTTTTATTACATTTCCTTACATTTTCTTAATTTTCACAACAAAAACATCTCAATTCAGTTTTACGAAAATTGCACCATATTTTAGCTAGCACACGAACGCATGCGTAAGTTTTTTTTTATTATCATAAATAGACTACAATACGGCTTCTGATACTTAACCTTTTTGGTAAAAATGACCTATTCCTTGGTGTAACCGGTTCCACTTCATTTAAATTTTTTCTCTTTTCTTCACAAAGATATAACCGAAAGAGAATCTAAACAACTTGCGTTATCTACTAACCTCGGAGTAACACATATCTCTTTTAAAATTCTCTTTTCAAAAGTCTTATTAATTCTGTATCTTTGGATATTGTATTTTTTTTGCTAGAAATGTCTTGTTCCTCCGAGCTAGAAATAAAAAAAAAGTGGTAAAGTAAAAGCACGTGTGCGGTTAAATACATTTTGCGCACACTCGACTGGCATATAAAGGACCACTTTTCGAGCAACTGTATTGCAAAAAAAATTTCAGGATTTTAATTCAAAACTTTTTTGGCGCGATTTATATGTATAACAGCTTTCTAGTATTAATAGTCTCTCAGCTAAGCCGCTGATAGACAGACAGACATTAGACTAGGGGTCACACAAACAGGGTTCCGCACTACAACTATAATAACAACAGAACAAGACCTCTCAGTACATACTTTGCTCTAGGTGAATAAGGGTCTACTTATTCTGGACATTGGAAATTTTATCTTTCCTGTGGGAACGGAAGTACTTAAGATTTTCTCATAGATTTTTCTGTAATCTATACATTCAATCTCGTATAGTGTGATTTTTTCAAGATTTTAGGCCTAGTAGTTTTGTAGATAAGAGGGGGGGGGGGAGGAGGGGAGGAGGATAGATAAATTTTCGCCTATTTTAATAAATAACTTCAAAACTGTTTTTTTTTCAAAATTATAAAAAAATAATTTGAGATTCTCACAATAAGCCCTTTAATTTGATATGTTACACAATAATATGTTTTGCGAAGAAACTCGCATTTTGTGTGTGAACTCGACCAACCCGCACTGGGCTCGCGTGTTCGACTAAGGCCTGATCGCCCTAATTCAGGGTAGGCTCGAGCCCCTCGGTGAGGACGTATATGAGCTGATATGATGATGATGATGTTTCACAAAACTTTTTTTTTATGTACCCCCCAAAAGTGACCCCCATGAATACGATTCATTTATTTTCGTTACATGTCCATATTTGGGTCACCAACATACATATGTGTAGCAAATTTCAACTCAATCGGTCCAGGAGTTTCGGAGGTAATTGGCTGTGACAGACGGATGGACAGACAGACACACGAGTGATCCTACAATGGTTCCGTTTTTAGGGTTCCGTACCCAAAGGGTAAAAATGGGACCCTATTACTAAGACTCCGCTGTCTGTCCGTCTGTCTGTCACCAGGATTTATTTCATGAACCGTGATAGCTTGATAGTTGAATTTTTTACAGATGATGTATTTCTGTTGCCGCTATAACAGCAAATACAAAAAATTAACTTGAAATTTAAACTTGATATTAAAAATTTAATTTAAACTTAAAGTTCTAAGGTCATTATAGGTACATAGTTTGTTAGATAGCGATATTTTCATCGTTTTAATCCTTCGAATTGCCAAGATACAGGGGCTCGAAAATCGACCGAAATGTTTCTAGAAAAGTTATCAACGCTTTCTATGCGCTCGACTTGGCGGGGCTCTACTGTACTTTCTCATTCCTATCCTATTACTGTATCCACGGATAAGATAAATGAGGTTGGATTGGCAATAGTCGCACTTTTGTTTGAAAACCAGCGTCGCCGCCTGTCTTCCACCCATCAACTCCACTACACAAGCAATAATAATACATACACGAAATGCGCGCACTAATAAACAAAACACACTTAGAACACAGGGCTGCAATTGTGTCTCACACCATTTCGAGAGTCTGTACGTTACACACAACCACACGCAAATAAAAAGTATGAACGCGTGCTCTCGGTTAAGTATGATTGTCTAATCATACTTGTGGCGCGCCTGCCCAGCGCACATTTCCAATCCAACTTTATTTATCTGATCCGTGACTGTATCCAAGGGTCAAGGGTTCAAGTCCCTGTGCGGGCGCGAGTGCGGCATCGGGCGTACCCCTCATCTACGCCGATGCACGCACAAGGAAATAGATAAGTTGATAATGGAGGGAAGGGCAGGGTCCAAGTTAAGTAAAATGTGTTTTACCACCAAGCTATTTGACTACTACTGGAAAATAGTTTTGTACTATTTGTTATTGCATAAAATGCAAACCATTTTAATATTTCCTGGAGATCTGTCGTATATACGTAGAAAATCAATGTTAAAGTTTGAATTTAAAAAATACGCACCAAAACGCAATTTTCGCTATGGCGCCTGGTTGCTCGACAGATGAAGTCACACATAAGCACACCCCGGACACTCCATACAAACGAGCGAGAAATGATATACATATATATAACTGACGTATCTATAGGCAAGAATGCAGGTAGGGTTGAATCACACCGGCGGTATTGGTCACGAATGTTTGTTAGTTATTTACTGCATGCACACAGCAAGATATATATACTGTGCTGCAAGCAACAATCAACAGTTATCTTACATGATTAAGTAACTTACATGGATAACATTGTTCATTTGTTCTTCAAACACAGGAGCTTTTGTCCGTGAAACAATCTCATTTAGCAACCTACAATAATAGTCAATCTCAATCTATAATTCCGAGATCACATTTTATAATATTACACCACTAGTTATTTCTATACAACTCATACTTTCACACCATCTAATCAAATTATTACAAACAATAAATAAAACGAACAAAATATCTCACAAGCCACAATAACAAACTGATATCTGACATATGAAAAACATAAAGGAACTACATTTCTAAAAAAAAAAAGATACAGCTAGTATGAAGATTCATAGGAACTGATTGTTCTTAGATTTGGTCGTATAATATTGGTGGTCAGCCAATCATGATACCAGGCATCTCAGCGCCGCGGCCGCCTATTGGCGTCGAGCGGTGAGCGGCGCGCAAAGTAAATATAAGTGACGTTAATCGCGCATGCGTAGTTCGTCCTAGACGTTCGGTAACTAGTTGCTTTTTATTCCGGTGTACGAAATCACAGCGGCGCGCAAAGTAAATATAAGTGACGTTTATCGCGCTTGCGTAGCTCGTCCTTTACGTTTGGTACCCAATCTACATCCAATCTGAGTGACGGGGGGGTGAGGTCGAATTTAGAGAGCGGCAGGGAGTGTCCATACTGTACGTTAGTACTAATATATATACTTTGGTAATAGGGTCCCGTTGCTCACCCGTTAGGTTTACGGAACCCTAAAAAGTAGACGTACTTTAAGGACGTAATTTAAGGTATTTTTGTACAACTAAACATCACCGCCGCTATTCAGTCCTTTTATATACTCTGTAATTTACGCTTTTTCCTTATTTACCTGTCAATATATGTTTATTCCGAATAACCCCAAAATATTTTTCTTTACTAATTTCCACTTTTAGGCCTTGATTCAAATTCCACGTATCATATGTGGAAAATTCCCTAAGGGTATTTTAGCCCAGTTTATTTAATTTTTGCTACATTATGTATTAAGTACCATCGCTCCATCTTGCCCCTTATAGGTGCCCCATCTTACCCTACCCAGGGGGCAAGATAGGGAGATGGGATTTATTACACATTTTTATATTTTTGACGTGATAACGTTTATTAAATCGATGGACGCCGGCTGCACACACGAAAAAGGATGACTCATTGTCCCGTTACGCTCATTGTCCCGTTACGCATGATTAAATTTTTTTCATAAAAATATGCAATCATTTCATTAATGTTTTGTTATGACGTAGTCACTTTAAACTATCGTCCGTAAACCGACTTCACAGACAACCAATTTTTATTCATAATTATCAAACAAGAGTTCCTAATAATTATTGAAATTGAAAGACAAGTAGTATTGTAGATAATAATAAAAATAAAAAAACCTAGAAAAAAATAATATTATTCGTTTTATTGGCTTTCAAACATTGACTACCCCGTCATTCCCCCCTCTCCTCTACCCTATTTACCCTACCATATCCTATCGTGCCTGCAGATATTTTCATAAAAAAATAATTATTAATTTTTTTCTTGAACAGTGCTTAATTATTGTCAGTAACTGGTCAGTCGATTTCAAAACTTTGAATGGAAAATCTTGAAAATTTTCACTAAAATTGCGCAGTTCCGTTGGAGGAAAGTTGTACAATTTTCATCAGTAGAAAGATTTTACTGTTTGTTGCTTTCCAGCGAATAAAAAGCCCACTAATATTATAAATGTGAAAGTTTGTATGTATAGATGTTTGTTACTTTATCATCATATCAGCTCATATACGTCCCCACCGAGGGGCTCGAGCCTACCCTGAATTAGGGCGATCGGGCCTTAGTCGACCACGCGGGCCCAGTGCGGGTTAGTCGACTTCACACACAACCTTCGGTTTCTTCGCAGGTGTGTGCAGGTTTCCTCACGATGTTTTCTTTCACCTTTAAAGCAATCGGTGAGTATAATGTTTACGTAAGTTTCGAAAACTCATTGTTACATTGGCCGTCCGGATTTGAACCCTGCACCTCTGGTAAGAAGGACTGAGTCGTTACCGGTTGGGTTACCGACGCTTCGAGCCACTGACTCTTTCACGCTTTAACTACTGGACGGATCTGGATGAAACTTGGCACACATATAGGTTAGGTCCTGGAAAAGGACATAAGCTACCTTTTTACCCCGGGAAAACGTCTTATTGCCCCGGGAAAATCGAAAGAACGCGGGCGTAGCCGCGGGCAAACGGCTAGTTCATATTATAAATTATAAAATTATAAATTTATCAACACCGCAGACGGGGGTACAAATGTAAAGGTCAAGTTTGAGTGGCTATTCGTGCCGATAGGGACCCGGTCTCAAACGACCCAGACCGGGGCTTGGGTCAGAGATGCAATTAAGCACAAATGGATAAGGTGGCTGTGCGTTTTAGAGAACTTTGTTAATGTTTTTATTTGACAAATATGTTTCTTGAATTATAATTAGCTGGCTACCACCATCTAGTCTAAGTCTTGCCGCCAAACATCAGTGTTAATAACATTGATGTGTTTCGGCTTGAAGATAAGATAGCCAGTTCTCCATTGCGTTGGGGAATCTTGGTAAGCCCGCTTCAATCATCGGCATCATTGTCACTTACCATCAGGTGAGATGATGCCAAGGACTTACCAATTGTGAATTAAAAAAACATTAAAAAATTATATCTGATGGTGAAGTTCAGCTCATTTAACACTCACTTATTTCTCTATCATCATAATAGAACTACCTGGTACTTCCCATATTTTTTCACTTTTTTATTTTATTTATTATAACGGCAACCGGAATACATCGTTTCGTGAAATCTAGTTTTAATTTGATTTAAATGTATGTTTATATTAATGTCGAACACAATTTATATTGTAAACAGGAAAAATAAACTGTGACAGTATGAAACTATTTGATGGGCGACAATAGAGGATCGGACTGCACCAAAAATAAATTCTGAAATATGATTTCCAAATTGCTCTCCTCTTGAAGTTTCAAAAAACCTTACTTGTTTTGTTTTTCCATCACGTCTTCAATTTTTAACTGATCAAATTCACAAAATAAGTTCGTCAATGACGCTAAAAATCTATGATGTCACTTGTGGGTATTTCAAACATTTTTAGAACAAAATTTCGTTTTTGACAGATCATAAAAAGTAACTCAAATGACTAGCAGTCCGATCCCCTATTACCGAAAAGCTACTTACTTATTACTAGAGCTTATAATAATCATACGCACTATAGCAATTACATAATTCTTAGTCTCTCTTCTGAAGCGGTAGCTGTTTCTGACATCATCATCATCATCATCATTATATCAGCCGAAAAACGTCCACTGCTGGACAAAGGCGGGATATTCGGAATTGTTCTGTTTTATTGGTTTATTTACTTTATTATTTTCTTCATCATGATCATCATATCAGTCGAAGGACGTCCACTGTTGGACATACGCCTCCCCTAAGGATTTCCACGACGACCGGTTCTGCGCTGCCTGCATCCAGCGGCTTCCCGCGACCTTCCCCGGGACATCGGTCTACCGAGTGGGAGGCCTGCCTAAGCTACGTTTTCTAGTGCGCGGTTGCCACTCGAAAATTTTACTACCCCAACAGTCATCTGTTCTACGAGATATGTACCCCGCCCACTGCCACTTAAGTTTAGCAAATCTGAGAGCTATGTCGGTTACTTTGGTTCTCCTACGGATCTCCTCGTTTCTGATTCGATCACGCAGAGACACTCCGATCATAGTATTCTCCATTGCCGTTTGGCAATGCAATGCTTTGGCTTTGCCTTTTGGGTGACCTTGAGCCTTCTTATGAGGCCCAGAGTAAACGACCATGCCTCAGTTCCGTATGTCATCACTGGCAACAGCACACACTGGTTGAAGACCTTGGTCTTAAGACACAGCGGCATTCGGGACGAGAAGGTATTGCAAAGCTTCCTGAACGCTGCCCAGCCAAACTACATTTGACGATTGATCTATTTCTTGAAGTTGGACCTACCTAACTGGACTGTTTGTCCCAGGTACAGATATTCGGAAACAACTTCGAGTGTAGAGCCTCCAACCTTCAGAGGAGTAGGTATGACACGGACGTTTGACATAACGTGTCCCTTTCTCATCCCACGCAGCCGGATAGGTTCCGAGTTTTGATTCTGGAGGCGAACCGACATGGTGGCGTTTTCATACAAACACTTCAGCACCTCGATTTATCGATAGTCAATTTGGCACCGCCGGAGAGACTGTAGAACGGATGGCCGTTGGGGCAGTAAAGTTCTCGAGTGGCGACCGCGCATCGGAAAACGTAGCGTAGGAAGGTCTCCCACGCGGTGGACCGATGATCTGGTGAAGGCCGCGGGAAGCCGCTGGATGCGGTTAGCGCAAAACCGGTCGTCGTGGAAATCCTTGGGGGAGGCCTATTTCCAGCAGTGGACGTCCTTCGACTAACATGATGATGATGATGGAGAGACTGTAACACAGTCCAAGTTTCGACCGAATCAAAGGCTTTCTCATAGTCCACGAACGCTGAGCATAGTGGCTGATTGTCAATGACTTATATATTACTGGCGTACTGATTGTACTCTTCGGTGTTTTGTATCGAAGCGTACCTATGTAATATCAAAAAAAAAGCAATAGGTAAACAAAATAACTAAGGAATTGACATTAGAAACTGTCAAATCTCTACTAAGTTTGTTTACGTTGTTTTTTTTTGGTTGACATAAGGTACATGTGGTCTATGGTATTAAAGCCTTTTCGAAAACCGGCTTGTTCGGGGAGGCTGGAAGTCGTCAAACCCGCGTGCGAGACGATTCGTAATGACTCTCGAAAACAGCTCGTAACAGCTGTTAACAACTTCTTAGATAATTCCGAGTTCCCGTCCGTCACACCGGGATGTGGGAATGCTTCTCTAAGGAGTATATTTTTAAATATTCATTAATTTTTTCTGTTGTTGTTGTTTGCGTACTTCTTGTCTCCTTGCTTTTTCTCCGAGCACTGGGTTGTCTGGTAGAAATAGCTCTCAACGATAGGCGCCTAAATTGTACGTCTCTTGGTTGTTAATAATTAAATTTTTTATATGTATGTGTTGACATCTGCAGTACCCGCCACTAACAACTACATACCTCATCTCAAGATTGAACCTTCGGTCAAACTATATGGAGAGTTGCATCTTCACCTTGATAGATGGCACCATCATCGCAAGAAGGCTATTAACAAAGCATCTACAACGCACTATCAACATTTCCTTGCTCATAAGCATATATACAAGCACCAACCATACACGGTTGGTGCACGGCCGGACCCCAGGCACACCACCTCGCTTGGTGGAGATATCTCCCTTTGTTCTCGTCATGTATGAACACACCGTACCTACATGTATTTGTTTATTTTGATGTACAATAAAGAGTTATTTGAGTTTGAGTTTGTTTCTACCTACATTGGTACAGGTAAGCCTCTTATAGGAGATGCATGAAGTACAGTTTAGTAAAATCTAGTTGTTTGGAAATGGCCAAACATTTAAACGAAACATTTAACTTTTTTTTTTAAATTGAAAACTTCTTTAGGCGCTTTGGGCTTTTTTTGAGAAGGGAAAAAAACATTGAACTCGCGACACTGTAGTATAACGTAACCGACGGCGTACCAGGAACACTCGGAGGGTCAAAACTTATAAAACTGTAATATTTTTTTAATTTCTGTAGGCACTCACGGAGTGGTTAGGTTTTTTTTATCTTATACCTAATTATATTTTAATTAATCACATTATATTTTGGACATGAGCATGTTCTTACGAGCATTTCATTCATTTAATAACCGTGTAAAGTTCATATAAGACTTAAATATTAGGTCTTTACCTATGAAATTGCCGATCGTATAAAAAAGGTTTAAATATGAAAGATAATATTAAGATTTAAGAACAATAGTTATTAAAACAAAACTTATTCTCAAAATAGAATTAGACTATTAGAATTTAAATGGTGGTAAACATATGACTATTGTTAAGATATTTTGAGAGCCCTGTGGCTTTAACCCTTTATTGAGGCAAAAAATACACATTTTTAATTTTAAAAATTTTAAGAATAATCCGGCTTGAAAATAAGATAGCCAGATCCCCTTTGCGTTGGGGAATCTTGGTAAGCCCGCTTCCATCTTTGGCATCATCGTCACTTACCATCAGGTGAGATGATGCCAAGGGCTTACCAATTCTGAATAAAAAATAAAATACCTATCCTGTACCATGCCCATGCTAAAGTTACATATATAAAACCTTATTTGAGAACATAATTGCCAACGATAAATAAATGAAATGAAATACATTTTCCAAGGCTATGGACCGACGACCTGAAAATACATCACGCATAATGATAAATATAGATAAGCCGAATAGAAAGAAAACTCTCGATAATAAACTCTTATCTCTACAAAACATGAAATATGAACACAAAAGGCTGTCGCCTGAAGTACTCTGATGCTCTAAGACTTTTGTTTACTATGATTCTGCTTGTTTGCTTTAGCAAGAGATAAGAGTCACGCGATAGAAAGACAGGCAACTTGTAGGTGAATATAACTGTAGGTGATAGGGATGACGAATGCTAGTCATCTAAGTTACTTTTTATCATCTGTCAAAAACGACATTTTGTTCTAAAAATGTTAGAAATACCTAGGCGTGACGTCATAGTTTAGCAGCGTCATTTATGTACTCATTTTGTGATTTTGGTGAATTAAAAATCGAAGTCTTGATGGAAAACAAAACGAGTAAGTTTTTCCGAAGTTTAAGTAGGAGGGCTATTTAGTGATCAAGAGTTCATAATTTATTTCTGATGCTGTTAGTCATCCATATTAGCGGTGTGCGACCTGAATTTGCACTTTATTGTGTCGTAGCAAGAGTCGCCATTCGTTCAAATGATTTTGCGGAGTTAACCTTCTGTTACGTAGTAAATAGTCTTTATTCTTTGGCATTAGTAAAAACAATCAACTTTGGCCTCATCAGTCTGACAAAACACACGCCTCCTCAAGAATAGATAAATTAGCTAGTATGCCAAAAATAGACATCCAATCTAAAACTTGTTGACAGTCATTATAGGCTTGTGTACGCAGAGTAATAAATAAAATTAATACCATAACTAATAATGCTTCTTAGAAGTGAGAAAATAACGGCAAAAATTTGGATAATAAAATTCATTGTTTATTTTGCTAGTTAATAATTTTTTTTCATTTTTGTATAATTGGTGTGCAATAAAGGATATTTATCTTATTATTATAATTCGTACAAATCATGAAAAGGGCAGGAACGTTTGTGGAAAAGTGACAATATTATTACATTAATTATTTTTCAATATCTTTTACACACTAATGATCCTATGTTACTCGATAGGAAATGCAAGTACAAACCGAAAATTGCTAGGATTGTATGGCCTTTAGTGTTACGTTACTGAGATACTTTGGAGATAGGAAGTAAAATTATTCTTTTGACAACCTTTAAGGCCAAATGAAAATATTCAATTCAAATTATTGAAAGACTGTGTAAAGCTATCAACTATGGAAAAAATATATAATATACTTAAAGTAATAAAAAATCGATTTAATTGAACAAAATTTTAAAATTATTACCACTTTTGATGTAAAAAAAATATACTGTAGACCCTGTTTTTGGCAATAATTGCAAAATTTCTCGAAAACTTAATGTTGAATGAAACCAACACACAAAAATCGGTGACTTTAAGACCTTTCATTTTAATTGAAAATATTGAAGTGATGAAAAGTATTAAAACACGTAAAAATCGAGAATTGGGCGTTCGGTTTCAACATAACAGTCGCCTTGAAGCCCGCATTGACTTGAACTTAAAATGAAATAGATTTACGTTTTATATTACCAGAACAATCTGTTCGGATTGAGGCATCTTAAAAAAAAGCGTCGGTGGCTCAACCGGTAACGACTCGGTCCTTCTAACCAGAGGTACCGGGTTCAAATCTTGACGGCCAATGTACCAATGAGTTTTTCAAAAACTTACGTACATAATATACTTACCGATTGTTTTAACGGTGAAGGAAAACATCGTGAGGAAACCTGCACACGCCTGCGAAGACACTCGAAGGTTGTGTGTGAAGTCGACCAACCCGCACTGGGCCCACGTGGTCGACTATAACCTGATCGCCCTAATTTAGGGTAGGCTCGAGCCCCTCGGTGGGGACGTATATGAGCTGATGTGTGTGACGCTTTTGGCCAAAATGTTCTAGATAAGTATTTTTGGTTTGTATTAGCATTCCCTAACGAAAATATAGGATGAATCGTGCACCGAAAGATTTTGAAAAAAATATTAGAACAAATGTTGTCACTATGGCACGCTCCATACAAAAATGTTCCAACCCTTTTAAGGTACATTTTTTTTAACCTTTGAATGATCGCGTAGATATGAACAGTATGATGTTGTTAGGAAAAAAAATGAAGTTCTGATTTTTATGTGGCTCGATTGTCTTACATTAAAAGATATTTACTATTAAGGATATTTTATTGATTGATTGATTAATAGAATCTTAAAAAGAAACCGGCGAAGAGCGAGTTGAACTCGCGTGGAGAGGGTTCCGTACAATGCCAAAGTCAAATACAAAATATCTCATTTGAAATCCTCACAGTAAGACGCTAGTTAACTACTAATAGCGCTAGCTAGTTGTGTTTTAGTGAACTATTTCCGTAAGTAACGTTTTATATTGAGTTTACCACTTTATTTTCAATTGATAGAATTATTATAGGTTTTCCTGTAATCTACAAGCAATTAACTATATTTTGAATTTTTTTTTAAATTTTAGGCTCAGTAGTTTCGGAGATCATCGTCAATTTTTGTCTTTCGTTCATGAATAAAATCAAAACTATTTATTTTACAATAATAACAAAAATATATTTGAGATCCTTATAACGAGCCCTTTCATTTGATATATGACACAGTAAAGTCTGATTTTTTTTTTCCTAATTTGACCCCCGAAATGACTATTCTTAAAAAATATATTTATACTTTGCACATCTGTGTTTGGGTCATAGGATGACACCATCCTACCAAATTTCACCTGATTTGGTCCAGTAGATTCGGAGCAAATTGGCTGTGACAGACGGACGGACAGACAGACAGACGCACGAGTGATCCTATAAGGGTTCCGTTTTTTTTTTGTACGGAACCATAAAAACCTAAAATTTAAAAATGTACGTATGTATCTGTGTCTGTGTGTGTATCTGTGCTTCCTTCCGGTGCTCTATAGTGCCTAATTGAATGGGCGGATTTGGGTAAAATTTGGACAAAAGCATTTTTTTATCTACAGCCGTTTTCTCTTACCTACCCCCCATCATGATTATTTAGGGTTGCCATCATAGCAAAAATACCCCTTGTAAGGGTTCCGTAGTCATCGAAGAACCCTTATAAATTCGCCATGTCTGTCTATCCGTCTTTGAAAAAAAACCTCTCCTACGTGTAATGAAGGAGTAATTTTTTTTTGCTGTCATACCCTCTCGTGTGCGATATCATTAGATAAGCTTTTTAAAACTACTGAGGGTTTCCTAAAACCATTTTTCAATTTAGGGATCTATCATATCAGCCGAAGGAAGTCCACTGCTGGACATAGGCCTCCCCCAAGGATCTCCACGACGACCGGTTCTGCGCTGCCCGCATCCAGCGGCTTCCCGCGACCTTCACCAGGTCATCGGTCCACCGAGTGGGAGGCCTGCCTACACTACGCTTTCCGGTGCGTGGTCGCCACTCGAGAACATTACTGCCCCAACGGCCATCTATTCTACGAGCAATGTGCAATTTAGGGATCTATTTGTGAAATATTAAGTTTAAAAATGCTACTTTTGTTAGAGTCAAATCCCCCCCCCACCCCCCCCCCTCACCCCTCCCACCAGTTAAAACGCTATTTCAGGACATCTTAAAAAAATTAAACAGTAAGAAATATAATCAACTAGCTGTCCCGGCGAACTACGTACCGCCTTACATTACATTACACTGCCCTACCATACCCTACCCTACACTAAACTACTCTACCCAACCCAACACTACCCTACCCTACACTACACTACCCTACCCTACCCTACACTACCCTACCCTACCCTACACTACACTACACTACCCTACCCTACCCTACATAAAAACCTTCTCCTGACAATAACGAACTCGCAAAAAAAAGAATTAGCGAAATCGGTCCAGCCGTTCTCGAGTTATGCGCTTACCAACACATTTTGCGATTCATTTTTATATTAAAGATTTAAAAGGAAAACTATCACAGCTAAGTATTCTTAGTTAAGCAGTCGACCAACTTAAGATGTGCTAATGAATTTGTAAAAAGTTCATACATTTTAAATGTTCTACTACCATCTGTTAATGCCAAGAAATTACCAATTGAGAATAAAAAATATAATTTTGTTTTTTAAAGTACCTACACATTTAATGTTTTGAAAAGATCACGAAAACGTACTTCGCGTGAGTCCTACTCGCACTTGGCCGGTTTTTTAGACATGGATACGTTTTTTAGACATGGATACGTTTTTTAGACATGGATACGTTTTTTAGACATGGATACGTTTTTTAGACATGGATACGGTTTTTAGACATGGATACGTTTTTTAGACATGGATACGTATTTTAGACATGGATACGTTTTTTAGACATGGATACGTTTTTTAGACATGGATACGTTTTTTAGACATGGATACGTTTTTTAGACATGGATACGTTTTTTTTTAAATGGCTCTAATGGTTTTGATGAATTTCTTTAGATATTTATTATAACTTTATAATATGTTCTACTTTACGACGTAGTTTTTTAATCCAGGAAAAATGGGGATTAAGGTACGTGTCATATACAAAATACAAACCCGAATTGTGTGTTGTTTTTTTTTTGTTTAATTAGCTTTAATGATTTTAATGAAACTTCGTAAATAAGTAGAACTTCAATAAAAAAAATGTTATCAGACGTAGTACACTGTATAGTTCATTATTTCAGAAAAAATCGACATAAGGTACCTCCCATACAAACCCAAATTATTTGTATCCGAGGGATCTAAAATCAAAGTCGACACTATCCATTTTATATTAAAACTGCCTGCGACTTCTCTCGCGTGAGCATAGTTTTTATGAATTTCTTTGAGAGTGAGTGGTGCGCGAGCCGCAAGCGTAGACAGGAGCTCACTCCAGATGCCTCGGGAACTCTATCGGGCTATTCGAATTAGCAGTCTGTCCCACTTTCAACCTCTTCAACTATTTATATACAAAAAATCACGTTAATCCATTGCTCCTTTGCGACGCCGACGTGCGCGAGCCTAGAAACGTGTTTTCCTTAGATCTTTCGGGAACTTATCTCGGGTAAGAGTAATTAGTACACTATGTCTTTTTTCTTCCCTGTGCAAAAAATCTCAATAACCCTTTGCTCGGAAACCAATCAAAAAAAGAGTTGTTTTTTCTAGTTTCCTCAGGAAATGTAACGGCACAGTATATATATTAGTACGTAACGGACTATGCTATTTTCACGAGATAAAATGTAGCCTATGCCCTTCCACATAGGGTAGGGTAGGGTAGTGAAGGGTAGGGTAGAGTAGTGTAGTGTATGGTAGGGTAGTGTATGGTTGGGTAGTGTAGTGTATGGTAGGGTAGTGTAGGGTAGGGTAGTGTAGGGTAAAGTTGGGTAGTTTAGGGTAGGGAGGGTAGTGTAGTATAGGGTAGGGTGGAATGAAGTTTGCCGGGACAGTTAGTGAGAAATAAGGAAATCCGAAGGAGAACCAAAGTAACCGACATAGCTCACTGAATCGCTAAACTAAAGTGGCAGTGGGCAGGGCACATAGCTCGAAGAACAGATGGCCCTTGGGGTAGCAAAGTTCTTGAGTGGCGACCGCGCACTGGAAAACGTAGCGTATGCAGGCCTCCCACTCGGTGGACCGATGACCTGGTGAAGGTCGCAGGAAGCCGCTGGAATCGGACAGCGCAAAACCGGCCGTCGTGGAGATCCTTGGGGAGGCCTATGTCCAGCAGTGGACGTCCTTCGGCTGATATGATGAAACATATTGGATGAATGTCCAAGCAACTTTCCATCAAACGGCCTTGTTGTGAGAGTGTTGATTTTGCTTTTGGAGCCATTTAAATGTTTATATTTCATCAAGTCTGATATACCTTTATTCTGAGCGAAATATAAATTAAGTAAGCTTAATGTTTGTTTATGATTCGTGTATTCCCAGTCAAACTATGCTAGAAGATGAAGGCTTTGCGAGAAATTATTCACACAGTGGCTACGGTGGCGTAAAGTATCACAAATATAGATCATATAAATTTAAAATAACGTTAAAAGTTTCATCGAAATAGATTGCCATTTTTTAAGAAAAAAAAGGATTTTTTTAATATAGTGGCAACCCTAAGTTATCAAGATATAGGGAAATTTTTTTTGGCCGGATTTGTGGAAATCGTCTGGTACACGTTAGCAATGTGGAGAACAAGAATATAAAATGAAGGAGGACGTGAGGACCCGACTTGCACTGGGTGCAGTTTTATAGACGCCCTACTGTGACCGGGTGTTCCACCTCAAAATGAGGCTGCTGCAAATGCTGTCAAGAACTCCAGCGAACACTAGCATTTCAAATCTTAAAATAAATGAAGACGAAAAATTAGGACTGTCTCAATAGGGCTAGTACCCAAAGACGTTAATATATTCTAACCAACCAATTTATGGGGAAAACTCGAAAAAAATACCAGCACCGGACGGACGCACAATAATACATAGTTTTTAGATTCCATTAGTGAAAGAAAATCGACCAGCACCAAAATCTCAACTTTGATAAGAGAGGTCAAGTGCAAGTCTTACTAGAGCTAAAGATGCCGAAGAGAATAATAAATAATAATAAAATTCAGGGACAAATAATACACGGTCATCTGGCCCCAAATTAGGATTCCTTGTGCTACCGGAACTCAGACAGCTCATCATATCAGCTCATATGCATCCCCACCGAGGGTCTCGAGCCTACCTTGAATAATCGGGCCTTAGTCAACAACGCGGGACAAGTGCGGGTAGGTCGACTTCACACACAACCTAAGATTTTCTTCGCAGGCGTGTGCAGGTTTCCTCACAATGTTTTCCTTCACCGTAAGAGCGTTGGATAACCGTACATATGAAATCTAAATCCGAAAACACATTGGTACGTGGCAGGATTCGAACCACGACGGGCAGGAGGTAGTAGACCTAGGCGTTACGCCATCGATACTGAGAAAGATATATTATCGTATATGCTTTCTTCTATATTGTCAATTTCTTTTTTTATGTTGTGATGCAATAAAGAATATTGTATTGTATTGTACTGTATTGTATATACGAGTACATACTCGTACATAAATAAGTTTACATACGTACTTATGTAGATATATTAAACATCCAGACACAAAGGAACGAATGTTTGCTCTGGGCGGGAATCAAACCCACAACCATTGCTGGCAGAACCTGACCAGACAACTTGTCCTTACCGAGTCAGACAATTTTAGTCAAAAAAACGGGTTTTTTTATTAACTTGATGGTAAGTGACGATGATGCCGATGCCGAAGATGGAAGCGGGCTTACCAAGATTATCCCAACGCAATGGGGAACTGGCTATCTTATCTTCAAGCCGGAACACATCAATGCTGTAAACATTGATGTTGGGCGGCAAGACATAGATAGTGGTAGGTAGCCAGGCGGGCTTAGAAAATGCCCTTCCACCAACCAAAATGAGTCTTACATAGTTAGACTCCGCCGGGAATCGAATCCGGGACCTCCTGATGTGAAGCTAATGGGCTTAACCATTACGCCACGGATGTGGTTGAAATATCGTTGATATCTATGGATTAATATGAATAGCTATCATTGTTATTTTTGTTACTGTTTTGAGGTTCTCCAGAGGTACCTACGGGACACTTGATGTAGTTCACCTCGCACTTGGCAGGTTTTTCACAACATTTTATGTCTGGTTTTTCAGCAATGATTTGAAACTTACGTTACAGTCACAACTAGTTTCCCTTAAGCTGAAACTTTACAACACATCGGATTTTTCCCTTTTTTTCTACTTATCAAAAATCTTGCATGGAAAAGCGAAACACGTTAAAAATCAACTACCATCGCAACAAAAAGGTTCAATTTTGCTAAATTATCAACCGACTACCAAAAAGGAGGAGGTTCTTAAGACTGTATGTTTTTGATGTGTAACATCTTTGCTCTCGCTTTCCTGCAATTTGTGGGAGTGATTTCGTGAAATGGGACGTAAATGTGTAACAGGAAATGCGAACGTTTTTAAATTCTCGAAAACTAAGGTTGTCATAGCCATGCAGCCTAGTGTGATGGCAAAGGCAAAGATGACATACTACTATTCGAAGGGTCGGCCCGTGAATGTACGACCCGATAATTAATTAATTTACATAAGTATTTTGTCACATGTTACACATCATATGCGAGTACTGTAGGTCTCGTTTTTTTTTGTATGTTTCTTCGCAAATTTTAAACCGATAATCACGATTTTTAGGGTTCCGTATTAAGAAAAACGGAACCCTTATAGGATAACTCGTGCGTCTGTCTGTCTGTCCGTCCGTCTATGACAGTCTTTTTGCTCCGAATCTACTGGACCAAATAAGGTGAAATTTGGTAGGATGGTGTAATCCTATGACCCAAACACAGATAAGTATGCAAAGTATTTTTTTTTAATAAAAAAAAGTTTTGTAGCCCTTACTGTGTCATATTATATCAAATGAAAGGGCTCGTTATGAGGATCTCAAATATATTTTTGTTATTATTGTAAAATAAATAGTTTTGATTTTATTCATGAAGGAAGACGAAAATTGAACAGCTCCCCCCTTCCCTGATCTCCGAAACTGCTGAGCCTAATGTTTTGACAAAAATATAAATAATTGTTTGTAGATTAAAGGAAAACCTGTAAGGATTCTATCAATTGAAAATAAAGTGGTAAACTCAATATAATACCTACGTTCACCTACGGAAAATAGTTTACTAAAACACTACTAGATAGCGCTAGTAGTAGTTAACTCGCGTCTTACTGTGAGGATTTCAAATGTGATATTTTGTATTTGACTTTGGCATTGTATGGAACCCTCTCCACGCGAGTTCAACTCGCACTTGGCCGGTTTTTTTTAATCGATAGGGTATGCTGCTAAGTTGGTACTATATACATTTTATCAAAATCGGTATGGCACTTTTTTAGAGAATTAACAAAGACCAAAAATAATAATGCAAAATCGTACCGAGTTGTTGCGAAGTAAGTGTTTTTTTAACGTGTATATCGATTCCAATTAAAAAACATACAGTCGAAATGAGACCTACTCCCTTTTTGAAGTTGGTTGAAAAAGCACAGCTCTCGTGTTTGTCACAAGAAGGTGATAGCCACTCATGTAAAACGCAGCTAAAAACAATAATTAGGAACGCCTTCCCATTTTTACTATGCCTACATGCCTACCCTGTTAAAAAACCGGTAAAGTTCGAGTCAGAACCGCGCACAAAGGGTTCCGTACCATCACACTAAAGAAATAAAAAATAAAAATAAATATGGCAGTAAAGTTCTCGAGTGGCGACCGCGCACGCGGTGGACCGACGACCTGGTGAAGATCGCGGGAACCCGATCGATGCGGGCAGCGCAGGACCGGTCGTCATGGAAATCCTTGGGGGAGGCCTTTGTCCAGCAGTAGACGTCCTTCGGCTGATATGATGATGACACTAGATAGTGCTAGTTTCTTCACGTTTCAAAAACATCGCGTTTTTTGTATGGATATTTTTGTGTGATTTTTTTACTTTTTCTAATTTTTAGGGTTCCGTAGCCAAATGACAAAAAACGGAACCCTTATGGATTCGTCATGTCTGTCTGTCCGTCCGTATGTCACAGCCACTTTTTTTCCGAAACTGTAAGGACTATACTGTTGAAACTTGGTAATTAGATGTATTCTGTAAACCGCATTAATATTTTCACACAAAACTAGAAAAAAAAAAATTTTGGTGGTTCCCCGTACTTAGAACTGAAACTTATTTTTTTTTTCATCAAACCCATACGTGTGGGGTATCTATGGATAGGTCTTCAAAAATGATATTGAGGTTTCTAATATCATTTTTTTCTAAACTGAATAGTTTGCGCGAGAGACACTATTTAAGTAGTTTGTAACTTTTAAAATAAGAGAATGATAAAACTAAAAAAAATATATGATGTACATTATCATGCAAACTACCACCGAAAATTGGTTTGAACGAGATCTAGTAAGTAGTTTTTTAATACGTCATAAATCGTAAACCGCAATTTACCAAACCCGCTGCTACGGAACCCTTCATGGGCTAGTCCGACTCGCACTTGGCCGCTTTTTTGTATTTGTTATTATAGCGGCAACAGGAATACATCTTCTGTAAAAATTACAACTGTCTAACTGTCACGGTTCATGAAATACAGCCTGGTGACAGATGGACAGAGGGACAGAAGAGTCTTAGTAATAGCAAAGTATACATATTAGTACTAACATACAGTATGGACACTCCCTGCCGCTCTCTAGATTCCGACCTCACCCCCTCGTCACCCAGGTTAATACAGATTGGTTTAAGTTTCACCGTGATTTCATTTCTGTTGTCATTTGTTTTTACAAATGTCATTTCTCGCCTGTTGTATGAAGTGTCCGGCGTGTGGTAGAAGGGTCCCGTTTTTACCCCTTGGATACGGGATCCTAAAAATCGACTTCAATCACACCAACCAAGTACCTACAATTTTACTGAAAACAAGTTTTCTCATAGCCTTAGTAAGGCCACGGCCTGGACTTCATACAACAAACAAAATGGTGGCGAAATCCTATACGTTTGACAACCAAACAGTAACCAATCAGTATCAATCTGAGTGAGTAGGGGATGAGGGCGCAATCTAGAGAGCGGCAGGGAGTGTCCATACTATAGGTTAGAACTAATACATAATATACTTTGGTGACGCAGCTTAATTGCACGTTATATTGCATTTGGCCACTGCTCTTCGAAGATCGATAGCGTGTCGGTGCATTAAATTTTTACGGCCGGGCGGACATAGTCACCGGCGTTTATCGATTCAACGAATAGGCCAAGAACACTATAAGGCTAACATGCGACTACTGTCATTACATATAGTTGTGTTAACACGTTGCCTGTGTAACTGAAAATTAGACATTGACACCTCACGAGTAATAAACTTTTCTTGGTAAACACATTCGATTATATGTACACTAGCTGTTTCGAGCGTAGAAAAAAGTAGCCTATGTGTTAATCCAGGTCCTAATCTGTCTACCCACCAAATTCCAGCCAGATCCGTTCAGTAGTTTTTGCGTGAAAGAGTAACAAACATACATCCATACATTCTTACAAACTTTCGCGTTTATAATATTACTAGCTGATTCCCGCGGCTTCACCCGCGTGGACCACATTTCTATGACTTTTCGAGGGTGCGCAGTGCGCGAGCCGCAAACGGCTCGCGAGCGTGGTAAAAAGTAGCCTATGTCTTAACCCAGGTCCTAATCTGTCTACCTACCAAATTTTAGCCAAATCCGTTCAGTAGTTTTTGCGGGAAAGCGTAACAGACAGACAGAGTTACTTTCACATTTATAATATTAAGTAGGGATTAGTAATTTAGTAGGATTGACACATTATATGTATTAGCTTTACGAAATTTTTTGGTGTACTATAAGTGTAAATAAATAAATAAATATGACAAGAAAAATATTTTCTGAAAATCCCCCTTCTGGTGTCGTGATTTATTGTTTAAGTTGAAAAATCAAATTTTATATTGGCAACACTGCTCAGTATTGTCGGCCGTCACGCGCTGGTGATCAGCTTAGCTCTGGGTAGGAGTGGGATCTTCCCCACCCCTACCTCTCTCAAGGTTTGCTGCTTACGGACTGAGCGGTTGGTATTCAGTCTACGATGAGATCAGTCGACGGAAGTTTCAATATTTGAGCTTGGATATTGTAAATGAATACAGATTTATACAAGTAAAAGTCTACTGAGTTTTTGATCGTAAAAACTCGAAAGCGTGACACTACCCTCAGCCCATAAAGGTATGTAACTTTTTAAACTGTACAAAAGATATGAGTGCACGTGTTTTATTAAGTAGTTATTTTGTCATACCTTCTGCCCGTAATAAAAATTTTTAGTGTTACGTTTTGAATAACTACGTATATCGAATTAGCGTTGGCCAAGGTTACTCTTTGGTAACGTTTTTCTGGTAAGTTTTTGCAATTTTGATCGTAACGACCATTGTCTTGCGATGATATATTGCATTAATCGTATTTTAGTTATTCGAATTCAAACATAGAAATGGGTAATTGTTCGTCATAATCGGATCAGCGTTGATCATGGCTACTCTACTGACTACGTTGTTCTGGTAGGTGTAAATATCATTGCAAGGACCATTGTTCTTCAATAATATCTTGCACAAACTTCGAATGGCGGCTAATAACCTACTTATTTAAAATTGCTACTTGCCGGACTATCGTTGCGCAAGGCTACTCTTTGACAACTTTAGTCTGGAAAACGATGTAAATGTTATTGTAAGGGCCACTGTTCTTCAATAGCATCTTGCATTGCTGTTAATTTGAGAAAAGCACATTATTTGAAATTTGAAACTGAGGGTATGACAAATAATTAAGACATTGTGACATTAAAATGATGGTTATTTTCAAAGTTTGTTTATTTATAACTAGGCATGGCATAGACGAGTTCAATGACCAGGTGTGTCATACATATTGGACCAAGTAAGTCCTCATATTGACCAGGTGTGTCATACATATCGGACCAGGTGAGTCCTCATATTGATTAAGTAACTAAGCAGCCCATAGATACAGTCTAGTTGATGTCACAGTGACTAGGTATGTCACTGAGACGGGCCAAATGTGCCCATGTATAAGGCTATGTATGCCAAACCCAGGACTTCGTCAAAGGTGGGCAGTTCCTATTTTATTTATAGCTGGAAGTTGGAATTAAGTAATGTGCAATAATCCTGTTATACAATTATCGCGTTTTAGTTTCATTTTTAATAAGTTTCATCTTGTGACAAGACCAGTCGAAAGATAATAAAATGAAGTATAAAAAGTAACTATTTAGTAATCTGTGGTATAAATAAGAATAGTAAGATACCTAATAAAATTAATGGGTTCAAAATATACCTTAGAAGCGGAAAGTCAGTTTCTTAATATTCTTGAAACTATTGTAAATACCTGTATCGGAGAAAACAATGATTTGCCTCACGACAGATTGGAAGTGGGAAGTGAAGTGATATTTGCTCGTCAACGTGGACACTAAAGATAAATTATATTTCTTTACAACTAGCTATATCTTAGGACAGGTTAAAACTGTTTTGATAAAACGATGTCAAAAAAATAATTAACAAACATCACTGTTCTTCGAAATTATTTTGCAAAGGTATAACCCGTTGTAATAAACCGTCATTTGTGGACTACGAGTATAACATTGAAGAAACTCTTTTAGAATGTTATTCTGGTCGGAAAGTTTAATTCCATTACCACACTGCAATATAAAAAAAAGATAGTAAATAATCATTACTATTACTTATTATAATTTTATTAAATTATACTCGGAAGGTATGTCAGACTTGTTTGTTTGGTTGTAAACTCTTATTACAATACAAGAACAACAAAATATAAATTTTTACGAAAGCAGACTTATCCGAAAAGGGAATCTGTTCCAGCCAACACTGTATTATTGAAAGACTTAATATTTTATGTACTTGTTATTATGTTTATTTATTTATCGAAGCTAGGGTATTATTACCTAGTCGTGACGTACCTCCGTCGTACATGGTGGGCCAAGTGCGCCTATATAAGATATGTAGGTATCTATCAAGTGGCTAGATGTGTCACTTTAGGCCAAGCGTGCCTCAGTAGATATGTGGCTAAGTATGCCACCTTGGGCCAAATGTGCCTATATAGCAACCAGTGGCTAGGTATGTCACTGTGGGCCAAGTGTGTCAATGAATTTCGGGCCAAGTGAGCCTCTGTAGGATATGCATCAACTGGCTAGATATGTCGCTTCTAACTCGGTACGCCTATGGATTTGTTTTAAAGGCTTAGTTTTTCAAAACTCAAGGCCAAGCGTGTCCAAAACGAACAGATTAACAATCATGATTCTAGTAACCCCTGGTTATAAATGATTATTTTAGAGCATACGTGAAAATACCGTCATTATTGAGAAAGATAAGAAAATACGCAAAGCGAAACCCATTATATCCTGGTTAGTTGAATCGGAATCTGAATAATAAAATACTTACTATTTTGAAAATAGAACAAAACTTGACATTACGTTGTCAACCGTTCACTATTACTGCTTAGTAGTTACAGATAACGTCCAATATAGCCTATATTTTCAAACTGGGAAACTGGTCTTTGTTTTCCTTAAAAATGCAGTCAGATTTCCGATGTTTTCTGAGGTAATCGCGGTTTTTCAGTTTTTTATTATTATTCTAATTAATTTGTTTGTTTGTTTGAGAGAAGCACCATACCTATATTATGCCTCGGCAGAAATGGCAACAAACCTGCAATTGCCGCATTTTTTACTTGTATAATAATATAACAAGCGTCTAATGCTTTTTTTTAATCTCTCCGAGGTAATGGAGGATCTTGATATGCAAGGACGAGGGCGAACTCAACAGCGGAGGCGGCGGAGGCGCCAACGTTACGACAAAATATCTAGATACCGTAAAAGCTCTCAGATTCTCCGATGACTTTTTGGATGGTTGAAGAGGCCGGTCACAGTACATCAGCCACGTCAACACCTCATTGATTTTCGGACGTCAGTAAAGAAATTGGCAGTGGAGTTTCTGCCTACGACGAAGTATTGTGAATTTTGTCCCCTTCTCCTCAAATGAAAAATTTGTTTCAAAGTATATTATTTATTTATTTTATTTTTTAAGGAAAACTAGGTTAAATTTTATGATCAAACATTTAGAAGATAAGGAACATTGAGAAGTTTTCGCCTTTAGGTTGCAGATAAGCTAGCTTGACGTACGCCATACAGTTCGAACAGTAACAGTACAACAGTAATATAAAGAATAATAGTACAACAAACATAAACCTTGTAAAAAAAAGTTAAATCAGTTCTTAGCAACAATAAAATAGAAAGAAAAAGTTAATAATATCCTAAGGTTAATTACGTTGTTTGAGATTGAGAACCAAAGAATTCGCTATTGTATACGCGTTTTAGGGTATTCGGACTAATGCAAAATATATCAAGAAATTGAAGACTAGGTCATTCATAATGCCTGGTGCACGCAGTAAATAGGAGTTGCGCCTATAGTTAGTTTGACATTGGGGAATGTAGAATGTTATGCTGGATATGAGCCTTGATTGAACTGTTGCAAATGTTCGAAAGAAGTTTGCCAAATCAGTTCAGCTGTTTTCGGGTGATGCGTTTACCGAGGGACAGCACTTAATTTTTATTTAAATAAATATAGATAGTCACTTTCACAGAACATAAATTTTATTTATATTTAGAACGTAAATTCCTCATAATTTAGTTTTTTTTTCCTAAAATATTAACTATTATTTCTTAAAAATATTCAAATTTCTAGTATGTAAATACACTCCTACCTCTGTATAGTTTGTGACTTCAACAATAATAATTTTTGTTCAGTAAGTAATGTAGTCCTCAGTGTTTCAGCTTAATTATTAAAGTTAATTCGAAGACCTTGCTTTTGTAGCACTAATATAGATTGAATGTTTACAGAATTTTCCTAAAATATTATACTGTATGTTAGTCAACAGAGGGTAAACATAACAAAAAAGATTTAATTTATGCGAGGTCCACATAAGTCACAGTAATTTAGTAAAATTGATAACTTTCATTTTGTTAACTTTTAAACATCAAATTCCACGTGTGCCTATAGTTATTAATTGATTGAACAATGATTTACATGATACACCCTCGAAAGCTTTAAACAAATCTAAGAAGAGTTTAATACATTATTTTTTTGTTTTCCATATCCATCCAGGTCTGTTCTATTTTATCGCTCTCTCTCTCTCTTATCGTGTGGTACAATTGGCCGAGCTATCCAAGGGATAGACGCCGGTTGCCAGGTGTTGCACTTAAAATCACCCGCGGTCACTATAAAAAAAAGATATAGCTGAAACTAAGCTTTTGTTTGTTTTATGAAACCAAACTCATGACAATTAGACATTAGTTAAGGCCTTGACAATTTCGTAACTAGTTTAATTATTAGAATTTAATATGTTTTACAAGTTGAGAAATCACATTAGTTATATATGAGTTTCTCAAGTATTTTAGAGAAATTTGGCAACAACGCTATTGGCGTTAGTACTAATACTTTGCTATTGGTCTTTAGTTGTTTTTGATCCTTTTTTATAAATAGCAAAAAAATACGTTTATTAAAAGCAGTAAGATCACACAAAATACAATTGGCATTGTTCCGTTTTTTATGAAGCATGTAAATAAAATAAAAAAATCATTAGTGACATGACGATTCCTTCTATACTGTAAAAAGTAATTTAATACCACAAATTAACAGAATTCATTCCATAATCGTCGTTAGTACTGTGACGGTTTTTCTCATAGTATTTAGGCCGGTGACGTCATCATTTTTATTCGAAAGATTATAAAAAAATACCCAGTGATAAAAAAAAATATGTTTAAATAATAGTTTGTACTAGTTTAACAATACCGGATTCCGGCAGCTGCTTCTTACTAGTCATCTGAATTCCTTTTTATAAACTGTCAAAAATGAGACTTTTTCTAAAAATGTTTGAAACTTCTTTAAAATTACCTCAATAGGGATGCAATCCAAAAAAAACGAATGATAACAAAATCGGGGGATACAGTTTAGTGTTGTAGCTACATATCTATCATCTCCATCCAATTTTAGTTTAAACCACTGATAGCTAAAGAATCAAAGAATTTATTACGCTAAGTAAGGACTGTAACACATCGCGCGCGGGGGAGGGGGCAGCCCCGCCATTTTGAATGTCATTTTGCTGCGTATCGAGATTTCCATTTAGTATAACTTTCGACTCGGTGAAGCTACGACGTTCATTCAAGTTTCAATCGTCAGCTCTCGTCAAAATCTATCGATTATATATAAAACATTAGTGTAAAATTGTAACTGTGATTATAATAAGGTGTTTAAATAAAAAAATAATATCAAAAAATATATAATGTCGGCCTATACGCGTCGAAAAGCCAAATCGAAATACAGAGATCGTATACGGTTGGAAAGGGCATCTTAACAGCAATCGAATGGTACCAATAAAACACCATATGATCGAGTCAAGCAGTGCCGGCAACGTAAAGTAATGAATGCGGCCGAGCGGATCAACGACGGTGCCAGTACATCTGCAGCTGGGACGGTTGAAATTACGCAGATAATAATATTAATAATAATAATATTTTATATAGAAACTACATATTACCCGTTACGAGACGTATTCACGTTAAAACCAACGGCCGTGTGCCCCGACACAGCCCCACCCGTTTATTTTAGTTTTACCTTTTGTACTATTTTGACAGGAACTAAATGGCAACATTTTCCAAAATGTTCTTCTGGTACCCATATGTTTTTGTTTACAAATTCAAAGCCCACACGCGTAAGGCAATTAAAATGATTTAACTCATACGTGCGAGATTTTTATAATATGATATGATTGATATGATAATATAATATGATTATTAATAGCGTCGGTGGCTCAACCGGTAACGACTCGGTCCATCTAACCAGAGGTACCGGGTTCAAATCTGGGCGGCCAATGTACCAATGAGTTTTTCAAAAACTTAGGTACATACTTACCGATTGCTTTAACGGTGAAGGAAAACATCGTGAGGAAACCTGCACACGCCTGCGAAGAAACTCGAAGGTTGTGTGTGAAGTCGACCAACCCGCACTGGGCCCGCGTGGTTGACTAAGGCCTAGTCGCCTTGATTCAGGGTAGGCTCGAGCCCCTCGGTGGGGACGTATATGAGCTGTAATGATGTGCGAGATTTGACAACTTCGCACGAAGGAGTGACTCACGTGTGGTGCACCACATGTGGTGCATTTAGAGGTTTAGATGAGGCCTGAGTGCACTCACGCCTCATCTAAACTTCTAAATGCCCCACATGTGCGTCACGCACAGGGAACCTGTTAAATATAACTACATACCAGCATTCATGAGTTACAAAAGTAGGAACTAAGTTAATATTTAAGCTCAGAATACAGAAAAAACCAGAATGCGCGTTAAGTCAGAATAGTATGACGCGCGCTGAAGCCAAAAACTCCACGAATACCCTCCTTCCCTTGGCTGTAATGTTGCTATATTAGGTCGGATTTTAATACTTTTTTAATTAGGTAAGTTATGAAGAACCACTGTTTGTTTACTCACAAAAATAAATCACCTGCATGCAGGATTTAGAAGGAACAAAACGTCAAAACTACACCGATTTAGAGTAGTTTCGTACAAGCACAATTTGCCTCACTTTTATCGCCGTACGTGTGTTTTGGTTTTTTCTGTATTCTGAGTATTTAAGTTAGGTTTGACTTTTGCCTAACTATTCCTTCTCTATTTTGTAAGCCTCAATTTCTCAGCTTTTTTCCTTCCAGTATCTTTAGTTGAATTGCGTATAATCTCTTACTCCGAACATACTCATAATGTTATGTATGACATTTACATTATGGTCTTAAAAGCTTTTAAATCTCGATGTACTTACTTCCGTCAACTTTCGGTGATTATAGGTACTTAAGTGCCTTGTGTGTATGGAAATATAACGACACGTACCGAACCTATACATACAAAGCGTTATTGATTTTTATTTGAAGCATTTTCTTTGATCCGTGAACGTTACAACACGGCATTCAGGAATTAGTGGACTGGAAAACAGCGTTTAATAAAGCATTTAAGATTGAATTAAGCTTTTATAATTAAAACTAGCTTTTTAAACTAGCTTCGCCCGCGTGGAAGACGTTTAATAACTGTATTTGAGGGTGAGTGCATGGTGCGCGAGCCGCAAGCGGCTCGTGAGCGTGGACATGAGTTTTCTCCAAATCCCTCAGGGTGTAAACCAGACTATTCTGATAAGCAGTCTAGTCACTTTCCCCACCCCCTCAACAAATTCTATACAAAAACACTTCAATACGTTGCGACTTGATCTTATTTATGATCTGTTGCGTGTTGAGATAAATTTATGAAATTATTGTATTGTCACTGATTCTGTTAAATGTATGTACAAAGTTTAAATTAAATATGTCCGTTTAAAGTGGGTCAAAATCGAGTGCAAAGGAGTCAGCTAAAAACGTACAAACATACCTACATACAGGTGAAGCTAATAAAAGCGTGATAAAATAGGGAGTTCGTCAAGGAGTCTACCTTTGTGTGATTCGGTATGATTGGGGAAGGGCATTTTGAAAGCCTGCCTGGCTAGCTACCACCATCTTATCTAAGCCTACCGCCAAGCATCAATGTTAACATCATTGATGTGTTACGGATTGAAGATAAGATATCCAGTTCCCCATTGCGTTTGGGAATCTTGGTAAGCCCGTTTCCATATTCAGCATCATCGTCACTTACCATCAGGTGAGATGATGTCAATAAGGGCTTACCAATTGTGGATTAAAAAAAGTTAAAAACAACAATTTCATTGGGGACTTTGCGCAGCCTTAGAATTTGCGGTTGTGGGTTTTTGACCATATGTATATGGTCAAAAACCCACAACCCAAACCCACATATATGCGGTTGTGGGTTTTTGACCATATATATATGTGGGTTTGGGTTGTGGGTTGTGGGTTTTTGACCATATACATATGGTCAAAAACCCACAACCGCAAATTATAAGGCTGAGCAAAGTCCCCAATGAAATTGTTGTTTTTAACTTTGTTTAATCCACAATTGGTAAGCCCTTGACATCATCTCACCTGATGGTAAGTTACGATGATGCTGAATATGGAAAAGGGCTTACGAAGATTCCCAAACGCAATATTATATAATATATATAATAAAACTGTAACGGGGCCGTGTTTCCAAATATTTTTGGAAAATTATAACTGGTGGACATTACTAACGATATAGAGGCCAAAACAACAACTTTTGGAGTTTTTGTCTGTCTGTCGGTATGTTCGCGCATCACGCAAAAACTACTAGGCCAATTTTGATGAAATTTTGTATGGCGGTTCCTTATAGCCCGGCTTCATATAGGATATTTTTTATTCCGGGAAATTCAAGAGTTTTCATGGGAAAATTCAAAACCTCCACTATATACAACCATTTTAGGGTTCCGTACCCAAAGGGTAAAAACGGGACCCTCTTACTAAGACTTCGCTGTCTGTCCGTCTGTCACCAGGCTGTATTTCATGAACAGTGATAGCTAGAGAGTTGAAATTTGCACAGATGATGTACGAGGGCAGTTTGGCAACTCAATGACTTTAAGGTTGAATAAAAACTTTTTTAATTTTATTTTTGTTTCATATTTGGAAACTCACTACGAAGCGCATGCCGTTCTTTTTTCAAATTTGGCGCAACAACAAGCTTTTTAGAAACAAAAAAGTTAGGCGACTTCTAAGTATTCCTTGAAAATGGAGAAAGCGAGTTTCGAGTGCTAATTAAACACTATTTTTTACGTGGTAAAACTATTAAGCAGACCGAAGACAAATTTAAAAAGTATTATGCTGATTCTGCGCCTTCTCATGGGCTGGTACATAAGTGGTTCACTGAATTTCGTTGTGGACGTACTACCACTAATGACGCGGAGCGCCCAGGAAGGCCGATTGAGGTCACTACGGAGGTCATGGTTAATAAAATACATGATATTGTTTTGGCAGACCGTCGAGTGAAGATACGCGAAATAAGTGATGCTATGCACATCTCGACTGAACAAGTTTTTTTATATATTTTGCATGATATTCTGGCCATAAAAAAGCTTTCTGCATGATGGGTGCCGCGTTTACTAACAGTCGACCAGAAACGAAATCGTGTAACAGCTTCTGAGGAATGCTTAGCCATGTATAATCGCAATCCGAGTGAGTTTATGCGTCGGTACATAACAGTTGACGAAACGTGGGTACATCATTATACACCAGAGACTAAGCAACAGTCGAAGAAATGGACTTCTACCGGGGAACGTGCCCGGGGAAAGAAGGCAAAAACTGTTTGCTCGGCTGGTAAAGTGATGGCCACAGTCTTTTGGGACAGCCAAGGGGTAAATTACATAGATTTTTTGGATAAAGGCAAGACAATAACCGGAGCTTACTATGCTGCATTGTTAGATAGATTCAATAAAAAGTTGATCAAGAAACGACCGAAAATTTTTTTCGGCTGATATGATGATGATGAACAAATACTTAAGTAAGTAGGTACACCTTAAAAAAATATTTTTTATAGAGCTTCAAAACCTTGAGTTAATTTAGTCTTAAGTTGACTTTAACTTAAGTTTTTTGTTCTGTCTATTTACGCTGCGTTCGTCGCGAAGGGCAGACGTCAAAGAAATAAATTATACCGCATTATACACTAGACTTTTTGGGGTTGTCCTAAGTTTTTATGCAAAGTCAGTTTGAACTGACTTTTAAAGTGAAATTTCTCTATATAGGGTGACTTTTAATTGGTTCTTGATAGCAAAGGATATGAATGTAGGTACTCATGATTGCAAACAACTTTCCCAAAGTAACTATATTTTATGTCTAATATGAAAAACAATTTTAGTCCTATATAACCCTTGGGGGAGGCCTATGTCCAGCAGTGGACGTTCTTCGGCTGATATGATGATGGTGATGATGATACATACTTAAAATTTTGTCGCATGCAAACTACATATTATTATCATACTATTGTGATTTGAGGCCACAGCCATTAAGTCTAAGTTATTTAAAAACAACGAAAAACAAATTTAGTTGCAAGGAATCGTTTGTTCGATTTTTAAATTAATTTTATAAATGAAAATGGCGGCCTTTTCGCGTTATGATATTCATGTAATTATTTCGTATAACTTTAAGCGTGGCTTGACTAAACAAAAATGTTTGGAAGAAATGAATAGTGCACTGAGGGAAACTTGTCCATCTCTGAGGACCATAGAACGGTGGTACATTCAATTTAATCGCGGCAATTTTAACTTGGAGGTTTAAGCAAGGTCTGGCAGACCGATAGAAGTGACTACCGATAATAACATTGAGGCTGTACGAAAACTATTGGATGAAGACCGACGTGTGACATATCGACAGATCGAGAAAACCCTCAAGTTAAGCGCACCAACTGTTCATCGCATTTTTCACGACCATTGAAAGTACGGAAACTTTGTTCTCTCTGGGTACCACACTTGATGACTGACGTGCTAAGGGAGCAACGCGTGACTTGGTCAGGTGAGGTGAGGTAGGTCAAAAATGAAGACGGCCAATCTAACTACGTGAACTCGATTGTTACACGTGATGAAACGTGGCTGTATTATTTCGATGTACCTACTAAATCCTAGAGTAAAGTGTGGGTGTTTGAAGATGAACCACCGCCGACGTCTGTGAAAATGTCCCGATCCGTAAAGAAAAGAATGGTTGCTGTATTTTTTATTAAGAGAGGAATATTTGCTACGGTTGTGCTTGGTAAAGGGAAGACTGTTACTAAACACAGAAGAATGTTAACCTCGTGTATTAGAAGCTTTAAAAAATGAACGACCAAACTCAAGACTCGATACTTGGCTCTTGCATCAAGATAACGCCCCTGCACATCGAGCCGGCAATACTACCAACTACTTGCACCAAGCTGGAATCAAATTGTTTGGACACCCTCCTTATAGTCCGGATCTAGCGCCATGCGACTTTGCACTATTCCCTTATGTAAAAAAACAACTGAAGGGACGCATGTTTTCGAGCGATGACCAGCTTATAGGAGCTTTTGAGTAGATATGCGGCTGTGTTCCAGAAGAATACTGGAGCTATGTGTTCAGCGCCTGGTTTACACGTATAAAGACCTATATTACTGCCGCTGGTGACTACTTCGAAATAAAAAATATTCCACAAAGTACGACAAAACTTATGTAGCGCCCTAGTATTTGCCAATTTGATAACTTAATATGTATCGGGACCAATTTTTTTTTTATTTACATATAGTGTCTTTGGGAAAGTTGTTTGTAATCAGTAAATGCGTATGTTTTGTTATCAAGAACTAATTAAAAGTCACCCTGCATAGACGGGGAGAGGGGGCGGGGCGGGGGGTAATATGATTTTTTCTGTCACGAAAAAGCGTTACGGCTGCGTGGAAGGGGTAGACAGAGAAAGGCTTTCGGCGGCGGCGAAGAGACGGCAACGGCTGTATTTGTAGATAGAGAAAAGTTGAGATGGAAATATAAAGCAGGTACTTAGCCTAGGTTACCCTTTCCACTTGTCCGTTGAAGTTTCACTTCTACTATGTGTCCCAGCACACATTTCGATTTTTTATTTACCTGAATGCCCAAAATTGTTTTTTCGGGTGTATGTATGTAGTATGATCTTGTTGTTTATTTATAATGAGTAAGCCCTTGGCCATCGCCCTAATTAGGAAAGGCTCGAGCCCCTCGGTGGGGACCTATATATGAGCTGATGTAATGATGATGATGATGAAGCCCTTGGGATCATCTCACTTGACGAAGCAATGAGGAACTGGCTCCTCAAGCCGAGACACATTTAAGCTGGTAACAGTGATGATTGGCGGCAAGACTTAGATAACGTAGTGATGGTAGTAGCTAGCCAGGTGGACTTGGAAAATGCCCCTCCACCAACCGAACCGAGTCAAACAACCCACGACCTTCTGATGTGAAGCTAATGGAGTTAACTATTACGCCATGATCTTCTTCTTATCGTGTGGCACAATTTACCGAGCTATCCAAGGAATAGACTGCGTTTGCCTGGTGTTGCACTTAGCATCACCCGCGGTCATGTGTAGGGCATTTAGATTTACACCTACGCACGTGTGTAACGCGACCTTCATACACATCTAGAATCAGATGTGCAGGTTTCCTCACGATGTTTTACTTCACCGTTAAAGCAGTCGGTAAGTATATGTAAGTATACTTATATGCGACGGTTTAATGTATGTATGTATGTTTAAAAGGACTAACAAAATTAGCTGAAACTATTTTAACTGGTGCTTCTACCCATGAAACTGAACAACTTTCCCCACGAATACAAATGTCAAAAAAAATTTTGAACTTCCCATACTAAGTTGCCTGATCAGCTGATCGAGTTAGTATGGGAGAGCCAATTTCATTTTGCGATTTTACAATGTGTTCCATGGGGAAAGTTGTTCAGTTTCATGGGTAGAAGCACTAGGTAAAATAGTTTCAGCAAATTTAGTTACACCTTATAAATGTATGTTTGTATCTTTGGCTGAGCCTGTGATCTAAATGGCTTGATGGATTTTGAAGTAAATATAAGATGTAACTAGATTCGTGTACACCCGTACGTGACAAAGAATACACGTTCACTAGACTATCAAAAAAGGGTTAATGTTTTTATTGCAGACTAGTTTTAATTTTAGTAAAATTGGTAAGGCTGTTTTTTAATGTTAATAAGTATGGTTCTTCCAAGAGTCTAGAAGCTTCGGCTGAGTGTTTCAAAATTCAAATTGTTTTCCAAATTACAATAGAACGATTTTTGATTAAACGACGACGTTCAAAGCAATTAAGAAAAGGTCATTTGTTGTTAACACCTTGTTAAATTAACGTTTTAATGAAGTAATGGATTTACTTTATTAAAACGTTAATTTAACAAGGTGGTCAACAGTCGAAGAATTAAAGTACCTACTTTTTTAGACAATAGATAGATGTTTAATTGACTTTAGTTATGCTTTAGTTGTATATGATAAATAGGTAAATAATAAACGGGTTTGCCATACTAGTTTATGCGACTGTTATGTAATGATAGGTCTTAAAACATGCCTCATTTCATTGTAGAATCACACGAGTGTTTAAAGATCTAATTGCAACAGTTGCATACATTAATTTATCAACATACATATTATAGTAAGTACTCTAAGAAGGGTTCAGAAGTCGTACGGAAATGACCTGCATCGCTACTAGTGCCACCTGTAAAATATCTATCATCATCATTACAGCTCATATGCGTCCCCACCGAGGGGCTCGAGCCTACCCTGAATCAGGGCGATTAGGCCTTAGTCGACCACGCGGGCCCAGTGCGGGTTGGTCGACTTCACACACAACCTTCGAGTTTCTTCGCAGGCGTGTGCAGGTTTCCTCACGATGTTTTCCTTCACCGTTAAAGCAATCGGTAAGTATGTACGTAAGTTTTTGAAAAACTCATTGGTACATTGGCCGTCCAGATTTGAACCCGGTACCTCTGGTTAGATGGACCGAGTCGTTACCGGTTGAGCCACCGACGCTTCTTATTATCTATAGAATATAGATATTTATCTAGAATATTTATCTAGAATATAGACAGACAGAAAGACAGACCGACGGAAAGCGGAGTCTTAGTAATAGGGTCCCGTTTTTACCTTTTTGAGTACGGAAACCTTAAAATGTTCTCTGTGAATAGCCCCTGGGTACACCTGATGAAAACATGTTGGTTCTAAGAAAACTCTACTTCATTTAACACGTTAGTCGCCAAGGAGTGGTCAAAACTACCGGCTCTTAGTTTAAGTGTGTACGATGGTGCCGTAGAGAGTAAAAATGGCGATCGGATAGTCAGTTACCTTACACAAATATCGATACCAAATAAACGGCAAGGTCACAAAGATATATCAAACACGGCCCTGTTTATGTAACTAAGAGCCATACTAAGATAGGGTTGCCAAGCGTCCTGTTTTCCCAGGACGTGCCCTGCTTTTGGGGTGTCCTGGATAGTTTTTAAGTATAGTGTCCTGGGTTTTGGGTGAATTGTTTTATTTAAGAATCAAGTATATCTTTACCCAGTAGAGGTGATCTAGATATTGAAGAGCATCAAAAAGGCCAGACACAAGATAGATACAGTCTCAGGCACTTAGTCTTAGTGACTTCTAAAGCCAGACAATTTCTCTAAGAAATTGTTGACAAATGCGAAAACAGTACCTAGCTTATGTAGGGGCTGCAGCTTAATTTTTGCTATTAGTTCAGTTTCATTGATTATACAGGGTGTAACATAAAGGTGTGGTGATACTTTAAGGTGGGCTTGTACCCATCAAACTGAACAACTTTCTCCATGGAACCTATAGTCAAATCGCAAAAAAAATTTTGGACTTCCCATACTAAGTTGGCTGATCAGCTGATCGAGTTAGTATGGGAGAGCCAATTTTTTTTTTGCGATTTGACTATGGGTTCCATGGAGAAAGTTGTTCAGTTTGATGGGTACAAGCCCACCTTAAAGTATCACCACACCTTTATGTTACACCCTGTATATTCATTGCGTAATTGCTATTAACTATTTTTCTTTTATTGCATCCTGTTTATAAACAGAAATGTCTTGGTATTCCGAACTAGAGGATGGCATCCCTATACTAAGAGCCAGTCATTGTGACCTCCATGGCAACAAAACGTGTTTAAAAGACCTATTCGACGACTTTTCACACGAGAGGATGCACTCGAAAAAAAATAACTATTCCCGGAAGTGCCGACAGAAGAGAAAACTTTTTAAAGTTTTATAAGTTTTGACCCTCTGAGTGTTCCTGGCGAACGACGAAGTTTACAAAGTTTTGACCCTGCTAGTGTTCTGGTTAGATGTCGGTAACGTAACAGAGTCGGTAACGTTAACAGTGTCGCGCGCGAGTTTAATGTTAATATAGGCGCATAACTTTAATATTTTGGAACCGTATTATATATGGAATATAGGCACAAAAGTAGTGTAAATGTGGATCTCTATTTTGATTAGGTCCTAATAAAAAGTAATTTTTTATTTTTAGAGGCGCATGTAACAAGCGATGACATTTTTTTAAATGAAAACTTCTGTAGGCATTTTAACTATTACCAACTGCAAATATAATTTTGTTTTTTAACATTTAAAAAACAAAAATATATTTGCAGTTGGTATAGAACATGTTGTATGAAAAATCTATGAACTTTTTACAAATCGAACTGCACATCTTAAGTTGGTCGACTATTTCTCTTAAACTAAGAAAGCCTACTTAGCCGTGATAGTTTTCCTTTTAAATTCATTATATAGACTACTTTTATGGTTTTTTTAAATTTTCAAATACAGCGGTTTAGTTGTTAGGGGGAGGGGACACTCGACTCCAACAAAATTTAGCAAAGCCTATTTTTTTTTAAACCGAACCCTAAATTATAAAATGGTCTTAGAAGACTCACTACTATTTTTTAAATTCTAACCAACGTTAGACGAGAAAAAAACCCACTTTACTTGTACCTTTAAAAAGCTTTTATATTTCAAAATTTTTTTTTACAGTTCTCTCCGCGTTAGTAAATAAAACCAGCCATGTGTAGTCCCATTGGGACTCTAACATGAAGGGGTCCTTACTATCGTACAAAGTTTGTTAATAAGTTTATTCCTTAAAACTTCGTGTTTTGTCTACGTGTAGTTTCACTAGAATCGGTCCATTCATTTTCAACAAATACTTCGTGAAAGTGAATGTAAAATGACCGTGGCCATGACTATGACATAACCATGGCCATGACTTTGACATGAGCGAGCATTGACTATGACATAGCCATGGCCATGACTAAGAATTGTATTAATTTTGGGTGGCAGGCGTCAAAGATTTTACTTCAGTTGAGCCCATTAGCGTATCTACTAGCGTATTTAAACAGTTGATTCACTTCAACAGAAAAGCTGTATTTGTTTATCTTATACCTAAATGCGTCATTAAACTCCAGCTGTATAATGATTAATTAATTATTTCCAAATCGAATTCCTCTGTGAGGTTTGTCTCAGCTGGCATGGTGGATATTTTTGGTACTGGCGAGGATGGCACGGAGAGGCGGGTGGAGACAGTGACAGCAGCAGGATAGGGCTTTGCGAAGGAGCAACTGATTACAAAACCATCTAAGTTCAAAATGGAAACTATTTACAATATTTATGACCTTGTGAGGTTGGTACGGTACTGCCTGGCATTCCTTCTAGCTCTAGTTCTCTAAAATCTCCAAAAGTATTCTACCTCGTACGTCTTAAATATGAATATCGGGTGGCGACAGTGGCAGCAGCAGGATAGGGCGTGGCGACGGAACAAGGGATTAAAAAACCATCCAAGTTCAAAATGGAAACTCTTTACAATATTTATGACCTTGTGAGGTTGGTACGGTACTGCCTGGCATTCCTTCTAGCTCTAGTTCTCTAAAATCTCCAAAAGTATTCTACCTCGTACGTCTTAAATATGAATATCGGGTGGCGACAGTGGCAGCAGCAGGATAGGGCGTGGCGACGGAACAAGGGATTAAAAAACCATCCAAGTTCAAAATGGAAACTCTTTACAATATTTATGACCTTGTGAGGTTGGTACGGTACTGCCTGGCATTCCTTCTAGCTCTAGTTCTCTAAAATCTCCAAAAGTATTCTACGTCTTAAATATGAATATCGGGTGGCGACAGTGGCAGCAGCAGGATAGGGCGTGGCGACGGAACAAGGGATTAAAAAACCATCCAAGTTCAAAATGGAAACTCTTTACAATATTTATGACCTTGTGAGGTTGGTACGGTACTGCCTGGCATTCCTTCTAGCTCTAGTTCTCTAAAATCTCCAAAAGTATTCTACGTCTTAAATATGAATATCGGGTGGCGACAGTGGCAGCAGCAGGATAGGGCGTGGCGACGGAACAAGGGATTAAAAAACCATCCAAGTTCAAAATGGAAACTCTTTACAATATTTATGACCTTGTGAGGTTGGTACGGTACTGCCTGGCGTTCCTATACTAGCTCTAGTTCTCTAAAATCTCCAAAATTATTCTGCCTCGCAAATATGAATTTCTGGTATCAGCTCATATACGTCCCCACCGAGGGGCTCGAGCCTATCCTGAATTAGGGCGATCGGGCCTTAGTCGATCACGCGGGCCCAGTGCCGGTTGGTCGACTTCACACACAACCTGCGAGTTTCTTCGCAGGCGTGTGCAGGTTTCCTTACAATGTTTTCCTTCACCGTAAGAGCATCGGATAGACGTACATATGAAATCTAAATTCGAAATTACATTGGTACGTGGCGGGATTCGAACCACGACCTCCCGGACAGGAGGCGGCGGCTCTAGCCGTTACGCCACCGACGCTCCCTGAACGTCTGGTAATCGTCATTATATCAGCCGAAAGACGTCTACTGCTGGACAAAGTCCTCCAAAGGTCAAAAGAACTCTGGAAAAAGGACTTTCTGGTATTTAAAAAAAAATCATTTTTCCCCCTTTTTGTAAATGAATCAGACTTACAAGAAATGAAGAAAAAGAAAGAGCCTGCAATGAGAATATATTATTTTTTATATTTAATAGCCAGTTTGCTTACCAGCCTGTTTTAGCACATCAGCCAAAAGACTTCCACTGCTGGAAGTAACAGGCCTCCCCCAAAGGGGGGAGGGGGGGGTTTGCTGTTATCGCCATGCTTGGTTGGCGGGTGGGAAATAGCAATGTGCAGTGTGGTAGGCCACCATAGGCCTGCCTGTGCCTATCCTCCGGTTTTTAAACCCTTATTCGCCTCTAACGACGCTCTCGGGTAGAAATGGGATGGTATAGTACCTACGTTCGGGGAATTAACTGCAGTACACTTGAACAGTGTTCTGGAAATTTGTTGAAGGATAGAACAATTTTACAAAAATAATAAAATTAAATAGCTATTTATCATTAATTTTGATCACTTTAACAGCTGGACGAAGCATCTTCAAAATCGTCGCCTACATTAATAATTAAAGACTGAACGGATGCGGGTGTAATGTCAGCGGCGTCGCGATTGAACTCAGAGCGGCCCCTTTATCTGTACCGTTTTACGTGAGCCGGAAGCGCGAGCGGCTTTTATCAAAGGTGCAGTTAATTAAGCGAACGAGTTTTACTATTCTAGGGCACAAAAACCAGTGGTTGATTTTATGTATGGTCGAAGGTTGAGGCGAAAAATTATGACCCCTGTGTTGAGGCACTGAAGTAATAGGCAGATTAGCTTTTTTGTGGATACCTGATACTTTATTCGGCTTTTACTTGTGATTTGGAACATCTTTTCACAAAAAATCTACTTAAAATGTCACATTGCAAAAAAAAATCGTTCTCGAAAACAAATCGATTTTATTTTATTTGATTTAGTAATGTCAAATCGCAAAAAAAGTACCTCGGAAACAGATCGATTTTATTTTATTTTACTTAGTAATATCAAATCACAAAAAAATACCTGGGAAAAAAATCGATTTTATTCTATTTAGTAATGTCAAATCGCAAATAAAATTAGATACATACATACATATAGCTCAAGCCTTGGTTCCACAGGGGGAAGGCAGAGACGATAGAGCGCCACTTCTCACGATCCTGACATACTTATCTCGTTTCTCTTACATCCATAAATCTTTAAATACATAACCTTTTATTCTTCTCGCTACGAACCGCGCCATTTTTAGAACGTCACCAATTTAGTCGATAAACGTCCTCCTGGGACGACCTCAGCTAACCCTTTTTAACCGACTTCAAAAAAGGAGGAGGTTTCTCAACTCGACCGTATATATTTTTTTTATGTGTGTTCGCGCATAACTTAGTGTTTATGAATCGATTTTGATGATTTTTTTTTGTTGGAAAGGAGATATGAAAAGGGTGGTACCGTGATAAGGAAACCAGGATCTCATGATGGCATCTCAGAGAAATCGAGGGGATACTTCAAAAATTGTAGTGGCGACCAGTACGTTTGAATTCGGTTTTTTTGTTTAAAATTATCTAATTTTGTTACCACGTCTTCCTTCAAATCACAATTCTCTCTTATCACTACCTTTTTTTACTCTGTCACTCAATTTCACGCCGTAGATTTTTTTGAAGGACCGCATCTCAACCGCATTTACGAGTATTCTGCTTTCACTACATACTGTGACAAAAATAATGGAAACTGGGGATAAAAACCCTTACGGAATTTGCCACATATAATACGTAAGATTTAGAGGTTCGGGCCTAAACGGAGTTTTAAGAAAAATATTATGGGGTAAATTAGAATATATGTATTTTATAATTTTTCTAAAAAAGAAGGAACAATATAAGTACTAGAAAAAGATGTGATTTACATTGGTTGACCGTGTTGATATAAAACAATAACCTAATATATTTTTGAACAATTTCCGGAAATAAATTTAAAGTAACAATTTTATTTGAATATAAAAAGGTTATCTTATAGAATGCAGGTAGGCAACGATCGTCGCCGTCCCTTTGGTACTTAAATAAGTTACTAAGTTTTAAAATAATTAAATTTCACTTTGGTCTGAATTACCCTATCGTTCTAAAAAACACGTATTAGGTACAAAACATTTTTAAAATTTAAAACAAATAACTAAATCGTTAGAAACCGGAGGCAGGAAATCTTCTAGGACCAATGGCCAGAGAGTCGCTCGGGATAAAAGATAAATTAAGCATTCACTTCCCTTTTGGCAAGCAGCTGGGCGGGCAGTGCAAAGGACTGGCTGGTGGTCAGCACAGCTCCATCCCAGGATCAATCCTTAGTCGGATGAACCTTTTCTTTTCCTCTTGTCAAAAAAGTCACCAATATTTTTAAATTAAATTTCCATAGAGGAACAAAATCAAAAGAGAATTTAATTATGAAACGCACGAAATGAGATCGGCTCGAAACGATAGTTTGCGTTTCAAAATACCCACAAACTCACAAAAAAAGGCGAGAAGTCCAAAAATTTTTTGAAATTTGGACAACCCTATGGACGTTGGACAGCCCTGAAGCAGAAAAAATAAAAACTCTCTAAGTAACTAGTTAACTACAAACGTTTACTTGAAGCTGGTAGAAATTGACATTTATATACGAAGCTACACATACAAACGGCAAAAACTCCATCTAAAAGTGAACAAATTTAATAACCCCAACAACACACTAGTGTTAAGGGATCGCTATACACAGCCTAAAACTAGTCAATTACATAATTAGGAAAGAGCATAACTAAACAATTAACTAAAACTAGATAGTATAAAAAGAGAACGAAGAAGAAAAAAACGGAGCACTTCGCACAATAGGTAAGTAGGGCTGTCAAGCTTAACACTTCTCGAGGGAAAAAACCACACAACTAGTAAAACATTAAAGACCAGTAGGGTTGACAAAAACTGAAAAAAACTTGCAAAACATTGTCGGTTACCCCAGCGAAAATGTGGACAAAAGCGGTAAAGGCGGATGCGTGAAAAATCCGACTCACGGATAAAATCAACACCGGAAGTCTGAAACGCGATACGCAAGAGTCTAAAGGGACAACTCTACCGAAAAATAGGCCATTTGAGGTAAGACAAGGGCAAGATTAATGAAAGAAATTTGAAAAATGGAAAATTGTTATAAGACCTCAAGAAATCTAAACAATACTGCAGAATACAGAACGTTGTCACATAAAAGTGAACAGGGTACGCCAAAAATTTAAGGAGTACCTCGCAAAGCAACGTGTAAAAATATTCCAAACAGTAACCCTTAAAGATTTTTCCCTTAAAACAACGTTAAATAATCGTGAACTAAAAGTAAGTCTGTCCCGACTTTCGATTGAAAGAAATCTAGAGTCTGGCCATTGACTACTTAAATAAAAATTCTCTTGGAATCGTAAGGGAATACACAGGCAAAAACAACTCAACAACACGTAAGCAATTATCCGAAAGAGGTATAATGCCATAAAGCCGGGGAAAAAAACGACCCGTGTCAAGAGAAGCCAAAAAAATACCGTGCATACAAAAAAAAACCTTATGTTTCTAAGAAAACTGCATGATTAAATTAAGTAAGGGTCTTGAGGTATTAAAACTTGAACCATAATATCCGGAAAACGGATACACCCACGAACGACAAAAAAACGGGTTTGTTAGGGAAAGATTAAAGGCAGAAAAGGGGATAAAACATTAGTTCGGGCGCCATAAATATGTGACAAAAATAATGGAAACTGGGGATAAAAACCCTTACGGAATTTGCCACACATAATACGTAAGATTTAGAGGTTCGGGCCTAAACGGAGTTTTAAGAAAAATATTATGGGGTAAATTAGAATATATGTATTTTATAATTTTTCTAAAAAAGAAGGAACAATATAAGTACTAGATAAAGATGTGATTTACATTGGTTGACCGTGTTGATATAAAACAATAACCTAATATATTTTTGAACAATTTCCGGAAATAAATTTAAAGTAACAATTTTATTTGAATATAAAAAGGTTATCTTATAGAATGCAGGTAGGCAACGATCGTCGCCGTCCCTTTGGTACTTAAATAAGTTACTAAGTTCTAAAATAATTAAATTTCACTTTGGTCTGAATTACCCTATCGTTCTAAAAAAACACGTATTAGGTACAAAACATTTTTAAAATTTAAAACAAATAACTAAATCGTTAGAAACCGGAGGCAGGAAATCTTCTAGGACCAATGGCCAGAGAGTCGCTCGGGATAAAAGATAAATTAAGCATTCACTTCCCTTTTGGCAAGCAGCTGGGCGGGCAGTGCAAAGGACTGGCTGGTGGTCAGCACAGCTCCATCCCAGGATCAATCCTTAGTCGGCTGAACCTTTTCTTTTCCTCTTGTCAAAAAAGTCACCAATATTTTCAAATTAAATTTCCATAGAGGAACAAAATCAAAAGAGAATTTAATTATGAAACGCACGAAATGAGATCGGCTCGAAACGATATATTATTACGTATTGAAACGCCAATACGTAAGTGTGAGATTTAAAGCAGCGTTACAGTATGTACACTTCCGACTGCTCTCTAGATTGCAACCTCACCCCCTTGTCACCCAGATTGATACAGATTGGTTACAGTTTGGTTGTCGAACGTATAGAATTTCGCCGTCATTTTGTTTGTTTCGTCATTCGTTTTTGAAATGTCCAGGGTGTGGCAGCGTTATGCACAGCCATCCGAGCCCTTTTAGACACCGTCTGACTGCACACAATACCACTGATAGCCCCGTTCACTGCATTTCTTTTCATAAACCTCCTTTCATATGTCCTCTTCACACTTTCCATCTCGAGTGAACATTAAATTAAAAAAATGGATCTCGGAAACAAATCGATTCTATTTATTTAGTAATGTCAAATCGCACGAAAAAAATAGATGTAGGAAACAAATCGATTTTATTTTATTATGTAATGTCAAATTGCAAAAAAAAATTGATCTCAGAAACAAATCTGTTTTATTTTATTTTATTAAATTAAATTATGTCAAATCGCAAAAAAAAATTACCTTGGAAACAAATCGATTTGATTTTATTTTATTTTATTTGGTTATGTCAAATCGCAAAAAAAAATTGACCTCGGAAACAAATCGCTTTTATTTTATTTAGTTATCTCAAATCGCAAAAAATAGACCTCGTAAACAAATCGATTACATTTTATTTTATTTAGTCGATTTCATTTTATTAAGAAATTTCAAATCGCAAGAAATAGACCTCGGAAACAATTCGATTTTTTTTTTTTTTAAGCCAAGACATTACAAATTTTCACGTGTTACGTTATAATTTTCGTAAAACCTAAAAACTTTACGGTAAAAGCTTTTATTTAATAATCGCGCATTGTCACGAGAAACAAACGAGTGTGTCAAATTTCAGCGCGATAGCGTCAGTGGAAGTGGGTGAAATATTGATTGAAAAGTTCCACGATATACATAAAGCTTTACTTATATACTTTTAAAGCTTTTAATAATTTAACATATATATTAGGGAGAAGAAAAAAGTGTACGTGTCATCTCTGACGTGCGACAGAAGTTTACTCGTAAACTATTTTTTTTCGAGGCCGAATAACGCTTCGGGCTCCACCACCACCGTACGCGGAGTTTGGTCTTCGGTCTCGCAGGGAGCGCTCCGGCTTTCGCCCTACGCGGAGCTCATCGTCCGGCCTTGCAGTGGGCGACATGGCCATGTTTCTTCGGCCTTCGTGACTAAAAAAACGTAATTACACTAAAATTACCGGTGACGCGTTACCGATCAACACTCGATTTGAACACTCGGTTATTTTTCATATCGAGCTCTATACAAGATGTAACAAAATTGGTGTACCTAGATCCCGTTAATTGGGGCTTCTACTCATCAAACTGAACAACTTTTGTTCTACAAGTTTGCTGAAATCGCATTTTTTTTTACTCGTCATACAAAACGATCAGCTGATTGACCAATTTTGTGCAATTTTGTATGTAGCGTCGATTTTTTTTGCGAATTGTCTATGGGTTCCTTGGGGAAAGTTGTTCAGAATGATGAGTAGAACCCCCAGTTAACGGGTCCCACACCAATTATTTTACACCCTGTATATGAATCAATTCTAAAGGAGTACCTACCTAGAAAAAGTACCAAAGTCTCTTCAGTATATCGTGTGGCATAATTAACCGTGCTATCCAAGGGATAGACGGTGGTTGCCTGGTGTTGCACTTAGCATCACCCGCGATCAAGTGTAGGGTATTTAGATTAACACCTACGGACGTGTGCAACGCGACCTTCGTACACATCTGGAATCAGATGTGTAGGTTTCCTCACGATGTTTTCCTTCACCGTTAAAGCAATCGGTTAGTTTATGTACGTTATTTAAGAAAAACTCATTGGTACATTGGCCGTCCGGATTTGAACCCGGGACCTCTGGTTAGGAGGACAGAGTCGTTACCGGTTGAGCCACCGACGCTTATAATAGTACCAAAGTACCGACATCGAAATATTATCATCTGTGGGTTACGAAGAGCTTGAAAATTGTTTGTTCAACGTACCCATTATAGGGACTTTTGTCTTTTCTCAAACTCTGAAAGTTTAGGCCATACTCCACACAGGGTGGGCCAAGTCCGGATAGTGGAGGTTAGAGAGGTAGTCTTAAACCCCATTGCCAGAAATTTTCAAGTCGTTGTAAGGCCTCTGACTCGGCTTAACGACTGCAATTTAGTAACATCAACCGGAAACAACAACCTAATGTGCTTTACGAAGTACAGAAGCGGTCGAAATAAATGCCACTATTAGTCAGACCCATCCTGGTAATGACTGTGCTTATGGCCAATTAACTTGCGTGATCGACGCGGGCATGCAAGTCTTACTGGGCTGCGACCGCACACCGCTGGCCTAATTTAAGAAAACAAACAGTCGTTTTCGGAACAAATTCTTGTTAAGGCCTTAAGATGGGTCAAATGACAATATTCAATTCAAATTATTAAAGGACTGTAAAGCTATCACCATGGAAGAAATATATAATATACTCAAAGTAATAAAAAAAAGCGTCGGTGGCTCAACCGGTAACGACTCGGTCCATCTAACCAGAGGTACCGGGTTCAAATCTGGACGGCCAATGTACCAATGAGTTTTAAAAAAAAACTTACGTACATATACTTACCGATTGCTTTAACGCTGAAGGAAAACATCGTGAGGAAACCTGCACACGCCTGCGAAGAAACTCGAAGGTTGTGTGTGATGTCGACCAACCCGCACTGGGCCAGCGTGGTCGACTAAGGCCTAATCGCCCTGATTCAGGGTAGGCTCGAGCCCCTCGGTGGGGACGTATATGAGCTGTTATAATAAATAATAAAACTCAAAGTAATAAAAAATCGATTTAATTGAATATAATTTTAAAAATATTACCACTTTTGATGTAAAAAAATATACTGCAGACCCTGTTTTTGGCATTAATAGCAAAATTTCTCGAAAACATATAATAATTAATATTGAATGAAACCAACACACAAAAATCGGTGACTTTAAAACCTTTCATTTTAATTGAACACATTTTTTTTAAACTTATTTTAAAGTGATGAAAAGTAATAAAAACATGTAAAAATGGAGAATTGGGCGTTCGGTTTCAACGTAACAGCCGCGTTAAAGCCCGCATTGATATGAACTTAAAATGAATAGACTTACGTTCGATATTATTGAAACACGTATCAACCTGCTCGGATTGAGTGATCTTAGCGCCTCAATATTTTATTGTTATTTTTTTTTAGAAGCGTGCCTAGCGTCCTGTAATGAGGACGCTTCATTTCACTTGTAAATCGACGATTCGACGTAGAAGATAAATGAGCTCTTTTATTAGCTGTAAAGTAATTTAGAAACAATTGAAACTGTTGTTGTTAATGGCTTTTGTGAAAACTGAAATTTCAGCTAATAAGACCTATTGTACTGTGCAGTTTATTATTCCAGAAAAGATCTGAATAAGGTACCTGTTAAAGTACGTAGCGTAGGCAGGCCTCCCACGCGGTGGACCGACGACCTGGTGAAGATCGCTGGAAGCCGCTGGATGCGGGCACCGCAGGACTGGTCGTCGTGGAAATCCTTAAGGCGAGGTATTGGAACAGTTGCTTCTGTCTTTTTCTTTACGTGTAAAAAGTAAAGAAAATAACCAAACTTTTGAATTTTTTCAATGGTTTTTTGTTTCAATCAAAAACTACAATGAAAGTGTAAAAATAAAATAATAACATTAGGTACATACTCACTAATATTTTGAAGTATATTTTTTTTTTAAATATACAGCAATAGTTGTTATGATAATATTTGTATCATCATAACAACTATTGTTGTATATTTATTTAAATGTATACTTCAAAATATTAGTCTACCTAACTAGAGTTGAAAGTAACGGTGTAGACCTATCTTTGTTTTTTTTTTCTATTTAGTCAAAACTGCACAATCGTGTTTCTAATTACTTTTTGACTTTAAGGTACATCATCAACAATAAGGGTATTTTTTTCAACCTTGGGTTTTCTATCGTTTAGGAGTAATTGACGTCAAAAATAATGAAAATCTGTAATATTACCGCCTTAATAGCCTCCCGCCTTTGTCCAACAATGGACGTTTTTCGGCTGATAAGATGATGATGATGATGATGGAGGTACCTTCCATACAAACCCAAATAATTTGTAAAATATTCATCAAATCTAATACTCATATTTTTAATCTGCTAAAGGTAAGCTTATTGATGTTTTTTGTACCCCGACTTCGTCAGACGGCGAAGGCTTCGCGAGAAGGTATACACAGCGTGGCTCTAGGTACCATTTATTTCGTCATATCAGCTCATATACGTCCCCACCGAGGGGCTCGAGCCTACCCTAAATTACGGCGATCGGGCCTTAGTCGACCACGCGGGCCCAGTGCGAGTTGGTCGACTTCACACACAACCTTGGAGTTTCTTCGCAGGCGTGTGCAGGTTTCCTCACGATGTTTTCCTTCACCGTAAGAGCGTCAGATAAACGTACATATGAAATCGAAATTCGAAAACACATTGGTACGTGGCAGGATTAGAACCACGACGTCCCGGACAGGAGGTAGCGGCCCTTGCCATTGCGCCACCGACGCTCTATAACAAGTGTATGAACCTTTTTAAACAACTGTCCCCATGGGGTCATACTGAAATTACATTATTTCTTCCTTTTATACAAATCGATCAGTTTCTTTCCGTGAAACACGAGAAGGTTTAGAAATACACGTAGCGCCATCTATTGATAATTTAGCGGGACATTGTTTTGTTCAAGTACACAGGACAGCACATCAAGCTAGACACTCATACTGTGATTCTGATCCATACGCGAACGGCATAAGAAAGTTACAAAGTCCAAAGTGTTTAAACCTTATAAATATGAACCAAAAAAAGTAAACTTAGTAGGGATTGGACAGTTTCAAATGTCAATTCTATAGTACTTTTGTTTACAATTTGCTTTTTTTGATAGATATATATGATATAGCTTGATGTGCTGGCCTCTGTAATACGTTTACCTATATTACAAGCTTTTATTTAACTTTTTTTATTTATATGCTTGTTCGGGTGGAATCCTGCAAGTTAAATTTGACCCACCTCCCGGTTTCCGATTGAACTAAAATTTTGCATGCATATGTATATCGTGTGACAATGCAATATTAAAAGCTTGTATCTAAAACTTTTAAGGTTATTCGAAAATTATACGATTAGGCAAACCATTTAAAAATAGTAATACATTAAAAATATTATTTAATTCTTATGTACGGAGTGTTTTGGAGTTTGGAAGTGTAGTCTGGAGCCCACAGTATGCCGTACATGTTGATCGCATAGAAAAGATCCAAAATAAATTCTTAAAATCACTTGACTATAAAACTGGTAATTATTTCATAGATTACAAAACCAGTGCTGCTACGCATAAAATCCAACCTATACGAGTTAGACGTAATTACTTAGACACTATGTTTCTTTATAAAATCATAAATAATTACATCGACTCTGAATCACTTCTTGAAAAAGTTACTTTTAAAATTCCACGTATATCTTCACGTTCAAAACACACATTTCACATCTCATTCAGTCATACCAATTATGCTAAAAACACTTTTATAAGGCGTTCTTGCGATTTTTACAATAAATTCCTGTGTGATGTTGACATATTTGGCGATAGTATCAACACTTATAAAAGAAAAGTGTGCGAAATGTTAAACAACAAAGATTAAGCAAGGCAATTTTTATTTATTTATTTATAAGTAATTTAATAAAATATGTTTTTTTTTTCTTCTTTTAAACTCTTACATTATATAAAATAGTTACACGTGATAGACTCGTATAGACGAATATACACTATTTATTGTGCAATTTTATCAACTTGATCGCTTATTAGCGAAACCAATATGTTTTTTGTTTGTTATAAATTAATGGACCTGTAGGTCTTTTCGTGTTATGTTTTTGTAGAATGTATTTGTTTAAGACTGTTTGAGTCCTAAATAAATAAAATAAAATAAAATAAATTATTGAAAGAGCGTACAAGATGATAATCAAGGAACTAATCATAGACTTTGAATATTCCCAGAACTCCTTATTGGTTGGCTGTATACCTAGCTTGAACTATTGTAAGTATGTATTTTAGTGAATAAATATACAGGGTGACAGCTTTTAATTAGTTTAGCAAAAATTAGTTCTTGATAGCAAAGGATATGAATGTACTCGTGATTACAAACAAGTTTCCCAAAGAAATTATATGTCAAATCAAAAAAAAAATTGTTGGTCCTCGATACATGATAAGTTATCAATTCGGCAAAAATGTATAAAGGCCAATTTTTTTTTTCATATTTGACATACAGTTTCTTTGGAAAAGTTGTTTGTAATCATGAGTAGATTCATGTCCTTTGCCATCAAGAACTAATTAAAAGTCACCCTATATACTGAAAATCACAAAAAAAGCTAGGAATGTTACGTGTGGGGTATAGAGATTGCACGAATAATATTTTTTCTCCCCAATTGGTGAGCCCTTGCCGTCATCTCACCTGATGGTAAGTGACGATGATGCCGAAGACTAACCAAGATTCCCAAACGCGGGGGGAACTGGCTATTATATCTTCTTAAAGTTAAATAAAAATAAATTAAAAATACATCATAATAGTATTGATCTCCGTTAGCCAGTTTCATTGTCTTTACTCAAACACGCTATGTAATAGGGATGACCAATGCTAGTCATCTGAGTTCCTTTTTAACATCTGTCAAAAACGACATTTTGTTCTAAAAATGATTGAAATACCTAGGCGTGACGTCATAGTTTAGCAGAGTCATTCATGTACTCATTTTGTGATTTTAGTGAGTTAAAAATCGAAGACTTGATGAAAAACAAAACGAGTCAGGTTTTCCGAAGTTTAAGTAGGAGGGCAATTTAGTGGTCAAGAGTTCATAATTTATTTCTGATGCTGTTCGTCAACATATTCGCTTTACATGCTTAAAAAGTAGACAGGAAATACTTGATTTCAATATCGTCAAATTTAAAAAAAAAACTGCTTAAGGGTATGTAATTTCATTACTGGAGAGAAGTATTTTTTTTAATTGCTGCAATCTTTTAACACACTGAGAGGCACAAAACACAAATCTTTTACAGCCAAATTAACCATACCATAGTCGAATAAATAAAAGCTCCTTGGTCTGAGGTTGCTTTTTAAAATTTTGAACGGACCGGCGGCAGCGCAGTGATAGCGGCGCTGTGATTAAAAAAAGGAAATCGGCAAAAGTGTGCATCACGTCATTTCCTACTCTTTGGTCACGGTCCTAAATATCGATTGTATTAATTATAGTTTTAATTTCCTTGCTTTGTTTGAATACATCAGGCCTCAGCCGAACCGGCAATTGCTAGATTCGTATTATTAACTTACTTTCCCGGCCTCGTCAGTAATTACGGGGCGTTGCGTTGCTCCTCAGATTCAAAGTAGGTAAGTATGTTTGTTTGCGAATGAGAAATTTTGAGAAAGGTACTTTTTTAACGAAGACAAAATGTGCGTTGGACGAAATGCATTTTTGGTGAAATGTGTGTTAGATGAAATGTGTGTTGCACCAAAAAGCGAGTTGGGCGAAATGCGCATTGGACGAAATTCGTGTTAGACGATATGCATATTGGTCGAAATGAGACTCGAAATACTATTTGAACGAATCGAGTGTTGGATCAACTACTAACAAATCGTTAATACTATAGTAATATATATATACTGTGACTATAGTGTAGTAGGTAGTGTGACAAAAATAATGGATATGGATATTTATGGCGCCCGAACTAATGTTTTATCCCCTTTTCTGTCTTTAATCTTTCCCTAACGAACCCGTTTTTTTGTCGTTCGTGGGTGTATCCGTTTTCCGGATAATATGGTTCAAGTTTTAATACCTCAAGTCCCTTACTTAATTTAATCGTGCAGTTTTCTTTGATACGTAAGTTTTTTTTGTTTGTATGCACGGTATTTTTTTGCTTCTCTTCACACGGGTCGTTTTTTCCTCGGCTTAATGGCATTATACCTCTTTCGGATAATTGCTTACGTGTTGTTGAGTTGTTTTTGCCTGTGTATTCCCTTACGATTCCAAGAGAATTTTTAATTTAAGTAGTCAATGTCCAGACTCTAGTTTTCTTTCAATCGAAAGACGGGACAGACTTACTTTTAGTTCACGATTATTTAACGTTGGTTTAAGAAAAAAAATCTTTAAGGGTTACTGTTTGGAATATTTTTACGCGTTGCTTTGCGAGGTACTCCTTAAATTTTTGGCATACCCTGTTCACTTTTATGTGACTACGTTTCTGTATTCCGCAGTATTGTTTAGATTTCTTGAGGTCTTATAACAATTTCCCATTTTTCAAACTTCTTTCATTAATCTTGCCCTTGTCTTACCTCAAATGGCCTATTTTTCGGTAGAGTTGTCCCTTTAGACTCTTGCATATCGCGTTTCAGACTTCCGGTGTTAATTTTATCCGTGAGTCGGATTTTTCACGCATCCGCCTTTACCGCTTTTGTCCATATTTTCGCTGGGGTAACCGACAATGTTTTGCAAGTTTTTTTCAATTTTTGTCAACCCTACTGGTCTTTAATGTTTTAGTAGTTGTTTGGTTTCTCCTGTTTTCTTAAGTGACTAGTTTTAGGCTCAATACACAGCAATCCTTTGACACTAGTGTGTTCTTGGGGTTATTAAGGTTAGTTCTCTTGTTGATGGGGTTTTTGGCGTTTGTATGTGTACGCGAATCGTGTATAAATGTATTTTTCTTTCAACTTCAAGTAAACGTTTGTAGTTAACTAGTTACTTAGAGAGTTTTAATTTTTCTTCTTCAGGGCTGTCCAACGTCCATAGAGTTGTCCAAATTTCAAAAAAATTTTTGGACTCTTCGCCTTTTTTTTGTGAGTTTGTGGGTATTTTGAAGCGCAAAGTATCGCTTCAAGCCGATCTTCTTTATTGCGTTTCATGATTAAATGCTCTTTTGGTTTTGTTCGTCTATGAAGATTTCATTTGAAAACATTTGTTACCTTTTGACAAGGGAAAAATAAAGGTTGACCGTGATCTCTTTGACAGTTATGTGTATTTAAATTTTTGTTTTATATTAATGTTTCGTTGAGGCCCACTATTTTATTCAGTGGGTTCTTCCACTCCCCCTGCGAGGTTGACGTCCCCGAAGGTTCCTCCGACTCAGGATTGATCCTGGGATGGAGCTGTGCTGACCACCAGCCAGTCTTTTGCACTGCCCGCCCAGCTGCTAGCCAAAAGGGAAGTGAATGCTTAATTTATCTTTTATCCCGAGCGACTCTCTGGCCATTGGTCACGACTCAAGAGGCAATATTACTGCCCAGCGCATTCTTATTTATGTTCGCAAAGCGTTTCTGCCGTCCTAGAAGATTTCCTCCCTCCGGTTTCTAACGATTTAGTTATTTGTTTTAAATTTTAAAAATGTTTTGTACCTAATACGTGTTTTTTAGAACGGTGGGGTAATTCAGACCCAAGTGAAATTTAATTATTTTAGAACTTAGTAACTTATTTAAGTACCAAAGGGACGGCGACGATCGTTGCCTACCGGCATTCTATAAAATAACCTTTTTATATTCAAATAAAATTGTCACTTTAGATTTATTTCAGGAAATTGTCCAAAAATATATTAGGTTATTGTTTTATATCAACACGGTCATCCAATGTACATTACATCTTTTTCTAGTATATTGTTCCTTCTTTTTTAGAAAAATTATAAAATACATATATTCTAATTTACCCCATAATATTTTTCTTAAAACTCCGTTTAGGGCCGAACCTCTAAATCTTACGTATCATATGTGGCAAATTCCGTAGGGGTTTTTATTCCCAGTTTCCATTATTTTTGTCACAGTAGGCAGTAGTAGTGTAGTAAGTAATAGTATAGTGTAGTAGGTTGGCTCGAGCCTCTCGGTGGGGACGTATATGAGCTGATATGATGATTAAAAGTTTTAGGTGTAGCTCATTCAAAGACTCGTAAAATAATGTTGGGTTTCCATGTATTATAGTATAGCTCCCGTGTGTGATACCTTGCGATACATAAGTTTTTATCTTAAGATACTCGCAGATACTCGCATAGTATACGTGTGTGACAAACTTTAGTGTGGTCGGGCTCACCAGATCTCCCTAAATCAGGACCCTAACTAGCTTACTGTGATTACACTACACATTTTAGTGCTCTAATTGAGTTAGGGCCCTATTTATCGTACAGTCTAATCGCTGCTTATGTTTTTAAACGGTCCTGGATCTTCTACTTTATAGCATTTGTTGTAGACCTAAGGACACAAAAGGAAAAAATAAAAACTTTTAAACAAACAAAAACTGAATTCATTGGCATAAGGCACACTGATAATTATGAATGACATATTAATTATAAATAGCGTATAAATACATATACCTACAAGGTCATTATTACACCACACGTACAACACATAAACACGTACAAGCAGTAATTAAAATTCTCATTAAACAGTGCCACAAGTCAAACTTAAGTAAAGGCATGTTTGATCAATATACTTCATGAATCATAATATTATTAATTAATATTTAACTAGCTGTAGACAACGTTTCTTTAACTTTTCGAGGGTGCGCATCGTAGAAAAAAGTAGCCTATGTGTTAATCCAGGCCCTAATCTGGCTAACTACCAAATTTCAGCCAGATCCGTTCAGTAATTTTTGTCGTGAAAGAGTCACAAACATACATCCATACATTCTTACAAACTTTCGCGTTTATAATTTTACGAGTAATTAGGAAGGATTAGTTTATAGGATTTACTCAGCTTAAACCGTAATTTTACTTCATTCGTAATAATTTCAAATTGGACACTGGTAAACTACACAGCGGTAAAAAAACGATCGTTTCAAAAAATAGGCGTAATCATCATCATCATCGTATCAGCCGAAGGAAGTCCACTGCTGGACATAGGCCTCCCCCAAGGATCTCCGCGACGACCGGTTCTGCGCTGCCCGCATCCAGCGGCTTCCCGCGACCTTCACCAGGTCATCGGTCCACCGAGTGGGAGGCCTGCCTACACTACGCTTTCCGGTGCGTGGTCGCCACTCGAGAATTTTACTACCCCAACGGCCATCTGTTCTACGAGCAATGTGCCCTGCCCACTGCCACTTAAGTTTAGCAATTCTGAGAGCTATGTCGGTTACTTTGGTTCTCTTGCGGATCTCCTCGTTTCTGATTCGACCACGCAGAGAAATTCCGAGCATAGTACGCTCCATTGCCCTTTGGGTGACCTTGAGCCTTCTTATGAGGCCCATAGTAAGCGACCATGTCTCAGTTCCGTACGTCATCACTGGCAACACACAATGGTCGAAGACCTTGGTCTTAAGACACTGCGGTATCTGGGACGTAAAGATATTGCGAAGCTTCCCGAACGCTGCCGAGCCGAGTTGGATTCGATGATTGATCTCTTTCTCGAAGTTGGACCTACCTAACTGGACTGTTTGTCCCAGGTATACATATTCGGTAACAACTTCGAGTGTAGAGCCTCCAACCTTCAGAGGAGTAGGTATGACACGGACGTTTGACATAATTTTCGTCTTGTCCATGGTCATTCTAAGACCCACTTGTTGAGAGGCTCTACTGAGGCCATCGAGCATTGTGCCTAAGTCGTCCATAGTCTCAGCCATGACCACGATATCGTCAGCGAATCGAAGGTGGGTGATGTACTCGCCGTTGATATTGATGCCGAGTCCACCCCAGTCCAAAAGCTTAAAAACATCTTCCAGGGCGGCGGTGAACAGTTTCGGAGATATAACGTTTCCCTGTCTCACCCCTTGCTGCAGCTGGATAGGTTCCGAGTTTTGATCCTGGAGGCGAACCGACATGGTGGCGTTTTCATACAAACACTTCAGCACTTCGATGTATCGATAGTCAATTTGGCACCTCTGGAGAGACTGTAACACAGCCCAGGTTTCGACAGAATCGAAGGCTTTGTATTTGTATTACAAATTGTATTAAAGAGGCGATTGAGAACAACAAAGGCTCAAAAGTGTTCGCTAGAGATCTGTCTGTTGGTCAAAGCCAATTGACCAAGCTGAAGACTGAGGACGGCAGGATCATATCGTCTAAGACTGAGTTGCTGGAAGAAGTTGAGAAGTTCTACGGACAATTGTACACGACCACACGTCTGCCTGTCAGCGATCTGGCTAAAGACCCAAGAGCTAGACTTACCCGACACTATACCGAAGATATCCTGGACGTCAGCCAGTACGAGATTAGAATGGCTCTTAAACAGCTTAAAACAATAAGGCACCGGGTGATGATGGAATTACGGCTGAACTTCTGAAAGCAGGTGGAACACCGGTACTTAAAGCTCTTCAGAAATTATTTAATTCCGTTATACTTGAGGGACAAACGCCTAAGGCATGGCACAGAAGTGTGGTCGTGCTTTTCTTCATCTCACTTCTGAGCCATGTCTACAAACTGTTTTCGAGGGTCATTACGAATCGTCTCCCACGCAGGTTTGACGACTTCCAGCCTCCCGAACAAGCTGGTTTCCGAAAAGGATTTAGTACCATAGACCACATACATACGCTGCGGCAGATTATACAGAAGACCGAAGAGTACAATCAGCCACTATGCTTGGCGTTCGTGGACTATGAGAAAGCCTTCGATTCTGTCGAAACCTGGGCTGTGTTACAGTCTCTCCAGAGGTGCCAAATTGACTATCGATACATCGAAGTGCTGAAGTGTTTGTATGAAAACGCCACCATGTCGGTTCGCCTCCAGGATCAAAACTCGGAACCTATCCATTAATACAATTTGTATTAAAGTGGCGCAAATCGCGAGTTAGAGACTTAGAGATCTGCCTGTTTAGTTGCCAATACTGAGTAGCGTCTTCAGAGGACTGCAAAACCAATCTGCGTCTTTCTTCCATGAGGTTGCTGGTGAAGTCAGAGATTTTTTTGGTTCTGTTTGAACGGCGAGTTTTGAAAATCTTAGACTCGACCGTTTGGACAATTTTTCACGAACCTGTCGTTATAATCGTCCACATTCTCGCAGTCTCCTAGGCATTCGAAGCGATTGTGCAACTCGAGCTGAAAGTTTTCGGGGTTTTAGGGCTGGATGGGCGCTGGTCGGAGTGTGGACTTCATCAGTCGACATCTTTCTAGCTTAGTCTTTAGATTCAATGTGCCTCTTACCATTCGGTGATCGCTTCCTGTTTTGACTGCGTTGATCACAAAGACATCATTGAATATTTGCCTTCTAGTCGACAAGATGAAGTCGATCTCGTTCTTCGTTACGCCATTGGGATGCAACCATGTCCACTTTCGCTGTTTAGGCTTTTTGAAGAAGGAGTACATCATAAAGAGGCCCTCCTTCTCCATAAAGTCGGCCAGCAGCTGGCCACGTGCATTTCTCTCTCCATATCCAAATTGCCCCACTCTCAGCTCACCATCACTTCGTTTGCCCAGTTTCGCATTAAAGTCCCCCATAACAATGGTGTATTGAGTCCGGGAGCTATTATGTAGAGCTCTAGAGATATCCTCATATAGGAGCTCCACTTCGTCCTCGGAGTGTTGCGCGGTCGGTGCATATACCTGGCGTAGGCGTAATATTGTTGTGATATTCTTTTGTTTAAAGTTGTTTTTTTTTTTAAATGCGTGGGTGTGTTTTCTAATGTTTAAGTTCATCATCATCATCATATCAGCTCATTTAGGTCCCCAACAAGGGGCTCGAGCCTACCCTGAATTAGTGCAACCGGGCCTTAGAAAACCACGCGGGCCTAGTGCGGGTTGGTCGACGTCATACAGAACCTTCGAGTTTCTTCGCAGGCGTGTGCAGTTTCCTCACGATGTTTACCGTCACCGTAAGAGCGTCAGATAAATGTACATAGGAAATCGAAGTTCGAAAACACATTGGTACGTGGCAGGATTCGAACCACGGCCTCCCGGACAGACTTACACCATCGACGCTCTTTTAGGGTTCCTAAGTCAATAAGGAACCCTATTCGCCATATTTGTTCGTCTGTACATCTGTCCGCGGCTTAGCTCAGAGACTATAATAATAATAATAATAAATATTCTTTATTGCATACCAAAAAACTTTACAGAAGCCTAATTTAAAAATATACAGTGCAAAGGCGGCCTTATCGCTTTTAGCGATTTCTTCCAGGCAACCTTAAGGTAACCGGTAGGAGTTGGTTGGTAAAAGGCTAAATGCGGGTGGCTGCAGATAAAAAAAATAATTACTAAATAATACATGTTTACTTTTGTATATGTATTTTTTTGTATATTTGTAGACTATTAGTACTAGAAATATGTATAGCATATCTCTGACTAGAAAGCTGTAATTTGGCATGGGTATATATACGAGTACTCGTATTAATCACGTCGACAAAGTGGTACAATAAAGTATTCTTTTTTTAGGGTTCCTCAGCTACACATAAAGAGGGGAGTGTTTTTTTTTTTCATGTGCGTACCTCTTTCAAAACTACTGAGGGTTCACTGAAAACATTTTTCAATGCAGGGATCGGTGTGCGCAATAAATAAGCTTTAAGCTAATTTTTGTCAGAGTCAAGTGTCCCCACTCCTACCAGCTAAACCACTATTTCAGGACATCCGAAAATAATTGTTAATAGTAGTACATATAAAACATTTAAAAGGAAAACTACCACGGCTATAAGTAGACTTTCTTAGTTAAGGAGTCATCATATCAGCTCATATACGTCCCTACCTTGCTTGAGCCTACCCGATTAGGGCGATCAGGCCTTAGTCGACCACGCGGGCCCAGTGCGGGTTAGTCAACTTCACACACAACCTTCGAGTTTCATCGCAGGCGTGTGCAGGTTCCCTCACGATGTTTTCCTTCACCGTAAGAGCGTCGAATAAACGTACATATGAAATCTTAATTCGAAAACACATTGGTACGTGGCAGGACTCGAAACACGACCTCCCGGATAGGAGGGAGCGGCCCTTGCCGTTGCGCCACCGACGCTCCAGGGAATAAAGGGATAAAAAATAATAAAATTACTCACGATGTTTTCCTTCACCGATAAAGCAATCGGTAAGTATAATTATGTACGTAAGTTATTGAAAAACTCATTGGTATGTACATTGGCCGTCCAGATTTGAACCCGGTACCTCTGGTTGGAAGAACCGAGTCGTTACCGGCTGAGCCACCGACGCTTTTTTTACCGAGTTAAAGAGTATTAAGGCAATACACTTAAGGGTATGCAGTTGGATTTGTAAAAAGTGCATAGATTATGCAAAATGTTCTGTTACCAATTGCAAATATATATATATTTTTTAATGTACACATATACATTTTGAAAAGCCACGGAACCCTACTTTTCGCGAGTCCCATTCGCCTTTGGTAAGTTTTTATTTAATTTACTTAGCTTTCAATGGTTTAGGAAACAGAAGGCTACTAGGTAAAATGACTGAGTATAAAAATGACTACTTTTAGTTTTAAATTTCATTTGTAATAATTTCAAATTGGACCAGTCATAGGGGTTAAAAATCGATGGTTTCATAAAATTAGGCGTAATTTTGTTAAATTTTGGTATTTCAGGTTTTTTTTTGTTCTTTTAAAAATCATGTGTGCTGTCTTATGTTTAAGTTCATCATCATATCAGCTCATAAACGTCCCCACCGAGGAGTTCGAGCCTACCTTGAATAAGGGCGATCGAGCCTCGTCGACCACGCGGGCCCAATGCGAGTTTCATCGCAGGCGTGTGCAGGTTTCCTCACGATGTTTACCATCACCGTAAGAGCGTCGGATAAACGTACATATGAAATCGAATTTCAAAAACACATTGGTACATGGCTACAACGGATAGACTTACGCCACCGACGCTCTTTTTTTAATTTTACGATAGTAAATGTCTAAGTTAATTTTAGTTATTCTATATCCTATAGCGCCTTGTTATTGCAGTGTTAAGTCATAATTTATTTGCTAATAACAGCCATTACATTTTTAAAAACTTACAACCCACAACCTCAATACAAGGTCAATGCGAAATACAGGTTAAAAATTAACTAAAATATATCAATCATTTATACCGGGTGACTTTTAATTATTTCTTGATAACAAAAGATACGCATGTAATCTTCTACTAATAAAAATAAGTCAGGTTTTCCTTCCTGACGCTATAACTCCAGAACGGCTGGACCGATTTGGCTAATTCTTTTTTTGTCGAGTTCGTTATTGTCAGGAGAAGGTTCTTATGTAGGGTAGGGTAGGGTAGTGTAGGGTAGGATAGGGTAGTGTAGGGTAGTGTAATGTAGGGTAGTGTAGGGTAGTGTAGTGTAGTGTATGTAGGGTAGGGTAGGGTAGTGTAGGGTAGAGTAGGGAAGTGTAGGGTAGGTTAGTGTAGTGTAGGGTAGAGTAGTGTAGTTTAGGGTAGGAAAGTATAGGGTAGGGTCGTGTAGGGTAGGGTAGTGTAGGGTAGGGTTGGGTAGTGTAGTGTAGGGTAGTGTAGTGTAGTGTAGTGTATGTAGGGTAGGGTAGGGTAGTGTAGGGTAGGGTTGTGTAGTGTAGGGTAGTGTAGTGTAGGGGAGTGTAGGATAGGGTAGTCTAGTGTAGTGTATGTAGGTCAGGGTAGGGTAATGTAGAGTAGGGTAGGGTAGTGTAGTGTAGGGTAGGGTAGAGTAGGGTAGGGTAGTGTAGTGTAGGGTAGGGCAGTGTAATGTAATGTAAGGCGGTAGGTAGTTCGCCGGGACAGCTAGTCTACAAATCATTTTCCCAAAGAAACATTGTCAAATCAGAAAAAAAAATTTTAGTCCTCGATACATAAAAAAGTTATCAAATCGGCAATATATATCCTTTATTGTACACAAACATTTAAATGACAAGAACTTAGAGAGGACATGTACAAAGGTGGACTTATCTCTATGAGAGATCTCTTCCAGCCAACCTTATAATGCATAAGGACCAAAAAACTTTTTTCATATTTGACATATAGTTTCTTTGGAAAGTTGTTTGCTATCAAGAACTAATTAAAAGTCACCAATATAGTCACCTAATTAAAAAGCGCCTGTCTGTTCGACGTTCCTAATTTTTAAATTAAACATTGGAATAGCGTTAATTGGGAAAGTTTATTTCTTTTAAAGTAGGTAGATAGTTTTGCAGAAGACCTATATTATACGAAATGAACCTTTAGCGACGAAAACTTTCGAGCACGTGTGCCTACACAACTGGCTGAATATTGGTTTTTGTTTGCAATTTATATTGGTGTTATGACAAATTGAAAGCAGGACTTGACGTGATTTTATAGAACATCTCCATCTTCGGCAACATCGTCACTTACCACCAGGTGAGATGTTGTCAAGGGTTTACCAATTGTGCATAAAAAAAAACATAGGTATTGATGTGTAACTTTATGTCGCAGGCATATAGTGTAACTCGTCATTATACAAATGGTCAGGTAAATTATAAAATTTCATACGCAGATCAATCAAACCTGACCGAACCTAACATCGCTCGCTTCGCTCGCTCATTTACAATCTGCATACGGCATTTTAAAATTTGCCTGCCTCGACATTTTACAGTTTGCGTACAGCATTTTATAATTTGCTGGACCGTTTATATAAAATTTGCTAGACCATTTGTAAAATGACTAATCATACATTCGCTTGGTCATTTTACAATCTGCGTTCAGCATTTACAATTTGCCTGACCGTTTATATACGGACGAGTTATACAATTTGCCTGACCATTTGTAAAATGACTAATAATACATTCGTTGGACACTTTACAATCTGCGTACAGCATTTTACAATTTGCCTGACCGTTTGTAAAATGACTAACCATACATTCGCTTGGTCAATTTACAATCTGCGTACAGCGTTTTACAATTTGCCTGACCGTTTATATACGGACGAATTATACAATTTGCCTGACTATTTGTAAAACGACTAATCTAATCATACAATATGCCTGCCACATATATGTATACTAGCTGTCCCGGCGAACTACGTACCGCCTTACATTACATTACACTGCCTTACCCTACCCTAACCTACACTACACTACACTACCCTACCCTACACTACACTACACTACCCTACCCTACACTACACTACCCTACCCTACACTACCCTACCCTACACTACCCTACCCTACACTACTCTACCCTACACTACACTACCCTACACTACCCTACACTACACTACCCTACCCTACACTACCCTACCCTACACTACTCTACCCTACACTACACTACCCTACACTACCCTACACTACACTACCCTACCCTACCCTACCCTACCCTACCCTACATAAGAACCTTCTCCTGACAATAACGAACTCGACAAAAAAAGAATTAGCGAAATTGGTCCAGCCGTTTAGGAGGAGTTCAGTGACTAACACACGGACCGAAGATTTATATATATAAAGATTGGTATAACTTAAACAAGATCAAAACACGTATACAACATGTGTCATACCTACTTTGACAAAATACTGCCTTCACTGAATTGGGTGATTTAGTGTCTACCGAACGGGAGACAAAGTATGAAATAGAGCCGCCATATTCCGAATTGAAAGGAATAATGCTCCTCCTAGCCTGAACTGAGTGAAAGGAGTTCGGCATCATCATATCAGCCGAAAGACGTCCACTGCTGGACAAATAGACTAGCGGTTCTTTTTTTACAGATGCCGGTTAACGGCATTTGATGAAACTATATTTTTTTTTTTTAAATTTTTTACCACCGGGTTTTTTTAGGACTAATTCGACCCTGCTGAACACGACTCTGCCCGGTGTCGACCCCTCACCCGCTCCCTTCCCCCCCCCCTCTCCCTTTTTCCCGAAAATATGTCCCCATTTGCGGTTTTTTCCAATTTTTTTTCGAAACTATTAAGATAAAAGAGAACTGTCCATGACCAAATTTATCTGCATTAAATTCTGTACAATATTAATATACAAATCATTTGACTAGCATAATAACTTTAGAAATAACGCCTTACCAAACTGTATAAATTATTTTTTTTGCTAAGTTTTTGCCTTCGCAGCTAAATAATTATCGAAAAACGGTCAATGCTGTGACAAAATAGCCAAGAAGTGAATCGATGTTCATACATTTATCTACAAAAGAAGACCTTAATCACAGTCCTGCGAGTATTCGTTCACGATTTATAGGTCGCAGCGCAACGCCCTGACGCCAGTTACGTATTAAACCTAAGTATTCAACAGGGTGTAAGGGATAGCTTACCGAAGACGTCGGGAGGATATTTGGTCCATGATTCTTAACAACTTTCCCTAAGAAACTATATAACGGAAATGAAAAAAAATATTCGACCTAATAGCAGCCTGGTGTTCAAGGCTTTATTTTACAACATAATATTAATGGTGTGTTTAATATGAAACGTTCCGACATAACACAATAATACCCCAAATTATTAAATAACTCTAATTTATACTTAAAAAAAATAATTTTATTTAAGTAGCGTCACCTACAAAATGTTACTACTAGAATACGTGTAAGGGCAGCTTACCGAAAAGTTCGGGAGAATATTTGGACCATGATTATGAACAACTTTCTCTAAGAAACCATATACCGGAGACGAAAAAACCATTTCGACCTCATAAAAAAATTGACGCTCGGGCTGGAATTTTGTATGGGAGGTCGAAAATTTTTTTTCGTATATGGTTTCTTAGGGAAAGTTATTCAGAATCATGGAACAAGTATCCTCTCGACGTTTTCGGTAAGTTATACCTTACACCCTGTATATAACTTAATTTTATCTACGTAGCTGGCGGTAGGGCGTCTGGGCCGCGACCTATAAATCGTGAACAAATAACTCGTAGTACGGTGAGTTAGGTCTTGTTTTATAGATAAATGTATGAACATTAATTCACTTCTTGGAATTTTTGTGATAGCATTGACCGTTTTCGATAAATTAACTGCAAAGGCCAAAACTTTTGATAAAAAAATACAGTTTGGGAAGGCGTTATTTCTTAAGTTATTATGCCAGTCAAATGATTTATATATGTTTATGATGTATATACAGAATTTAATGCAAATTAATGTTGTCATAGACAGTTTTCTTTTATCTATAATAGTTTCGAAAAAAATGGAAAAAAACCGCAAATCAGGACACATTTTCGGGAAAAAGGAGGGGAAGGGAGCGGGGGAGGGGTTGTCACCGAGCAGCAGGGTCCAATTAGTCTAAAAAACCCGGTGGCAAATAGTTTCACTAAATGCCGTTAACTGTTGAAAGCGGAATCAATTTGAGATATAACCACTAATCTAAAACGCCTCCCCCAAGGATTTCCACGACGACCGGTCCTGCGCTGCCTTATTAGGTCCATAATTGGCACAAATTTTATTCGAGGCCAGTGTAGCATTTTTACCTTTTTTACATAAAATTTCAAAATGTCGCTACTTTTCTCGTAACTTTCACTCATTTTCATAGCCAGAAAAAAATATTTTAAAATGGCGGGAATTTCATTTTTTATTTATTAGTAAAATTTCGAAAGTTATTATTTCATTTTATTATAACCAGCCAAGTACAAATAATACAAGCAAAGAGATTTGATTACAAAGTTTTAGTTACAAAATACGAGGAAACTTTTTCCCCGACCTATTATCCTTACTTATCCTTACTAATATTATAAATGTGAAAGTAACTCTGTCTGTCTGTTACGCTTTCCCGCAAAAACTACTGAACGGATTTGGCTGAAATTTGGTAGGTAGACAGATTAGGACCTGGGTTAAGACATAGGCTACTTTTTACCACGCTCGCGAGCCGCTTGCGGCTCGCGCACTGCGCACCCTCGAAAAGTCATAGAAACGTGGTCCACGCGGGTGAAGCCGCGGGAAACAGCTAGTATTATATAGTACTGACATACAGTATGGACACTCCCTGCCGCTCTCTAGATTCCGTATAGGATTTCACCGCCATTTTGTTTGTTCCGTCATTCCTTTTTTGAAATGTCATTTCTGGCCCGTTGTATGTAGTGTCCAGGGTGTGCCCAGGCAATCGCCGTCTATCCCTTGGATAGCACGGTTAATTGTGCCACACGATAAGAAAGATATAATTGCTGTGACGATTTCTGCCAAATTGTCTTCCCTCTTTGTTGCTTTGTTCTTAAGTTACAATGAGTGGCAAAGACTGTCGAACTTGTTATTCCGAGTCCAATAACAAGAGTCTCGTCTCGGGTGAGTGCTCGCCTCTTTTGATTTGATCTAAGGTGGGTGTCAATGACAATTCATCACTGCGTGTGCGTCATCGCTTTTAAGGTTCCGTATAAGGTGTAACAAAATTAGCTGAAACTATTTTAACTGGAGCTTCTACCCATAAAACTGAACAACTTTCCCCATAAAACCCATAGTCAAATATCAAAAAAAAGTTTGAACTTCCCATACTAAGTTGGCTGATCAGCTGATCGAGTTGGTATGGGAGAGCCAATTTTTTTTTGCGATTCGACTATGGGTTCCATGGGGAAAGTTGTTCAGTTTCATGGGTAGAAGCACCAGTTAAAATAGTTTCAGCTAATTTTGTTACACCTTATATACGTCCCTACCGAGGGGCTCGAGCCTAATCTGAATTAGGGCGATCGGGCCTTAGTCGACCACGCGGGTCCAGTGCGGCTTGGTCGACTTCACACACAACCTTCGAGTTTCTTCGCAGGCGTGTGCAGGTTTCCTCACGATGTTTTACTTTCACCGTAAAGCAAGAGGTGAGTATATGTACGTAAGTTTCGAAAAACTCATTGGTACGTTGGCCGTCCGGATTTGAACCCGGCACCTCTGGTTAGGAGGACCGAGTCGTTACCGATTGAGCCACCTACGCTTCGGGTGACTAACGGGACCCTATAAGTAAGCCTCCGCTGTCTGTCTGTCTGTTTGTCCGTCAGCGGGCTGTATTTCATCTACCGTAACAGGTAGACAGTTGAAATTTTCACAAATTGTGTATTTCTGTTGACGCTATAACAACTACAAAAATATGTTTTTTTGCTAATATCTGTTGTCAAGGGTTTACCAATTGTAAATAAAAAAAAACAACGAATACAAAAAAATAAAAGTGACAAAATGTTTTTTTGTAGGTCTTTAGAAGTATTTTAGAGATTTAGCTGTATCGCAAGAACGGTAATACTTAAAAGCGTGAAACTTGGTGAGATTATAGTACTAATACTGAAGTAAAACAACAAATAATAAAAAAGGGCAAGTGTGAGTCGCACTCGTGTTAAGAAGTCCGAACTGATTAGCAAAAAACATATTTTTGTAGTTCGCATTGATGGCTTTTATTTGCAACTATAGCTGTTTCCCGCGGCTTCTCCAGCGTGGACATCGTTTCTTTGACTCGCAAGCGGCTCGCGAGCTTAAAGAAAATAAGTAGCCTTTGTGTTAATCCAGGTCCTAATCTGTCTACCTACCAAATTTCAGCCAGATCCGTTTAGTAGTTTTTGCGTGAAGAAGTAAAAAACATGCACACTCACAAACTTTCGCCTTTATAATATTAAGTGTGATGTGAATAGGTATCATTGTCATTATTCTATGTAGTTATGTGAAGAGGTTTGGTGGCACGGAACCCTCGGAGTGCTAGTCCGACTCGCACTTGGCCGGCTTTAGATTAATGCTACTAATGATTAAACCTGCTTTTTTAACCGACTTCAAAAAGGAGGAGATTCTCATTTCGACTGTATGTTTTTTTTTGTATGTTTGTTACGCGATATCTCCGCCGATTGTGAACCGATTTTCAAAATTCTTTTTCTATTCGAAAGAGTATACTCCCGAGGACGTTTTACGTGTTTCATGTATTTTCTAAAATTTGTAAAGAATTTGTCTCATTCGCAAGTTTTAGTTTGTATTCCAAGTTGCAACACACACACACAATTAAACTGTTTAGTGATTCAAATCAAATAAAAGTGTCCCAAACAAATACAGAGCCAAATTGAATCTTGCCTGGTTTACCAATTTATCTATGCGTTATATTAATAAAATATATATTAATAAAAGTAAATAATAAAAAATATATTATCAGTCAAAAAATAATTGGTTTTAGGGTAGGGTAGGGTAGTATAGTGTAGGTGTAGTGTAGTTAGGGTAGGGTAGGATAGGTTAGTGTAGTGTAGGGTAGGGTAGGGTAGGGTAGTACAGTGTAGTGTAGGGTAGGGTAGGGTACAGTAGGGTAGTATAGAATAGGGTAGGGTAGTGTAGTGTAGTGTAAGGCGGAACGAAGTTCGCCGGGACAGCTAGTGAGAAATAAGGAAATCCGAAGGAGAACCAAAGTTACCGACATAGCTCATTGAATTGCCAAACTAAAGTGACAGGGGGCAGGGCACATAGCTCGTAGAACAGATGGCCGTTGGGGTAGTAAAGTTCTTGAGTGGCAACCGCGCACCGAAAACGTAGCGTAGGCAGGCCTCCCACGCGGTGGACCGACGACCTGGTGAAGATCGCGGGAAGCCGCTAGATGCGAGCAGCGCAAGACCGGTCGTCGTGGAAATCCTTGGGGGAGGCCTTTGCAGTGGACGTTTGATGAAATATCCCCAACAAATCTCAACTTCTATTTTTGTTCGTCGCTCGAAAGTAAAAAGGCTCACAACGCGTCCTGGCAAACTACGCGAAATTCGGGTCGTGTCGCGGGACAAAAAGCTCAGAATCAAAAAGTCAAAATCAAAAATAATTTATTTTAAATAGGTGTTTACACATACTTTTAAATAGTAAAAAAAAATTATTGTATATTACAAATAATGTCTGATTCAGATAACGGTCTCAGGTACAGGCTCAGAATACGGTCTGACCTACTTAAAAGCACAACGCGTTTTGGATTTCATTATTTGCCCAAAACACGGTGTGAACCTTTTTGACGTCAATTTGATGAAATTTCCTTGGGCTCAGACGGAGTATTTTAAAAATCTAGCCATGTGCGAGTCACTATCATACTACATGGCGCTAGTAAAAAGGGTTCCGTGCCATTATACTAGATGGCACTAGATTTTTCACGTTTTAAAAAAGGATGGACGTATTTTGTATGGAGACCCCCTAATTTTTTCATTTTTTCTAATATATTTATTCAAAAACGGTGCAAATTACACTCTTTCTGATAGTCATAAAATAATTACAATGTCATTTGTGAAGAATCAAGAAATAAACAATTATTATTTAATATCGTCAAAATAAATCCTTGATATAAACTAGATTATGTCATTAGAACATGAAAACAATATACACGAAAAGTTATAAATAAAAATCATTGAATGCATTTAGCAAGAGTAGGCCAGTTCCCACGGACAGCATCCGGTCACGAGTATATAACAGGAGAGTCAGCCATCGCTCCCATCAACCTTAATAGAGGGAAAGGAACGACCCGGCTCGGCTCCCGATGCGCCACCATCCACACGAACATTATAGCGGCAACAGAAATACATCACGTGTGAAAATTTCAACTGTTTAGCTATCACGGTTAAGGAAATACAGCATGGTGACAAACGAACAGACAGATGGACGGACAGAGGGGTCTTAGTAATAGGGTCCCGTTTTTACCCTTTGCGTAAGGAACCCTAAAAAGATGAGTCACGTACATTATACGTACTTTGGGCGGCTTAGAATGCCCTTCAACTTAAGTCTTCCGAATTGTCAAAACAAGATACCCAAAAATCTTAAATCAAGACTTACAATGGCTTGGAAAAACTTTAAAAATTTTGATGAAAATGCCTATAAATTCTGAACTTTTGGCACACCTTGGACACTTTATACAACGGGCCAGAAATGACCTTTCAAAAAAGTAATGACGGAACAAACAAATTGGCGGCGAAGTCCTATACGTTCGACAACCAAATTGTAACGAATCTGTATCAACCTGGGAGACGAGGGGGTGAGGTCGCAATCTAGAGAGCGCTAGGGAGTGTCCATACTGTATGTTAGAACTAATATATACATATACTTTGCTTTTTGTCTAATCAACTTGAAATTAATTTTAATCACACATTTAATTAAGGATCCAATTAACGAATCTGAAATGTAAGAGGTCGTGACTCATTTTCTTTGCTCGATGAGTGAATCCAGTCTTTGAGCCTTGTAATAAAGTAAACTGTATAACGAAAAAGCACTTGACATCGAAGAATATTATTTTACCATACATACCTCGGACAAAGTATACCGGATGATAAAAAAATGTCTGTCAATATTTTAACTGTGGCTTCTACTCATCAAACTGAAGAACTGTCCTCAAGAAAGCCATAGTCAATTCAAAAAATAAATTTGGACTTCCCATACAAATCGATCAGCTAATTAGCGTGCTTTGTATTGGAACTTGGAAGTCCAAAAATTTTTTTACGCATTGACTATGGGTTTCGCGGGGAAAGTTGTTCAGTTTCATGGGTAGAAGCCATAGTTAAAATATTGCCAGACATTTCTCTATCACCCGGTATATATTAAGTGCTAACATACAGTATGGACACTCCTTGACGCTCTCTGAATAGCGACCTCACGCCCTCGTCACCTATCAGACTGGTTCAGATTGGTTACAGATTGATTGTCAAACGTATAGGATTTCGACGCCATTTTGTTTGTTGCGTCATTCCTTTTTTTAAATGTCCCTTTGTATGAAGTGTGCAGGGTGTGCCTCGGATCTCCTCATTTCTGATTCGATCGCGTAGGGAAATTCCGAGCATAGCTCGCTCCATTACTCTTTGGGTGACCTTAAGCGCTCTTATGAGGTCCATAGTAAGCGACCATGTCTCAGTTGCTTTATGTCATCACGGCATAACACACTGGTCAAAGACGTTAGTCTTGAGACACTGCGGTATTTGGGACGTGAAGATGTTGCGAAGCTTCCCGAACGCTTGAGAACCAAAGTTACCGACATAGCTCACTGAATCGCTAAACCAAAGGTGCAGTGGGCAGGGCACATAGCTCGTAGAACAGATGGCCGTTGGGGCAGTAAAGTTCTTGAGTGGTGACCGCACACCGAAAAACGTAGCGTAGAAAGCATTCCATGCGTTGGACTGACGACCTGGTGAGAATCGCGGGAAGCCGCTGGAAAGCATATAACTCGTACAACAGATGGCTGTTGGGGCGTAAAGTTCTCGATTAGTAACCGCATATCGAAAAACGTAGCGTAGGCAGCCTCCCACGCGGTGGACTGACGACCGGCCGTCTTGGAAATGTTTGGGGGAGGCCTTTGTCCAGCAGTGGACGTTTTTCAGCTGTTATGAAGATGAAACATACCTACGCGAGGTATGCCAATAATTTCTTATCTCTCCAATTCCACCCACATATCTTTAATTTAATTTACGATGGCTCGTCGGTCGGCTTGTAAAATTGTACTGGCAAACATTCTTGTAACCTTTGACCAATATAACAGCTATGGACTGGCCTACGTGAACAGCGGTTTTGATGCCTACAGAATGAGTGCATTCGCTCATTTCTTTTCTGTCGATCAGTATTCCCCAAATTGGTTGAAGGTCGAAATGAGTGAATTTATTATCTCATTCGTGCTACATTCTGAGTACGTCTCTCTATCTGTCATTGTTTATATTTGAACGAGACTCGGTAGACTATAGATGCGAGTGTGTGTTTCCGTTAGTTCTATTTGACTCATTTTTAGGGTTCCGTAGTATAACAACCTTATAGTTTCGTCATGTCTGTCTGTCTGCGGCCTAGCTCCTAGACTATTAGTAGTGAAGAGTTGAAATTTGGTAAAGATTTATACTATAATAACGCGGAGAGAACTGTAAAAAAAATATTGAAAACTTTTAAAGGGTAAAGTAAAGTTAGTATGTTTTTTTTCTCGTCTAACCCAGTCGTGTGGGGGGGTATCATTAGTTAGAGCTTAAAAAAGAGTTACGAGTCTTCTAAAACCATTTTATAACTTAGGGCTCCGTTTTCGAAAAAATAGGCTTGAAAAAGCTTAATTTTGCTAAGTCGAGTGTCCCCACCCCCTAACAACTAAACCGCTGTATTTGGAAATTTGGAAATTACATATGGATGCGATAATGGCAACTACGGAATCATACATTGCGCGTGGCCCGACATGCACTTGGCCGGTTTTTAGTTATGAGATTGTTTTATGGATGGGGCCGGTCCATTATATTTGGTCAAAGCTTGTAACCATAATCAGTACCTAACAAAACTTGACTCATTGATTCACTTGTAAGTGTTTTTGTATCTTCGGCTGGTAAGCCCTGTGGTATCACCACACATCATCATCATCATCATTACCATATCAGCCGAAAAACGTCCACTGTTGGACAAAGGTCTCCCCCAAGGATTTCCACGACGACCGGTATTGCGCTACCCGCATCCATCGGCTTCCCGCGATCTTCACCAGGTCGTCGGTCCACCACACAAGTAGCACCTATGTAGTGATGTGGTGGTGATGATGCCAAAAGTGGAAGCGGGACTACTAAGTATCCCAAATGTAAATGGCATGTAGCGCGGTGGCTAGTCAAATGGTACTTTTCAATACAGTTCCTTTAAAAGTGGTACTTTATATGCCAGTTTGCTGCGCGCAAAATTGATTTTACCACACTTGTGCCTTTTACTTCGCCAATTTTTTTAAATAGGCACACTAGCAAATAAAAAATATTATAAACAAAGACCGACTTTTCCGACTTATGAAAGGAGAATTTTTAAGCTGCGCGTCCACCTGCGCGTCACTTAGCGAAAAAAGGGGTAACTGTATAACTACACCATTATAGCGCTGCTATGAAGAAAAGAAATATGTTAGCATTTTTTTTCTTGAAATGAGTAGCTTGTTGTTGGCCGTGGGGGCCTTTTCAATTTTACCGGAGGCGAGCGCGGAGGGTACTTAACCTAAAGAAATACAATAGTATCCACGGCACGGTGGCCAGGGATGACGAATGCTAGTCATCTGAATTACTTTTTATCATCTGTCAAAAACGACATTTAGTATTAAAAATGTTTGAAATACCAGGCGTGACGTCATAGTTTTGCAGCGTCATTTATGTACTCATTTTGTGAATTTGATAAATTAAAAATCGAAGACTTGATGGAAAACAAAACGAGTTAGGTTTTCCGAAGTTTAAGTAGGAGGGCAATTTAGTGATCAAGATTTCATATTTTTTTTCTGATGCTGTCGTCATCCCTATTGCACAGGTCACACCGGGAAATAGGTTATCTTTGCCTAAAAGGTTCCATACTTATCTTATTTAGGTAAATCTATACATGGTCACCAGTTCGTCGGTCCACCGCGTGGGAGGCCTGCCTACGCTACGTTTTACGGTACGCGGTCGCCACTCGATATTTTTACTACCCCAACGACCATTTATTCTGTTCTACGAGCTATGTGCCCTGCCCACTGCCGATGGATCCGGTCGTCTCGTGGAAATCCTTGGGGGAGGCCTTTGTCCAGCAGTGGACGTTTTTTGGCTGATGCTGATACATGGTCTTGGTCACATCAAAATTAAACAGAACTCCCCACAGAGATCAACATAACCTTCTCGCAATTTGTGTGGGAGGTTTCTGCTCAAAAAGGAGGGTATGTTGAATAATATTTATCGAATCGGTCCAACAGCTTATCTGCTAATCGAGCATACGGACATATACCTATTTATTATTGATCTGAGCACACATACATATATTTCTATACATACACCCACACACATTTGTGTATAGAGAAGTGGTGGTACGGAACCCGCAGAGCTAGAGTACTATTCGCACTTGGCCGGTTTATATTAGGGTTCCGTACACCCGATGAAAAAGGGAACCCTTGTAAAATATGGTTGTTTGTGTGTCCATGGGTCCATCTGACACACCGAATCTAGTGGACGAAAAAAAATATGTTACATACTTAGAGAGCTCACGGGATCACGGACAGACGTACAACGTGGTGCATGCTCGCTTAAATGTTTGTGCAGATGGGACATCGGGAGCCGGGTCAGGGAAAGGATTCCCTCTAATATGGTTGATGGGAGCGATGGCTGATTCTCGCGTTATACTCGTGACCGGGTGCTGTCCGTGTGATTTTTATGTATAACTTTTCGTGTCATATTGTTTTCGTGTTCTAATGACATGATCTGGTTTATATCAAGGATTGAATTTTGACGTTATTAACTAATTATTGTTTATTTCTTAATTTTTCACAAATGAAATTATGTTATTATTACTTTATGATTATTAGAAAGAGTGTAATTTGCACCTATTTTGAATAAATACCTTGAATCTTGAAACGTAAATTCACAAATTTCGATTTTGGGAGTGCCTAAATATTACGTATCAAAATAAAAGAGCTCGTTGAAAGCGATATTTTTTTTTATAATTTTAAAATGCATAGTAAAATATATTAAGGAAAATTGTATGAAAATAGAGCATTCCACCTTATCTCGGCAACTACCTACTGGGCATATAATAATACCCATTTGGTCTGGAAAAAATGGTGTTTTTATGGTTCTCCTAAAAATGAAATTGAAACTTACGATTTACTCACAAATGTTTGGAGCAACTGAATTGTCATGTATATATATATATATATATATATATAGTCCCACGACTATGCCACATTACATGGTTGAACCGGGAATCGAACCCGCTACACGAGAAAAAAAAAATATCCTGTAGCTTTATCATACCGATCGAAAGCCTTCATCATAGGGATTATTTTTGCTAAATAAATAGTGTCATAAATAAAAGTAAGACCATGAATTTTAATATTTTTGATTCAAAATAAATGAATTTTATTTATCAAATGCTCAAAATGAGTCCGAATGGGACTCAAATTGAATACAAAGTCGCACTCTTTTGATTATTTCGCTCCCTGTCGATTTTTTGATCATGTTGTGGTGGATATTTAGAATAATACGTCTAAGTTCTGCTTGTAGCTCGTGTACACTTTCATACTGGTTCTTGTAAACTAAATTTTTACATAACCCCTTATAAAATATCTAACAGTGTTAGATCTGGGGATCTCGGCGGCCCTCTTATTTGTCCATTAGTCCCGATCCAGGAAGGAAAGTGTTCATTGAGATAGTCCCTTGTTCTGTGACTGTTATGAGCCGGAGCCCCATCTTGCTGTAAACTAAGTTTTCGTCGTTCTGCAACCGGAAGATTATTTATCTCACGTCTTAAAATCTCGAGTATTTCTAAATACCTTTTCGTATTCAGATGCAATTCGTAAAAATGTAGAAAGAGGACCCGATTTTTTACAATCCCACACCAACAGTTGAACGAAAAACGCACTTGATTATTAGTCTCGCGAATACGTAAGGGATTCTCCCTGGACCAAATGCGATTATTGTGTCGGTTGTACATACCATAATTGCTAAAGTTTGTGTCGTCTGACCAGATAATATTATTCAGAAAATACTGATCCTCTAGGATGAGCCTCTCGATTTCATGGCAGAAAATAAGTCGTAAGTTTTGTAATAATCACCCTTCAACGTAAATTTTGTATTTGTATTTTTTCAGTACACGGTGTATTTTTAGCTCGCCTTGTGTTTTTAGTACGCCCTGTATATTTGTTCATGCCATTTAAATTCATCACAATTATAAAAAAAAATATTAATTCAATTTTTGTATGAAAAATTTGTCGATAAAGTTTAGGGCAGGCTTGCAAGGTAAGCGTGGGTGGCTCAACCGGTAACGACTCGGTCCATCTAACCGAGGTACCGGGTTGAAATCTGGACGGCCAATGTACCAATAAGTTTTTCAAAAACTTTCGTACATATACTTACCGATTGCTTTAACGGTGAAGGAAAACATCGTGAGGAAACCTGCACACGCCTGCGAAGAAACTCGAAGGTTGTGTGTGAAGTCGACCAACCCGCACTGGGCTCGCGTGGTCGACTAAGGCCTAATCACCCTGATTCAGGGTAGGCTCGAGCCCCTCGGTGGGGACGTATATGAGCTGTTATAATAAAAATAATAATTGCAAGGTTACTTGTCTTGGCATGCAAAATCAAAGAACCACTAAAATCGATTTCAGTGGGTTAAACCCCACCCCCTTCCGAAAAGCCAAATGAAAGAAGTTTCACGTCAAAAACTTTTTTGTCGCTCTCGTTGATGTTATTAATGACAGGTATCATCATCACGTGGTGGTACGGAACCCTCGATGTGCGAGTCCGACTCGCACTTGACCGGTTTTTGAAAAATTACCTGCCTCCAATGCCCGCTTTTCGTTGAAGATCGAGCTTAGCGCGAGACGAAGGGGTGAAGTAGGTATTGTGATGGCCAAAAAAAATCTATGTTGAGATTTTGAGGGGGATCTGATTACAGATGTGTATGAAGGTCGCGTTGCACACGTCCGTACGTGTAAATCTAAATGCACTACACGTGACCCCGGGTGATGCTAAGTGCAACACCAGGCCACCGCCGTCTATCACTTGGATAGCTCGGTAAATTGTGTCACACGATAAGAGATAGAGAGGGATCTGTTGTCTTTTTTTTATTAAAAATTTTAGTGCGTTACACTAATTGTCAAAAAAATAAAAATGTGTGTATGTGTGTGTGTTTGTGTGTCTCTAGTTCCCATACTACTGGACGGATTTGGGTAAAATTTGGGTTGGGGTAATATTATTTTTATATCCCCAGCAGCTTTTTTCAAATTGTTTTTATTTCAATTTTTAGGGTTGCCATCATAATACTCAAAAATGGCTTAAACGATTATACTGAAAATCGGTATGTTACTATAACTTTACATGGCCTACAGCACACGCTAGTTCGTTATTTCGTGAAAAATCGGAAATCCAGGTTGTCTGTGCTTTTTCTCAAAAATGGCTCCAACGATTTTAATGAAACTTTGTGAATAACTAAGACTTAATACGGCCTGAGAGCGTTGGTGGCGTAACGGCTGGGGCGGCCGCCTTCTGTACGGGAGGTCGTGGTTCGAATCCTGCCACGTACCAATGTGATTTCGAATTAAGATTTCATATGTACGTTTATCCGACGCTCTTACGGTAAGGAAAACATCGTGAGGAAACCTGCACACGCCTGCGAAGAAACTCGCAGGTTGTGTGTGAAGTGACCAACCCGCACTGGGCCCGCGTGGTCGACTGAGGCCCGATAGCCCTAATTCAGCGTAGGCTCGAGCCCTTCGGTGGGGAAGTATATGAGCTATTCATTAAGTCTGATATACGAGTACAAGTAACTTTATAATAAACAAATCAAATCAATTTTATTTCAGACTAGAATTCCCGGCGAACTTCGTACCACCTTACGCTACACTACACTACCCTACCCCACCCTAGCCCACTCTACCCTACACTACCCTACCTACACTACACAATACTACACTACACTACGCTACACTACACTACACTACCATACACTACACTACACTACACAACACTACACTACCCTACCCCACCCTAGCCTACTCTACCCTACACTACACTATACTACACTACACTACGCTACACTACACTACACTACCATACACTACACTACACTACACAACACTACACTACCCTACCCCACCCTAGCCTACCCTACCCTACACTACCCTACACTACACTACACTACACTACCCTACACTACACTACACTACAATACCCTACCCTTCCCTGCCCTACCCCTACACTACACTACCCTACCCTACACTACACTACACTACACTACACTACCCTACCCTACCCTACCCTACATAAGAACCTTCTCCTGACAATTAAGAACTCGACAAAAAAAGAATTAGCTAAATCGTTCCAGCTGTTCACGCGTGATGCCGTGACCAAGGACAATAGGGATTCATTTATATATTTAAATAGATTGTAAAAATCCATAGATATGTTAGTTCAACCACTTATAAAATATTATTAATCTTTGCTACTAAGTATAATGTTTATTGTTGATTTGTGTATGCCCGCAACTATGACAAACTAAAGTACGCACAGTGTGGCTGTACAATATATTTATTGTTGTGAGCCTGCTTGATATTCGTTTCTTATGGACGGCTATATTCTGGAGTGATCGAGGCGGTTACGGTTTGCCATGAATATTTCATGTTATATCATTCCAGAAGGTTAAAGCGTTACCTACTCCCAGAAGATTTCTGAATGTTTGTTACAACAATAACTGAAATATCAGTATCTTTGGATTAATCATTTTACAATAAAAAATATATTTTAGATGGTTGAAAATATTGCCAACCTTATCCTTATTTCCTACTATAATATTATAAATGTGATAGTTAGTATTGTGACAAAAAATAATGGAAACAGGGGATAAAAACCCTTACGGAATTTGCCACATATGATACGTAAGATTTAGAGGTAATAAATTAAAATATATATTTAAAGGTAATAAATTAAAATATAATTTAAAATTTCTATTTAATAACAGCTAGTATCAAAAGGAATTGGTCACCGCGAAATGTAAAATGGTACTTATAAAAATATCAATTTTCAATAGGTTGAGAGACTATGACTAAAATTGAACAATGAACATGGAGTACAAACGTGTGATTACACTTTTAGTTATTGTAAAACCTTATTAAGTAGTAGAAGGGACAATCCATACGTATAGATTATTACTTTTAATTCTGTGATAGATAATACCTTAAATTATACGTAAAAAGGCACACATAAAATAATAACACTGTTCAATTTCTAAAGTTCATGAAAACCAAAAGGAATCTTGACCGGGGAATAGGGAAATGTGAAGAAAAAAGGTGACTACTTCCCTTCGCAGGTGGCACGACGGTGGTAGATGCTCAGGCTGACGAAAAAGGTGTTCGAGCTGTACCAGCCAAGACTCGATCAGTTATTTGCTTAGCCTGCTGATGTAATACGTCGGCTATTACGCTGTTATTATATTAGTTGTCCATTAGGTACTCGGTAAAAACCCTCGAAATATCGGCAAAGGATCTGTAATATACTAAAAAAACTGCACCATACAACTTTGAAAAACAGCAAAAGGCAACTTATTAAATTTATAATCTTATTTTCGGTCAAAAATAGGTTTGCGGTGACCACCATTCGGTTGTTATTTTTCAATCTCTCATCTTCTTGTCAAAAAGAAACCAATATTTTCAAATTAAATTTCCATAGACGAACAAAATCAAAAGATAATTTAATTATGAAACGCTAGAAAGGAGATCGGCTCGAAACGATAGTTTGCGTTTCAAATACCCACAAACTCACAAAAAAAAAGGCGAGAAGTCCAAATTTTTTTTGTAATTTGGCCAACTTTATAGACGTTGGACAGCCCTGAAGAAGAAAAAATAAAAACTCTCTAAGTAACTAGTTAACTACAAACGTTTACTAGAAGCTGGTAGAAATTGACATTTATACACGAAGCTACACATACAAACGGCAAAAACTCCATCTAAAAGTGAACAAACTTAATAACCCCAATAACACACTAGTGTTAAGGGATCGCTGTGTATTTGAACCTAAAACTAGTCACTTAAGAAAATAGGAGAAACCAAACAACTAGTAAAACATTAAAGACCAATAGGGTTGACAAAAACTGAAAAAAACTTGCAAAACATTGTCGGTTACCCCAGCGAAAATGTGGACAAAAGCGGTAAAGGCGAATGCGTGAAAAATCCGACTCACGGATAAAATTAACACCGGAAGTCTGAAACGCGATACGCAAGAGTCTAAAGGGACAACTCTACCGAAAAATAGGCCATTTGAGGTAAGACAAGGGAAAGATTAATGAAAGAAATTTGAAAAATGGAAAATTGTTATAAGACCTCAAGAAATCTAAACAATACTGCGGAATACAGAAACGTTGTCACATAAAAGTGAACAGGGTACGCCAAAAATTTAAGGAGTACCTCGCAAAGCAACGCGTAAAAATATTCCAAACAGTAACCCTTAAAGATTTTTCCCTTAAAACAACGTTAAATAATCGTGAACTAAAAGTAAGTCTGTCCCGACTTTCGACTGAAAGAAATCTAGAGTCTGGCCATTGACTACTTAAATAAAAAATTCTCTTGGAATCGTAAGGGAATACACAGGCAAAAACAACTCAACAACACGTAAGCAATTATCCGAAAGAGGTATAATGCCATTAAACCGGGGAAAAAACGACCCGTGTGAAGAGAAGCAAAAAAAATACCGTGCATACAAACAAAAAAAACCTTACGTTTCAAAGAAAACTGCACGATTAAATTAAGTAAGGGTCTTGAGGTATTAAAACTTGAACCATAACATCCGGAAAACGGATACACCCACGAACGACGAAAAAACGGGTTCGTTAGGGAAAGATTAAAGGCAGAAAAGGGGATAAAAACATTAGTTCGGGCGCCATAAATATGTGACAAAAAATAATGGAAACAGGGGATAAAAACCCTTACGGAATTTGCCACATATGATACGTAAGATTTAGAGGTAATAAATTAAAATATATATTTAGAGGTAATAAATTAAAATATAATTTAAAATTTCTATTTAATAACAGCTAGTATCAAAAGGAATTGGTCACCGCGAAATGTAAAATGGTACTTATAATAATATCAATTTTCAATAGGTTGAGAGACTATGACTAAAATTGAACAATGAACATGGAGTACAAACGTGTGCTTACACTTTTAGTTATTGTAAAACCTTAATAAGTAGTAGAAGGGACAATCCATACGTATAGATTGTTACTTTTAATTCTGTGATAGATAATACCTTAAATTATACGTAAAAAGGCACACATAAAATAATAACACTGTTCAATTTCTAAAGTTCATGAAAACCAAAAGGAATCTTGACCGGGGAATAGGGAAATGTGAAGAAAAAAGGTGACTACTTCCCTTCGCAGGTGGCACGACGGTGGTAGATGCTCAGACTGACGAAAAAGGTGTTCGAGCTGTACCAGCCAAGACTCGATCAGTTATTTGCTTAGCCTGCTGATGTAATACGTCGGCTATTACGCTGTTATTATATTAGTTGTCCATTAGGTACTCGGTAAAAACCCTCGAAATATCGGCAAAGGATCTGTAATATACTAAAAAAACTGCACCATACAACTTTGAAAAACAGCAAAAGGCAACTTATTAAATTTATAATCTTATTTTCTGTCAAAAATAGGTTTGCGGTGACCACCATTCGGTTGCTATTTTTCAATCTCTCATCTTCTTGTCAAAAAGAAACCAATATTTTCAAATTAAATTTCCATAGACGAACAAAATCAAAAGAGAATTTAATTATGAAACGCAAGAAAGGAGATCGGCTCGAAACGATAGTTTGCGTTTCAGTATGTATAGCTGGATGTTTGTTACTCTTTCACGCAAAAACTACTGAACGTATCTCGATAAAATTTGGTAGGTAGACAGATTAGGACCTGGATTAACACACAGGCTACTTCTTTTCACGCTCGCGAGCCACTAGCGGCTCGCGCACTACGCACCCTCGAAGACAGTAATATAAACGTTGTCCGCGGGAAAAATCTAATATATTGTAAATGTGAAAACGTGTTTGTTTGTTAGGTACATTATCACACTTCTATACCTCAACTAATCTTAACAAAATTTGGAATGGAGGTAGCCTGTGTTATGAGGAAGGACATAGGCAATTTTTTATCCAGTGAAAATGGCATAGTCTATACAGTTGAATAAAAAAAAAATTATTACAACTTCGTTGCGATGTCAAAGAAATTAACTAAAAAAGAGTATTTTATTAAAGTATAATATACCGTCTATCCGCGGCTTAGCTCAGAGAATATTAATACTAGAAAGCTGTAATTTGGCATGGTTATAAATATTAATTACGCCGCATATCTCTGATTACGCCACCAAAGTTACACAATAAAATGTTGAATTTTTTTTTATGTTACCTACCATACATGTAAAGAAGGGGTGAATTTTTATTTTCTAACGTACCTTATAATGTGGGTAATTGTTGAATAGGTCCTTTAAAAATACTGAGTGTTTGATAAAACCATTTTTGATTCAGACATCGGTTTGCTAAATATTAAGCTTCAAATTTTTTTCATTTTTTTTTATTCACAATTGGTAAACCCTTGACAACATCTCACCTGGTGGTAAGTGACGATGTTGCCGAAGATGGAAGCGGTCTTACCAAGATTCCCCAACGCAATGGGGAACTGGCTATCTTATCTTCATGTCGGAACACACCAATGATATCAACATTGATATTTGGCGGCAAGACTTAGATAAGATGGTGGTAGCTAGCCAGGCGGGCTTAGAAAATGCCCTACCACCAACCAAACCGAGTCCTACAATTATTGACCCCGCCGGGAATCGAACCCGCGCCCTCCTGTGTTAAGGCAGTGAACTAAAAGTGCTAATTTTTGTTTGAATCGAGTGTCAAGACCCCTTCTCCTCCCCCACCCCTCCTACAAGCTAAATCGCTATTTACTTTAGTGACATCTGAAAAATTTTTAATAGTAGGACGTACATATAGTCAATTTTAAAGGAAAACTATCACTTCTAAGAAGGCTTTTTTAGTTCAGGTGTCATAGCTAACCAACTTAAAAGATGTGCAGTTAGATTTGTCAAAAGTTCATAGATTTTTCATAAAAAAAATTCTATTACCAACTGTAAACATAGTTTTGTATTTTAAAATATACATTTATTTTATGAAAATACTTCGGACTCGCACTTGGCCGGTTTTTTATGTATGACCACGCGTACTTTTTACATAGCAGATTTCAGGTTATACCTCTAGGGTGGTCATGGGACCTGTATAAAAGGATACAGGGTGTAATAAAATTGGTGTAGGTCCTTTTACTGAACACCTTTTTTTCTATAACTTTGCTTAAGTCACAAATAAAAATAAATTAACTCTTCATACAAATTGATCGGCTAATCGACCAATTTGCATTTTGTGTATGGAGGGTCAATTTTTTTTTTTTAACTTGGGTTCCTCGGGGAAAATTGTCCAGTATGATGAGTAGAACCCCTAGTTATCGGGTTCTATACCATTTTTTTACATGCTGTATATTTTATTTTAGTCTGTTCATTACTTTTCACAAAATTATCATCAAAAACCGACAGCGAGTCAGAGTTGCACACGAACTGTCCCTAGTTTTGTCACGTATTTTTTTTTATTTATTTTTTATTCACAATTGGTAAGCCCTTGACAACATCTCACCTGGTGGTAAGTGACGATGTTGCCGAAGATGGAAGCGGGCTTACCAATATTTCCCAACGCAATGGGGAACTGGCTATCTTATCTTCAAGCCGGTACAAATCAATATTGTTAACATTGATATTTGGCGGCAAGACTTAGATAAGATGGTGGTAGCTAGCCAGACGGGCTTAGAAAATGCCCTACCACCAACCAAACCGAGTCTTACAATTGACCCCGCCGGGAATCGAACCCGCGACCTCCTGTGTAAAGCCAGTGAACGTTGCCTCTGAGCTACGGAGGCGGTTAAAAATAAACTGTACGGTAGCCCGCACTAAACTTTCTCAAATTTTTTTTAAAAGATGTCGCTAGCTTCTTCACGTATCAAATAAACTGTACGGTAGCTCGCACTAAACTTTCTCGAATTTTTTTTAAAAGATGTCGCTAGTTTCTTCACGTATCAAATAAACTGTACGGTAGCTCGCACTAAACTTTCTCGAATTTTTTTTAAAAGATGTCGCTAGCTTCTTCACGTATCAAATAAACTGTACGGTAGCTCGCACTAAACTTTCTCGAATTTTTTTTAAAAGATGTCGCTAGTTTCTTCACATATTATCAAATAAACTGTACGGTAGCTCGCACTAAACTTTCTCGACGTTTTTTTTTAAAAGATGTCGCTAGTTTCTTCACGTATCAAATAAACTGTACGGTAGCTCGCAATAAACTTTCTCGACATTTTTTTTTAAAGATGTCGCTAGTTTCTTCACGTATCAAATAAACTGTACGGTAGCTCGCACTAAACTTTCTCGACATTTTTTTTTAAAGATGTCGCTAGTTTCTTCACGTATCAAATAAACTGTACGGTAGCTCGCACTAAACTTTCTCGACATTTTTTTTAAAGATGTCGCTAGTTTCTTCACGTATCAAATAATCTGTACGGTAGCTCGCACTAAACTTTCTCGACATTTTTTTTTAAAGATGTCGCTAGTTTCTTCACGTATCAAATAAACTGTACGGTAGCTCGCACTAAACTTTCTCGACGTTTTTTTTTAACAGATGTCGCTAGTTTCTTCACGTATCAAATAAACTGTACGGTAGCTCGCACTAAACTTTCTCGACGTTTTTTTTTAAAGATGTCGCTAGTTTCTTCACGTATCAAATAAACTGTACGGTAGCTCGCACTAAACTTTCTCGACGTTTTTTTTTAAAGATGTCGCTAGTTTCTTCACGTATCATATAAACTGTGCGGTAGCTCGCACTAAACTTTCTCGACGTTTTTTTTTAAAATGCCCTACCACCAACCTAACCGAGTCTTACAATTGACCCCGCCGGGAATCGAACCCGCGACCTCCTGTGTAAAGTCAATGAACGTTGCCTCTGAGCTACGGAGGCGGTTAAAAATAAACTGTACGGTAGCTCGCACTAAACTTTCTCGACGTTTTTTTTTAAAAGATGTCGCTAGTTTCTTCACGTATCAAATAAACTGTACGGTAGCTCGCACTAAACTTTCTCGACGTTTTTTTTTAAAATGCCCTACCACCAACCAAACCGAGTCTTACAATTGACCCCGCCGGGAATCGAACCCGCGACCTCCTGTGTAAAGTCAGTGAACGTTGCCTCTGAGCTACGGAGGCGGTTAAAAATAAACTGTACGGTAGCTCGCACTAAACTTTCTCGACGTTTTTTTTTAAAGATGTCGCTAGTTTCTTCACGTATCAAATAAACTGTACGGTAGCTCGCACTAAACTTTCTCGACGTTTTTTTTTAACAGATGTCGCTAGTTTCTTCACGTATCAAATAAACTGTACGGTAGCTCGCACTAAACTTTCTCGACGTTTTTTTTTTAAAGATGTCGCTAGTTTCTTCACGTATCAAATAAACTGTACGGTAGCTCGCACTAAACTTTCTCGACGTTTTTTTTTAAAGATGTCGCTAGTTTCTTCACGTATCATATAAACTGTGCGGTAGCTCGCACTAAACTTTCTCGACATTTTTTTTTAAAATGCCCTACCACCAACCAAACCGAGTCTTACAATTGACCCCGCCGGGAATCGAACCCGCGACCTCCTGTGTAAAGTCAGTGAACGTTGCCTCTGAGCTACGGAGGCGGTTAAAAATAAACTGTACGGTAGCCCGCACTAAACTTTCTCGAATTTTTTTTAAAAGATGTCGCTAGTTTCTTCACGTATCAAATAAACTGTACGGTAGCTCGCACTAAACTTTCTCGACGTTTTTTTTTAACAGATGTCGCTAGTTTCTTCACGTATCAAATAAACTGTACGGTAGCTCGCACTAAACTTTCTCGACGTTTTTTTTTTAAAGATGTCGCTAGTTTCTTCACGTATCAAATAAACTGTACGGTAGCCCGCGCACTAAACTTATTCGTCATTTTTTTATTTTTTTTACAACATATTATTAAAAAAAATTGTAAGTAATAATTTTTTGAATTAATGTTGCATGACCAAATTTATTTATTTATTTATTCAAGAAAAATACAGCTTACAGAAAACTTCCAAAGCACTGTATTCTAACTTAAGATTAAATTTAACGCTATTGTATGTTTATAACAAAACTTAACTAAGAGATACAGGTTGTTGGCCTATTGTCAATGCTCTCACATAAACTTAGGCAAGCATCAGATATACTTCGCCATGAATCACTAAAAATATCAAACTGAGTGTTCTTGGATATTGAATAGTTATTGAGGAGTACCAAGGCACGTATTAAGGGTGAGTTGCGTCTGGCCTCAGTGCGCCAAGGCGGAACCGCTAGCAAACTACGGGGGCGCCGCGAGCTGATTTCGTTTCTTCCGGACAATCAGATTCTCCTCGTAGAAATATATATAATTATACATATACGGGCGGGCCGTAAGGGTGTTAGCGATTCGTTTCGTTAATTTCTCGGAAATGCGCGGGGGTTCAGATGAGGGGGGGGTATATCGATAGACGCGCCGTTTCTTGGAAATTTAGTTGCCATGGAGCCGTACGCAGCGTGCGTTTTGTTTTGCCAATATTATGCTTGACTGCTTCAACAATTTTATCTAACGTAATGTTCAGCGACGAGGCGAATTTTCATCTCAACGGCCACGTCAATAAGCAAACAAAAATGTCGATTCTGGGCCGAGAACAATCCACGACACTTACATGAACGTCCTCTCCCCAGACCTACACTTGTCGTGTGGGCTGCAATATCGGCAACTGGTATTGTTGGGCCATACTTTTTCGAGAACGAAAGAGGGCGCGCGATGACGGTGATATCACAAAATTATTACGAGATGCTAAGAGAGTTCTTGCAGGAATACCGTGGCACTACCTCAAGAATATGGTTTCAACAGGATGGTGCCGTGTGTCATACTCCTATGATATCCATAGACCTGCTAAAAGAAATGTTCCCAGAAAAACTTATTTCCCTAAGAGGTGACATTCAAAAGCCTTCCACGCAGCGCCGATCTAACACCATGTGATTATTTTCTATGGGGCTACCTCAAATCGGTGGTCTACGAGAATAGTCCGACCACTTTACAAGAGTTGAAGAGGGACATCATCCGGGAAATTAACGGTACCGTACCGCGAGCAACGTTGCGCCGTGTTTTACACAATTTGCAACTTCGGTTACAAGAGTGCCAAGGTGCCGATATCCGTCACTTTAGCAATATCGTTTTTAAATCATAAAAATTCCAGGCTCTCTTTTTTGTTTATTACTAAAAAAAATGTTCTATGTTCCGTACTTTTTTTATTCTACATTTAAACCACCAACACCTTTCGTAATACATGACAATGCAATAGCTCCAACCATTTGTGAATAAAATGCAAGTTTTAACTTTAATTGTGGGTATTACCATCTAATATAGTGATGATGATTGTATTCGTTGGTGCAGGGTGCATTTTTCTCAGATCTCTTAAAAATCACGCATATTTTCGAGATAAAAAGTTTAATATGATGTTGTTCCCCGCTTACTTCTTCAGCTCTGTGTGGAATTTCAATGGACCGACCGACAGACACACTCTCGGATTTATAATTAAGGATAGCACTTTACGGCTTTAAGCCTTGACCCGTTGTAAATAGACCACACTCGTACCAAGCATCACTTAAATCTGATTGCATGCAGAAATCGGTGCCGGTGACCCACTTAGGAAGCTCCGACTCCCGGTTAAACCAAATAGAATTAATATTCTTTCTGCCACGTCGTCGTTTCAAGATTGCAAAGGTGTTCCACAGACTTGAAAAAAGTTAATTTGGCATTATTAAGAAAAAATGGGTCACAAAGATTTATATCAAAATAGATAAGTTAAGATAAGATAAATTTTATTGGTAACAATTGTTACAAGTCAAAAAAAAAAGATTATCAGACAAATTATTATTTTTTCGTTGCCCTGGGTATCTTAGCAAATTTTGATGTTTTCAAGTGTCTAGATTACGAATTTATTCATGTAAGTATTGAATGTGCTGTAGTTTTTATGATTATTGCATATCTTACGAGTTTCGATCAATTATCGAATTGTTAGTAATAAAATTTATTTTCCCAGTCATGATTAGAGTTCTGCGCAAAAAATCGAGAGCAAATCTTACAAAATCATTGATAGTTTCATCAATTGTGTGCATAAATATAACCAAAATCGATCTTATATCTAGGGCAACAAAACCAGTGATCAATAATCTAAGGTCTAGGCAACCTTACACATAAATTTCATTTTAACATATAATCAAAATCACTACTATTTAAAATCATGAAATTATTGCATAATAATGCAATTAAATAAAAACAATACAACAATAACACTGTAACCGTCGTCGTTAGCATTAATTAGATAATATGAAGAATGCAATACTGAATACAGTTCTATGAAATATTTTCAGAAGTGGGATAAATAATTTATGGTAATTTGGTATAACATTATTTAGGTAATTTGCTTATTACATAACCTCAAATCATATCACATTTTCAAAACGAGACAACTGTACAAAAAACTTTTAAAATATTTTTATGGCTTTGGCTTCAAAAATTCAAAATACATTATGGCAAAATTTCAATGTATTTTGTGCAAGATGCCAAGGCCATTTAGAAAAGCACGCGTACCTGCGTCATGGCTAAACATCGCGTGTGATTTGATTAGGCTGTATGTATGAATTTTTGACGGTTTATATATATTTTTTTAAATTTATGTTTACAAAAAGTATTGTATGCCACTGCACGCAATTATCCATTGTAACATGAGTGCTAGTTAACAGACAGCATGAGTGTTACAATGGCTCTCATTACTTGGCAGTGGCATAAATAACTAGTACCTTAATTTATAGTGCATACTGAATAATAACAAAATTTGTTATATCCTCTTAATATTATAAACGCTAAAGTTTGTAACAATGTATGGATGTATGTTTGGTACTATTTCATGCAAAAACTACTGAACTGATCTAGTTGAAATTTGGTAGATAGACAGATTAGGACCTTGATTAATAAATATACTACTTTTTTCCACGCTCGCGAACCGCTTGCGGTTCGCACAATGAACACCGTCGAAAAGTCATAGAAACGTTGAAACGTGAGTGAAGCATAGGGAAACAGCTAGTTAGTTAAATAAGCGCACGATTGTGCTTTTTTGTCATCGTGAAAAAAGCAAACGTAGCGTATGTAGGCCGATGGACCGATGACCTGGTGAAGGTCGCGGGAAGCCGCTGGATGCGGTCAGCGCAGAAGCGGTCGTCATGGAAATCCTTGGGGGAGGCCTATGTCCAGCAGTGGATGTCCATCGGCTGATATAATGATGATGATGAAAAAAACAAAAGACCTGACTTATTTTTTACGAGTTCTAAGTAATAGGAACTTTATAATAGGTTACTGTGAATTGACCTTTGGTTTTCCTTTACCTGTTTCGAATAAAATTTATATTTTTCAGGTTCATTTACACGTTTCTCCGAATTTTTTTAGGAAAGTTACCTGCTACGATTTCATTGACCTAATACTTCTAATGAAGACCAATTTACGTTTAAATATAATCATTTATTCTCATAATGACAGCAGTCACTTTTATGAGAAAATAATTACAAATTATACTTAAAAGTACAACGTAAATGTTTGTGTTCGTTCTTAACAAAAACATAAAAAATAGTTTATTAGCAGAGTCATTCCTCAAATCGTTTTTGGGTAATAACGTATACTCTTTTTTGCTTGTTTGTTAGTTAACCCTTTATTGTACAACAAGATAAAACTACATAATAAAAATTAGTAATTTTTACCTTTAAATGTGTTGAATGAGTCATATTTTTTATATGTGACGGTAGTTTGCTGTAGAGTTTTTATAACGTATATTCTTGTTTTTATTGTACAACAAAATAAAACTACACAATAAACATTGGCAATGTTTACCTTTAAATGTGTTGAATGACTTTACATTTTTTATATGTGACGGTAGTTTGTTGTAGAGTTTTTTTTATAACGTATATCCTTATTTGTTTGTTTGTTAATTCTTTATTGTACAACAAAATAAAACTACACAATAAACATTGGTAATTTTTACCTTTAAATGTGTTGAATGACTCCACATTTTTTATATGTGACGATAGTTTGTTCTAGAGTTTTTATAACGTATATTTTTGTTTGTTTGTTTGTCAACTCTTTAATATACAACACAATAAACATTGATAGTTTTTTAAGTTCTTATTGTACAATAAAATAAAACTACACAATAAAAATTGGTAATTTTAACCTTTAAATGTGTTGAATCACTTCATATTTTTTATATGTGACTGTAGTTGTAGAGTTTTAAATAACGTATATTCTTGTTTGTTTGTTTTTTAAGTTTTTATTGTACAATAAAATAAAACTACACAATAAAAATTGGTAATTTTAACCTTTAAATGTGTTGAATGACTTCACATTTTTTATATGTGACGGTAGTTGTAGAGTTTTAAATAACGTATATTCTTGTTTGTTTGTTTTTTTAAGTTTTTATTGTACAATAGATAAAACTACACAATAAACATTGGTAATTTTTACCTTTAAATGTGTTGAATGACTTCACATTTTTTTATATGTGACGGTAGTTGTAAAGTTTTAAATAACGTATATTCTTGTTTGTTTGTTTTTTTAAGTTTTTATTGTACAATAAAATAAAACTACACAATAAACATTGGTAATTTTTACCTTTAAATGTGTTGAATGACTTCACATTTTTTATATGTGACGGTAGTTTGTTGTAGAGTTGTTACGTATGTTCTTGTTTGTTTGTTTGTTAACTTTTTATTGTACAACAAAATAAAACTACACAATAAACATTGGTAATTTTTACCTTTGAATGTGTTGAATGACTCCACATTTTTTACATGTGACGGTAGTTTGTTGTAGAGTTGTTACGTATATTCTTGTTTGTTTGTTTGTTAACTTTTAATTGTACAACAAAATAAAACTACACAATAAATGGTAATTTTTACCTTTAAATGTGTTGAATGACTTCCCATTTTTACAGGTGACAGTAGATTATTGTAGAGTTTTAAAAATAAAAAAAGTATTTGCCTATACGTGCCTTCGGTAGAACCATATATTAAGTGCGTCTCGTAATTCGTTTTGTTACATGCCTTAGTTGGGTAAGTGAGATTGAAAGCAGTGCCTACCGCAACCATTCAAAGTACCATGTTTTGTGGCTGTTTATACTAGGATATAAAAGATATGGAGTGCCTACCGTAGCCATTCAATGCACCATGTTTAATGGCTTACCTCTAAGCCTATAGGTACTAGAATATAAATAACTTTATTATGCTAGTTATATTGAATCAGTGAATAAGTTAGAACACACAAAGCGAATAACACTATTGCGGTCACTTGCGCCAAAGTGATTAATAATAATAATAGTAATAAATTCTGTATTCAATTGTTTTGTTACAAAAGGGTAGAAAAAATAACATGTCAGCATAGGTGTTCATTGGGCTTGGTATAATATAAACAAACTATAACAAAATTGGTTCAGGACCCGTTAAGGGTTCTATTCATCATACCGAACAACTCTTCTCAAGGAACCCTTGGTTAACTCTCAAAAAAAAATTTTTGGACCTTATAATAATAAACAAAAGTTGTATGAAAAGTTTTTTTGTGATTTCAACAAAGTCGTAGATTAAAAGTCGTTCAGTATGATGAGTAGAAGCCCCAGTTAACGGGACGTACACCAATTTTTTTTTTGTTACACTCTGTATAGACGCATGAAATAACTACCTGTTTTAAATTACTTAGGTTTGCCATAAATTATTATTTCATGGCCACGAGCCAACTCCCAAACTAGATTGAAATCTGTACTATGGCGAGTCAAGATTGATACCTAATAAGTTATACATATAGGAGTGTAAGTTTATTTGTATATATTGATTCTAGTAAGATTAGTAAGTATTCTGTTTTTAGGTATGTATTATGTATACTATTAATTTATTTGGTTGGTTAATAGATTAGGTAAGTTTATGTACAGGGTGTAACAAAATTGGTGTAGGTGCCATTAACTTTGGCTTCTACTCGTGATACTGAGCAACTTTTGTTTTTAACGATTTTGTTGAAATTCCGAAATAAAAATTTACTCTTCATACAAATCGATCAGCTGATCGACCAATTTTGTGCATTTTAGTATGGAGGGTTCAATATTTTTTTTTGAGAATTGTTTATGGGTTCCTTGGGGAAAGTTGTTCAGTATGATGAGTAGAAGCCCCAGTTAACGGGTCCTACACCAATTTTTTTACAACCTGTATACATCTTGTCCCACCCGTTCACCAGTGTTAAAAAGAAACAACACTTACTTTGTAGAAAAAAATAAAATAACTTTTTACTTAGGTACTTACCTTTTTGTTTTCAAACGTGCAGCTATACGACGACACTACGAAAACAAGTCGAAAATTTAAATAGAGTTATAATCTGACGAAACTTTCTACAAAACTACTTTTGAACTTTTAAAACTATGTATCTACTTTAATTATTGGTTGTATTGCTTTTAAAAATTAACGATAAAAGTTTTATGAATTATAATAGTACTCGTAAGCCTTGTTGAGATATTTATTTTTGTGTAGTTAGTGTGCCATGTTGTGCGATCGCGTCGGTTTACATGTTTGGGCGGGCGGTGAGCGGCCTGGGCGGCGGCGCGGCACAGTCTGCCGGGCGCCAGCCCGCCCGCCCAACTTCACGCAACTTTGTACGCAGATAAACTTGTACTGTGCTTAATGCAATACATTCAATTTTCTTATTCTCTGGTTTAAGTGGCAGCTGAATAATATTTGAGACACTTTGTTTAGTACCTACAATTCTAAGATATTTAAGAGGACTGTAATTCCGCGAATTTTCATTAAACGGCGATAGCGGTTTTCACTTTATAGATGTTTACCGATTTTGACCACTTTTTGGTATTTTGCCAGTCATAAAAAAGCTTAGGTTTATTTATTTTGTGAACTCTTTATTGTAATGTACAATAGGGATGACGAATGCTAGTCATCTGAGTTACTTTTTATCATCTTTCAAAAACGACATTTTGTTCTAAAAATGATTGAAATATCTAGGCGTGACGTCACAGTTGTCATTTACGTACTCATTTTGTGATTTTGGTGAATTAAAAATCGAAAACTTGATGGAAAACAAAACGAGTAAGTGTTTCCGAAGTTTAAGTAGGAGAACAATTTAGTGATCAAGAGTTCATAATTTATTTCTGATGCTGTCTTCTCCCCTATTACAGGTACATAATAGAAATAACATGTATAAAGACGGACTTATCCTATACAGGTTTTTTTTCCATTACAATTTAATAAGTTCAATTATTTAATTGTCGTTCAGTGTTTTTAACCCACCCACGCAAAAATTTTAAGGGTTTTATAAAATAAGTTTAACGTGCGTATCTGTGTCTGCGTGTGGAATCGTAGTTCTTAAACGAATGGACCGATTTTGATGCGTTTTTTTGTTTGAGGCTGACGTGACCGAGGTTGTTCTTAGCTATAATTAATGAAGATCTGTTCAGCCGTTTACGGATCATCAGCTCTTATCTAGGTGATGAAGGGATGTAGGCAAATTATACCGGTCTGATCGATTCGAAATTTGGTGCCCTGTAAGTGTAATAAAAATAATATAATCATCATATTGCAAAAACAGAGGCATCGTATTAGGCTCATTGGAATAGTCTCTATAAATAGGTGTTAGATAGAACATGGTAACCTTGATCTGATGCTGCAGCATCTCCTGGAATCTTAAGGATACCCAACTCTTCACCAACTTACAGCAGAAGTATCGTGTTTGGGATACGTACAGTTTAAAAAGTATGAATTGTGAAGTTGAATCTATCTCTCAATGTAAGATGCCACAACATCATATCAGCTCATATGCGTGCCCACGGAAGGGCTCGAGTCTATCCTGAATTAGGGCGATCAGGCCTAAGTCGACCACGTGGGCCCAGTGCGGGTTGGTCGACTTCACACACAACCTTCGAGTTTCTTCGCAGGCGTGTGCAGGTTTAATCACGATGTTTTTCTTCACCGTTAAAGCAATCGGTAAGTATATGTACAGAATATGTATAGATGCCACATACTTATAATTATTATTTCAATATATAAAATTTAAGCTAATCTGGTCACTTGGCACGGGAGAAGTGGCAGGAGCACCTCCAGCGGAAGCACAGTCGGCTGAAGTTCAGTGCGACGGGGAGAGAAAGCGTCGAACTATCCGGGCATTGTCGAGGTGGACTGCTTTCTGCATTGCTGCAATTATTGGTCTGCCTCGGAGATCCAGCAGCCTTAGGTGACGTTCAAGGTCGGCTGAAATTAACCCGTTCACGGATAGAACTACGGGGATGATTTCAGTGGATTCCACTCGCCACATATCAGTCACCTCGTGCGCTAGGTCCAGGTACATGGTCCTTTTATCGGGATCAGCCTGCATGAGGTTTTCGTCATATTGGATAGTGATATCAACCAAAAACACCCTTGACTGCGCCCGATCCATCAACACAATATCAGGCTTATTCGAAGGAATAGTCCTGTCCGTGATGACGAGTCGGTCCCAATAGAGCTTGGCGCGGTCGTATTCGAGAACCGGCTCCGGCGTGTACTTGTAATATGGCAACCGCCGAGATATGAGGCCATACTTTAGAGCGATCTCTTGGTGTAGGGTCCTGGCTGCTTGGTTGTGCTTGATGTTGTGCAATAATAATTATTATTATTGTACTAGTGTTCATTTTGGTACCGTTACACACTTGACCACATTTTTTATCTTGTACTTTTCATCTTTGTCCAAATTAATGAACTACGATTCCGGACTTGGCTCCCATGCGAGGATTGGGACCCAAGAATAGACTTATAATGTCGCCGGGATATTGTCAAAACCGCGATATTACAATCTCACTACACTAAATTCATTTAGATTATAAGTCGGTAAATTGTCAATCGGCTTACAATTTCACGGCCCATTCTTGTATCTCCAAATAAAACCTATGATTTCTTCTTCTGCGAAGCATTCTGCTACCCAAGGAGTGACTGTTAAATCAATCAAACCTGACCGAACCTAACATCGCTTGCTTCGCTCACTCATATAATTAATGTTATTCACTTCGCTTAGTGTTATTGTAATATCACTAGTGAGATTACAATGACACTAGTGAAATTGTAAGCAGTATGTTACGGTTCACAATCTTTCGACAGTTTACAATCTCGCGAGATAGATCCAGTTAGATTATAATCTAACGGTTTTTAAAATTTTACGGTGACATACCCACAGAGCGCTGTGTACTTCGCGATTTACCTGCTTTACTGGAAAATACCTATGTAATAGCGAAATATACGTTATTTTAACCGCCTCAGCGTAATGGTTACGTCCATTAACTTCACATCAGGAGGCCCCGGGTTCAATTCCCGGCCGATTCTTACTTTGTATGACTCGGTTTGGTTGGTTGAAGGGCATTTTCTAAGCCCGTCTGGCAAGTCAGCACCATCTTATCTAAGTCTTGGCGCCAAGCGTCAATGTTATCAGCATTGAAGTGTTCCGTCTTGAAGATAAGATAGCCTGTTCCCCATTGCGTTGGGGAATCTGGGTAAGCATGCTTCTATTTTCAGCATCATCGTCACTTACCATTAGGTGAGATGAGGTCATCAGTACATCAGCCATTTATAAGGTGTAACAAAATTAGCTGAAACTATTTTAACTGGTGCTTCTACCCATGAAACTGAACAACTTTCCCCATGAAACCAATAGTCAAATCTCAAAAAAAATTTGAAATTCCAATACTAAGTTGGCTGATCAGCTGATCGAGTTAGTATGGAAGAGCCAAATTTTTTTTGCGATTTGACTGGGTTCCATGTGGAAAGTTGTTCAGTTATATGAGTAGAAGCACCAGTTAAAATAGTTTATGATAATTTTGTTACACCTTATATATTATGTCCCCACCGAGGGGCTCAAGCCTACCCTGAATTAGAGCGATCGGGCCTTAGTCGACCACGCAGGCCCAGTGCGGGTTGGTCAACTTCACACACAACCTGCGAGTTTCTTCGCAGGCGTGTGTAACTGTGCAGGTTTCCTCACGATGTTTTCCTTCACCGTAAGAGCGTCTGATAAACGTACATATGAGATCAAAGACGTGAGGAGATGAGGTCAAGGGCTTACCAATTGTGTATACTTTCTTTTTTTTTTTTTTAAATGTGTTAGCCCAACACAAAGAAGAACATATTTTTTACAAACTGCCGTACATTCACTGTGGCTAAAAGGTTATGAAGCCTGGCCTAAGCTATCATCGCTTCCGTCCGACCCTCTCTCGTTCACGACAGAATTTGAGCTCAGAAAAACCCTTATGGTATGGAATCCCTCATTGTCCCCAGTTTCGGGGATGAAACCGGTGTAATCTAAATGGTGCAAAAAGATTAATGTTTGAAGCCTTGTGGGCGATTAAAGTCCAACAATGTGTTATATCACCCTTATCTTATGCGAATTCCGTGCATGGTCTACATGTGTTTGCATGCTAATAATATGTTTTTTGCGAAAATATTGAATTTCGCTCTGCTTCCCTTTTTTTTGTGACTTGTATCCAGTGCACGGATATAGGTTCCAAATAAATCAATAAATAAATATTCTGGGACAAATCACACATGGTCATCTGGCCCCAAAGTAATATTCCCTGTGTTATGGGTTACCAGAGACTGATATACATACTTATATACGTTTAAATACATACATATATAGATATTTAACACCCAGACACAGAGCAAACAAATCTGCTCATCACACAAATCAAGCATCTGGGTGGGGATCGAACCCACAACCCTCGGATCAGTAGTCAAGGGCACTAACCACTGAGCCACCGAGTCAGTCAAGGAAGGATACATTAAATAACGTATAATTAAATGAACGCACAATAATAAAACCCCAAGCCTCTTTAATGTACTGTGCCCAAGCTTTACTATGCATGTATGGAATACATTCACATTGCTATTTCATTATATTTGGTCATAAATTTTGGCATTAAGGCCCTAAGATGGGTCAAATGACAATATTCAATTCAAATTATTGAAAGACTATGTAAAGCTATCTCTATGGAAAAAATATATAATAACTAGCTGATTCCCGCGGCTTCACCCGCGTGGACCACATTTCTATGACTTTTCGAGGGTGCGCAGTGCGCGAGCCGCAAGCGGCTCGCGAGCGTGGTAAAAAGTAGCCTATGTCTTAACCCAGGTCCTAATCTGTCTACCTACCAAATTTCAGCCAAATCCGTTCAGTAGTTTTTGCGGGAAAGCGTAACAGACAGACAGAGTTACTTTCACATTTATAATATTATAGTAGGGAAGGGATAGGGATGGGTCTCGAAATTGCCGATTGTATAAAAAAGTTTGAAGATAAACATTAATATTAAGAACAACAGTTAATTAAACAAAATTTATTCTCAAAAAAGCGTTAGACTATTAAATGGTGGTAAACATATGCCTATTGTTTAGATATTTTATATATGTACTAGCTGTCCCGGCGAACTACGTACCGCCTTACATTACATTACACTGCCCTACCCTACCCTACCCTACACTACACTACCCTAACCTACACTACCCTACCCTACATACACTACACTACACTACCCTACCCTACCCTACACTACACTACACTACCCTACCCTACCCTACCCTACCCTACATACACTACACTACACTACACTACCCTACTCTACACTACCCTACACTACACTACCCAACCCTACCCTACCCTACCCTACCCTAAAAAAAAAATTTACGTTGGCCGATTCTCAGACCTACTCAATATGCTCACAAAATTTCATGAGAATCGGTCAAGCCGTTTCGGAGGAGTAAGGGAACGAAAACTGTGACACGAGAATTTTATATATTAGATATTAAGAAGTATCAACCTGCTCGGATTGAGTCATAAAAATAGTAGTTTATAAAACTGTTGCTTAATGAGGAATATTATAACAAAGGCACGGTTTTTTTCATAATATCACACGAGTGTTTTAATACCTAGAGTTACATATCTGCAGTTTCATACACTACTTTATCTAATATCATACATTGGACATCTACTAAATAAAAAGTCAAAATTAAAAGACCAAGAAAAAATCCTACAAAATTCAGTTCAGCAAAACGTAGGAATATGGCGCCAAAACCTAGCGCATGCGCTAAAGCGGGCGCTGTCACAAACAGGTAAAGATTGACATCTATTTTTTTATTAATGGTATGAATGACCAGCTTGTGGTAGGAGTGAAGCGTCGTCGGTGGCGTATGATGGAAAAGGCCGCTACCTCCTGTCCGGGATGTCGTGGTTCGAATCCTGCCACGTACCAATGTGTTTTCGAATTTCGGTTTCATATTTACGTTTATCCGACGCTCTTACGGTGAAGGATAACATCGTAAGGAAACCTGCACACGCCTGCGAAGAAACTCGAAGGTTGTGTGTGAAGTCGACCAACCCGCACTGGGCCCGCGTGATGTGACTAAGGCCCGATCGTCCTAATTCAGGGTAGGCTCGAGCCTACGTATATGAGCTGATATGATGATGCTGAATGGTATGAATATGGCACGCCCTGAATATGAAATTTAATAAAATATCAATGCGAACTCAATCCATTTAAGCAGTGGAGTTTGGGGTTTTACACTGCTCAACATCGTCTAGGGATATTTTAAAAATGTTCATGCAAAACATGGTTTCTTGAAAAGCAATTAAAAATACTTGACATGTTCAGTACAGGGTATAAATACTTTCAAGATGGGCAAGTGCTATATTTACGAGTACCTTCTCAGTTCTATAAGAACGACGAATAATGTCGTTTAGGGCATGATGGCGAGAGAAACAGCCAGAAGATCTTACACAACCAACACCATAGTGACCGCTGGACTCAACCATCGAGCCACAGGCGCATCGGTGAGGCTTACAAACCATACAACCTAGTCTTAGAGCCGCCGCAATTCTCAAGGAATCGTAGCCCAAGAGAGTTTCCAGGTAAGGAGATGGTAGAGCATGAAGTCAGGCGCCAGACTACGGCCTTGAAGCAGCTGTAAGTCAGGCAGAGGCTGCCCCAGCAGCACCCTCTAAAAGAGCATCAAAACCCAGATGCGATTTTTTTTAATTTAATTTAATTTGAGTGCGTTTGGCTGCACCTCATCTGATGGTAAGTGCTGATGCAGCCGAGGATGTAACACGCAAGCTCAAATAGTGCCTATTAACTCTTGACTTGAAGATTCCTAAATTATACGAATCGGGAAATACAGACGCCGGCAGGGAATTCCACTCCTTGGCCGTTCGCATAATGAACGAAGAAGCAAAACGCTTCGTGCGTAAAGGTGGAACATTAACGACAAAGGGGTGGAATCGCCCTCCGCGCCTGGTCCACCGATGATGAAATGGAGAGGGGGGAATGGGGTCGTGAAGCTCCAGGGCACACTCTCCGAAATGAATCCTGTAGAACACCGATATACAGGCGACTTTGCGGCGATGCTCGAGGCTTTGGAGCCTGTTTGATACAAGTTCCTCGTCGCCAATGAGTCTCCTGGCGCGGCGGTCGATAGAATCCAAGGCATCTAGCTGGTAACGGGCCGAACCGTCCCATAAGTGAGATCAGTACTCCATACATGACCAAACTCACTCTCTCTGAACATCCGGCCTCTCAGGAGAGTTTTGACCTTGGCAAAGGGTGAACCGAGCTGCAAAAGCCTCCGGCTCAAATGGGATGACGAAACTGCCACCATTGAAAGAGAGAATATTAGTGACCAGATTTCGTACCCCATGAGCTTCTGTCAAAAAAGCAGCCAAGCCAGTGTCCTCGACACCACGTACACCAATCCCGCCAAAACGAATAGAGAGTGACGCTTGACGCTAATGATTATCTTCCAACATATCGCACCTCTAGTACGAAAACGACTCAATGCAAAAAAATTGAGTTACGATCGTGAAAAGACATATATAATATAGATAAAGATATATAGATATATACTCGTATTATTAAATTGATTAGGTTTTAACCGCCTCCGTGGCGTAATGGTTTATCCATTCGCTTCACACCAGGAGGTCGCGGGTTCGATTACGGCGGGGTCAACTTGTAAGGCTCGGTTTGGTTGGTGGTAGGACATTTTCTAAGCCCACCTGGCTAGCTACCACCATCTTATCTAAGTCTTGCCGCCAAACATCAGTGTTTACAACATTGATGTGTTCCGGCTTAAAGATAAGATACCCAGTTCTCCATTGCATTGGGGAATCTTGGTAAGCCCACGTCCATCTTCGGCATCATCGTCACTTACCATCAGGTGAGATGATGCGAAGGGCTTACCAATGTGAATTTTAAAAAAAGTAGGCTCATTTAACGAGCTAACAATTTTCAAATTTTACTAGCTCATGGGTGCTCGCTAGATTTGAACTACATCACAGCGGGCACTCGCTACTTCAGCCTCACAAATAATATCTTAAATCAAGTTTTAATTACGTGTCAAAGTATAAATAACAAAAGGTGTAGGTAGGCGTAATTACATTGAACTACGGGGCTGGCCCCTTAGCTATAAATCTCACCGCACTTGAACTTTAAGGAAACCTATTAATCTTGGAAAAAAGGTGTATTTTGGCAGTGCTCGTTGAAGAAAATAAAGTGAATTGTAAATTATGTAATTACTAGCTGCCCCGGCGATCTTCTTTCCACCTTACACTACACTACACTACCCTACACTACACTACACTACCTACCATACCCTACCCTACATTACCATACACTACCTTACCCTACACTACCCTACCCCAAAACCTTCTGACAATAACGAACTCAACAAAAAAGAATTGGCGAAATCGGGCCAGCCGTTCTTGAGTTATAAATGGTGTAACTAACACGACTTTCTTTAATATATATAGATTTTAATTCAATGCTTGCTTCATCATTACAGCTCATATACGTCCCCATCGACGGGCTCGAGCCTACCCTGAATCAGGGCGATTAGGCCTTAGTCGACCACGCGGGCCCAGTGCGGGTTGGTCGACTTCACAAACAACCTTCGAGTTTCTTCGCAGGCGTGTGCAGGTTTCCTCACGATGTTTTCCTTCACCGTTAAAGCAATCGGTAAGTATGTACGTAAGTTTTTGAAAAACTCATTGGTACATTGGCCGTCCAGATTTGAACCCGGTACCTCTGGTTAGATGGACCGAGTCGTTACCGGTTGAGCCACCGACGCTTTTTATTTACCTATTATGTAATGCTTGCTTATTTACCTATTATGTAATGCTTGCTTATTTACCTATTATGTAATGCTTGCTTATTTACCTATTATGTAATGCTTGCTTATTTACCTATTATGTAATGCTTGCTTATTTACCTATTATGTAATGCTTGCTTATTTACCTATTATTAAGCCTTATGGCTTTATACCAGACTGCGCCAAAAGGAGGGTTATGTTTTTAGGGTTCCGTAACCAAAGGGTGGCGTCGGTGGCGTAACGGCTAGGGCCGCCGCCTCCTGTCCGGGAGGTCGTGGTTCAAATCCTGCCACGTACCAATGGGATTTCGAATTTAGATTTCATATGTACGTTTATCCGACGCTCTTACGGTGAAGGAAAACATCCTGAGGAAACCTGCACATGCACACGCCTACGTAGAAACCCGCAGGTTGTGTGTGAAATCGACCAACCCGCACTGGGCCAGCGTGGTCGAACAAGGCCCGAACGCTCTAATTCAGGATAGGCTCGAGACCCTCGGTGGGGACGTACTATATGAGCTGATATGATGGATGACCCAAAGCGTAAAAACGGGCTGTCTGCCACCAGGCTGTATTTCATGAGCCGTGATAGTTAGACAGTTGTAATTTTCACAGACGATGTATTTCTGTTGCCGCCTTAAAAAACAATAAATACTTGAAATTTTAAAAAGTGAAAGTTTCCATACAAAAAACGTGTTTTTTTTAAACGTGAGGAAACTAGCTAGATAGTACGGAACTGAAGAAACTAGCGCCATCTAGTATGATAGTACGGAACTGAAGAAACTAGCGCCATCTAGTATGATAGTACTGAACTGAAGAAACTAGCGCCATCTAGTATGATAGTACGGAACTGAAGAAACTAGCGCCATCTAGTATGATAGTACGGAACTGAAGAAACCAGCGCCATCTAGTATGATGGTGCGGAAACCTATGTGTGCTTTTCTGACTCGCACTTGGCCGGTTTTCAACCGACTTCCAAAAAGGAGGAGGTTCTCAATTCGACTGTGTTTTTTTTATGTTTGTTACCTCAGAACTTTTGACTGGGTGAACGGATTTTTATGATTCTTTTTTTATTTGAAAGCTAGTGCTTCCCGCGTGGTCCCACATAAATTTTATCAAAATCGGTGTAGTACTTTATTAGAAAATTAACAAAAACAAAAATAATAATGCAAAAAAGTACTAAGTGGTTGCGATGGAAGTCAGTTTTTTAACGTGTTTAGCGTTTTCAATTATTCAAGTGTATGAATGTATGTATTTATGTATGTACGTACACCACGCTCTGCTGTAGTTATGGATTTTGAAGTACGAGGTGTCTTTACATTCGTCTTGATCCCGTGAGTGATATAGGATACATTTTTACCCAACTGTCAAAAATGGGGGTTAAGTTTTTATGCTTTCGAGATTTTATTGTAATTTTATTCGTTTATTTATTTAATGTAAAGCTTGGTATCCTCTCGAAGGTGAGACTTTACACCAGAGCAACTTTTTATGTTATACCAAGCTCAAGTTCGTTCATGTATGGAGTACCGGCTCTCACTTATGGGACGGATCGGCTAGTTACCAGCTAGATGCCTTGGATATCGACCGTCGCGCTATGAGACTCATTGGCGACGAGGAACGTGTATAAAAAAGGCTCCAAAGCCTCGAGCATTGCCGCAAAGTCGCCCGTCTATCGGTGTTCTACAGGATTCATTTCGGAGCACTCTCCGAAATGAATCCTGAATGAGGAATGAGGTTGTGAAGCTCCAGAGTACACTTACCCTGGAGCTTCACAACCTCATTACCCCCTCTCCATTTCATCATCGGAGGATGAGGCCCGGAGGGTGATTCCACCCCTTAGTCGTTAATGTTCCACCTTTACGCACGAAGTGTTTTGCTTCTTCATTCATTATGCGAACGGCCAAGGAGTGGAATTCCCTGTATGTATATAAGTCTGTATTCACTGATTCGTATACTTTATGAACCTTCAAGACGAGAGTGAATAGGCACAATTTGAGCTTGCGTGTTACATCCTCGGCTTCATCGGCACTAAATTACCATCAGGTGAGGTGCAATCAAACGCACTCAAATGTTTAATAAAAGTAAATAAAAAATGTAATTAAAAAAATATTAAAAGGTAGAATTTTATTATGATATCGTATAGATAGAGTCGAGTTGGATTCGACGATTGATCTTTTTCTTGAAGTTGGACAGCGTTCAGCGGGCAGCGTTCGGGAAGCTTCGCGATATCTTCACGTCCCAAATACCGCAGTGTCTTAAGACCAAGGTCTTCGACCAGTGTGTGTTGCCAGATTTTGAGACATGGTCGCTAACTATGGGTCTCATAAGAACCCAAAGGGCAATGGGTCGTGCTATGCTCGGAGTTTCTCTGCGTGATCGAATCATAAACGAGGAGATCCGTAGGAGAGCCAAAGTTACCGACATGCTCTCAGAATTGCTAAACTTAAGTGGCAGTGGGCGGGGCACATAGCTCGTAGAACGGATGCCCGTTGAGGCAGTAAAGTTCTAGAGTGGCGACCATGCACGCACTGGAAAACGTACCGTAGGCAGGCCGCCCACTCGGTGGACCGATGACCTGGTGAAGGTCGCGGGAAGCCGCTGGATGCGGGTAGCGCAGAACCGGTCGTCGTGGAAATCCTTGGGGGAGGCCTACGTCCAGCAGCGGACGTCCTTCGGCTGATATGATGATGATGATGAGGCGAGGTGCCGTTAGATTCGTCTTAATCCTGTGAGTGACATAGGATACATTTTTAACCTACTGGTCAAAAAAATAGGGGTTTCCTTCCTTTCATTTTCCTTGATTTATAATGAACAGAAGTGCTATTATGCAGATGTATCATTTGACATGACGAAACCACAGTATTACGTTATGGCATACAGTAGCGCAACGCCTTTGATGTCGCACGATGCGCCAGCGGCGTAGGTACTAGCCCATACTAGCCTGTAGCAAGGTATATTATAATATTAGTACTAACATACAGTATGCACACTCCCTGCCGCTCTCTAGATTGCGACCTCACCCCCTCCTCACCCAAATTGGTTACAGTTTGGTTGTCAAACGTATAGGATTTCTCCGCCATTTGATTTTTTGAAATGTTATTTCTGGCCCGTTGTATGAAGTGTCCAGTGTGCCTGTAGTCAGTCGTCACCCAGATTGATACAGATTGGTTACAGTTTGCTTGACGAAAGTATAGGATTTCGCCGCCTTTTTGTTTTTTCCGTCATTCCTTTTTTGATATGTCATTTCTGGCCCATTGTATTTGTATTTCGCAGTGCGGTCTGCAGTCTGCACGGTGTGTTATGAAGACCGATTTCGTGGCGTTATGGTTAAGTCCATTAGCTTTACATTAGGAGGTCGCGGGTTCAATTCCCTGCGGAGTCTAACTTTGTAAGACTCGGTTTTGTAGGTGGAAGGGCATTTTCCAAAACCACCATCTTATATATAAGTCTTGCCGCCAAACATCAATATTAACAGCATAGCTGTGTTCCAGCTTGAAGATAAGATAGCCAGTTCTTCATTTCGTTGGAGAATCTTGGTAAGCCCACTTTCATCTTCGGCATTATCGTCACTTACCATCAAGTGAGATGACGCCAAGGGCTTGTGAATAAAAAAGTAAAATTTAAAAAAGACTGTTTTTGGACGCCTCTTTTATTCGCATTTCAAGCATCTGGAAACTCACATCTTGGAGTTGGGAGTTGGGCCAATAAAGTATAAGTTACTAGTCTGACGGTATGTCGATGTGAGAAACTGATCATCATAATCATATCAGCCGTAAAACGTCCACTGCTGGACAAAGGACTCCCCCAAGGACTCCCACGACGACCGGTCCTACGCTGCCTGCATCCAGCGGTTTCTCGCGATCTTTACTAGGTCGTCGCGTCGGTCCACGTTTTCCGGTGAGCGGTCGCCTCTCGAGAATTTTACTGACACTGATATCTAGCAGTAATCATCGGTGTGAGCGTTTACAGATGCTCGAAATGCCAATATGACAGGTAAAGAGCAGACGGTAAGACCCAAATAAAATGCTTATTACATTCAAAACTTTTTTTATGTGCCGTATTTATTTATACGTACCTACGACGTTGATAAATTAAAATGGCAGAACCAATTCTAGCGGAACTACTGATAAAAAGAATTTCAACAAGTAAATAACATAAACAAGTAACGTGCAGTAACGGAAACTTACTCTAACAAAGAGTTTCTACAATATCTTTATAGAGATGCAGTCATTCACGGCTCGACGGAGAAGTGGAGTCGAGTTACAGATTTAAGGCGAGGCATTTATTGGAACAGTTTGTAGCGCGGAAACACTATTATTCGTTCTTCTTTCATTTCATCTATTTGTTCCGTTAGGCATGCGCTGACATGTGTTTTAAAACCCAAATTCCATCAATAATTCAACATTTCCATCCTTCTTTATTTTTATAAAAAAAAACAAATGAAATATCTTGCTGCTTTCTTTAAATTATGTTTTGTGTAAATTATTTATTGGTTAAATACCTTTTTTTAATTTCTTTAAACCTTTTTTTTAATTAAATTCTGTGAGCACGTATGGCAATTTCAAAAACCCACGCCCTACCGTAAACATACCTACTTGTCGTGCCACAAGTTGTCTCTGTTTCTTTCTTTACGTGTAAAGAGTAAAGAAAATAACCACACTTTTGCACTTACCATCAGGTCAGATTATGCCAAATGGCTTACTAAATTGTGAATAAAATTTTTTTTTTAGTTTCAATTGAGAACTACAATTATTTTTTTTAACCAACTGGCATATTGAAGTGTGTGTTTAGACTAATCGACTAAGAATTAAATCGGTCTGATTTGCCTGTAGAATAGAAATCTCTGTTTTGAAAGAAGTTTCTTTGATATATTTTTTTCTGTCATAAAAGTTAACGAATTGTGTTTCTGCAACAAACAAATTACAGGCATTGAAATGAAGAATCAGGTTACAAATATAATTTTCATTATGTTTTGTAATTGCTGAGAAAAATCATTGTTGCCAAAGTTGCCAATGCGTCGCCTTAAATACATAGCTGAGAAATGACACTTCTCACTCTCACTACAGCCACCTATGAGAGGAGTATGCCTTACGGCATACCTACTCAAACGTGGGGCCATTTACATGACAGATTTTTTCTCTGGAGATATTATGTAAACTCTTCGACTCTAACGAACTCAACTCACAAATGCTTTCTGATGTCGTGGCTCAACAAACTTCGAAGATAATTATTTTCTTGAGCGAAACACTCCACGATATCGAAGTGGTCCATATCGTCCTTGATCTCCAGGTACATGTCCTGTGTCAAGCAGGTGCCGAGCAGCAGCTCGTAGAACTCTCTCGATTGTTTTTTAAAAGTTGAACTGTCGTTCTGTGCGGCCAGGATGTACAGCCTGATTCTTCTGCCCTTAAGATGCATGAACTCGTCAAACTGCGGGGACAGTGGTTTCGCCCACTCCTGGGGCAGCTGGACCATTTCATTGACGGACGTGTGGATCATTTCGCGCAGGTCGTATATGCCTGAGATGAGGAAGGCTCCTTGCAAGCGATGGGTGCCGGGGGTCGAGTCCAGGAAGTCGGCGCTGGCCAGCAGTTTAGCCACTAGGTGAGCTCCGGCTGAGTGGCCCGCGAAGTACACACCTCTGAAAACAAACAAATTAGGTTACCTCAAAAACTCAATCACAAAATGTCCTATGAATATTATAAATGTGAAAATGTGTTTGTTTGTTAGTTGTTACCTTTTCACGCTTCAACGCCTTGACCAATCTTAATGAAATTTAGCATGCAGGTAGCCTGTGTCACAAGAAAGGACATAGGCTACTTTTTATCCCGTGAAAATAGCATAGCCCGATGAAATTCCCGAGAGAACTAAAAATATACTCATTTTTGGTTAATTTCTTCAATATCGCATCGGAACAATGGATTGTGTGATTTTTTGCACAGAGATGGTTGAGAGGGTGGGAAATGACACGATTTACTAATAAGCATACCCTGACATAGTTCCCGAGGGATCTAGAGAAAATTCATGTCCACGCTTGCGAGCTGCTTGCGGCTCGCGCACCGCGCACCCTTTAAGTCTGTCACAAAAACGATGTCCACGCGGGCGAAGCCGCGGGCAAAAGCTAGAAGACCGTAGACAACAAGGAATCTGTATAGTTTCGACTTTCGCCATGTGTGTCTGTCTGTCCGCGGCATAGGTCAGATACTATTATTAAGTATACTATTTCCGATTTAGTGCTATTTTTTGTTGGAATCAAGTGTATGTGTCCCTCCACCCTCCCCCCCACTCCCCCTCCTACCAGCTAGACCAGATCAGGACATGTTTAAAAAAATATAATAGTATTCAATTTATTTATAAGGAAAACTATCACGGCCTAGTAGCCTTTCTTAGTTTAGGAGTTTAGGACTAACAGTAAATCAACTTAATATGTGCACTTGGACTTGTAAATTAGATTTTCCATTCAAAATGTTCTATTACCAACTGCAAAAACAAGTTTGTTCAATAAAGTAAACATTTATTTTTTGAAAAGTCTACGGAACCCTACTTTGTGCGAGTCCGACTCGCACTTGACCGATTTTTTATTAAACTCTAGTTCTGTGACAACCTAAACATAGAAGCAAGCGATAAAAAGAACCGCGCGAATCGATATATGTGATCGCCAGACATCGTATTCATAAGTATGTCATAGAATTTCATAACTTTCTCTACGTGACGTGAAATTGAATATCTCGCCCTTTCTGGCACAGATAAGCTGGGTGGCCGGATGCGGCCGGTGGCTGTAGGTGTGCGGGGTGCGGGCGACGCTATTGGCACAGTATTACAATATAGCGGCTTACAGTAGCGCAACGAATGTACTTACGCAGAGCAAGGGAAGGGTACTTGCGGGGCAGCGGGCGGCGGGGCTAGTACCAAAGTCACACTCCCTGCCGCTCTCTAGATTGCGACCTCACCCCCTCGTCACCCAGATTCATGCAGATTGGTTACCGTTTGGTTGTCGAACGTATAAGATTTTGCCGCCATTTTGTTTGTTCCGTCATTCGTTTTTTGAAATGTCATTTTTGGCCCCTTGTATGAAGTGTCCAGGGTGTGGCTTGACGCTATAGGTATAGTATTACAATATAGCTTCTTACAGTAGCGCAACGAATGTACTTACGTAGAGCAACGGAAGGGTACTTGCGGGGCAGCGAGCGGCGGGGCACAGCCTGGCAGAGTTTTCCAGTCTGACTACAGGCTAGTATGGGCTAGTATCTACTCTGGTGGCGCATCGTGCGACATCAAAGGCGTTGCGCTACTGAAAGCCATATCGTAATACTGTACTACAGATGATGTTGATTTTGTCAGCAGAAAATATCACCTACAGTTCTACGTAGCCTATGTATTAGCTGATGAGTTATATTATAATCAAAAAACAATTATTTCCAACAACATAATTCATAGAGTGTTAGTACAAGAAAATATTATAAAGACATTTGGGTTAGTAGGGTTACAACAAATTATTATAAGTTACGACTCGGTCCTCCTAACCAGAGGTGCCGGGTTCAAATCCGAATGGTCAATGTACCAATGAGTTTATCGAAACTTACGTACATATACTCACCGATTGGTTTAAAGGTGAAGTAAAACATCGCGTGGAAACCTGCACACACCTGCGAAGAAACTCGAAGGTTGTGTGTGAAGTCTACCAACCCGCACTGGGCCCGCGTGGTCGACTGAGGCCCGATCGCCCTAATTCAGGGTAGGCTTGAGCCCTCGGTGGGGACGTATATGATCTGATGTGATGAATCTCTATAAATGCTAAAGTTTTCTCACGTGTTCATTTCAACGATATAATTGCTAAGAGTGGTCCTGACATAGCAAATCTCTTTGCATTGCACTTCTGTTCAGTTAACAGTTATTATAATCCCAGTTTGACCCAAGTTGAGCACATATTTAGGGGTATATGCCCAGATTTCATCATCATATCAGCTCATATTCGTCCCCACCGAGGGGCTCGAGCCTACCCTGAATTAGGGCGATCGGGCCTTAATCGACCACGCGGGCCCAGTGCGGGTTGGTCGACTTCACATACAACCTGCGAGTTTCTTCGCAGGCGTGTGCTGGTTTCCTCACGATGTTTTCCTTCACCGTAAGAGCGTCGGATGTACGTTACGTACATATGAAATCTTAATTCGAAATCACGGTGTTATGTGGCAGGAGGCCTCCGACGCTTATATTTACTTTCAATGAAACTGAAGTTTAATCCAAACTCAAGAACATAGATATCTCTATAGGTTCTGGTCCAGATGGTATACCTTCTATACTACTTAGTAGTTATCATCATCATCATCATTACAGCTCATATACATCCCCACCGAGGGGCTCGAGCCTACCCTGAATCAGGGCGATTAGGCCTTAGTCGACCACGCGGGCCCAGTGCGGGTTGGTCGACTTCACACACAACCTTCGAGTTTCTTCGCAGGAGTGTGCAGGTTTCCTCACGATGTTTTCCTTCACCGTTAAAGCAATCGGTAAGTATGTACGTAAGTTTTTTTTTGAAAAACTCATTGGTACATTGGCCGTCCAGATTTGAAACCGGTACCTCTGGTTAGATGGACCGAGTCGTTACCGGTTGAGCCACCGACGCTTTGTCAGGAGTTCTGCAGCGGAGTAAATAGCGGGTCATTTCCCAACCAGTGGAAGCGTGCTAGAATTTTGCCTATAATATACAAAAAGGGTGAACAAGTCGACGTCAAGAATTACCGGCCAATAGCCATTATATCTTGTCTATCCCAAGATTTTCGATTCTCTCGTATCTCCTTTATTTACTTGCCACATCGACATCGATGATCTCTTCACAGCAACATGGTTTTAGAAATGGTAGATTTGTGTAAACTAATCAAAATTGCTTCATTGCGGTCCTATCTACTAGCATAGACAAGGAGCATCAAGTTGATGCCATTTATACATATTTTAGCAGTGCGTTTGAAAGTCAACAATAATCAGTTGCTCTGTAAATTGGCATCTTATGGTATTCACGGTACTTTCTTGCGTTGTTTCAGGTCATACTTGACCCCCTAGACTGTCGCTGTAAAAGGCTATTAATCACGAACTTATTTTGCTGAATCAGGTGTACCCCAAGAATCCCATCTTGGACCCTTATTATTCATAGAATACATAAATGATATCACTGCAAATATTCTTTACAGTGAATTCTCACTTTTTGCCGATGATTTAAAACTTTACAAACGATCACAAATCCAAAAGATACTAAGCTCCTTCAAAGCTATCTTGTCAAAGTAAATGCATGGTGCGATCGTAACATTATGTCCCTAAATCACTTTTAACGCTGATCACTAATTATTAAATTAGTGGTACTTTACTACATAACAGAGGGCTGACTGACCGTTGGTGCTGCTACGGACACGGTTCAGCAACGAGGCGGCTCTCTTTCTTAAGCTGGCATGCAAGCCATCAGTACGAGTTCAGCAAACATGCCTGATGCACTGCAGAACCTCGGCAGCCCCAATAGCATCCTGAATGCGTTGTTATACTGAACGCGCAAGGCGTTGTCTTCTGCGTATAGTTGACCGACAGACTGCACTTATAAAAAGACTGGCGGAAAGCTTTAAATAAAATAACTTTAACAGTTTAAGTGCAACGTGTAAATCTGCGAGCCAACATATTGGACTGACTGCCAATGCCCGGCGCTCCCTCTCAATATCCTCATTATCAGAGAGATCCTCCGAGACCCAGTGACCCAGACCGGTGTGAAGTTAGCAGCCAAAAGTTAGCAGCCGTTATAAACCGACCATATTAAAAAGTCATCTTATATCTGAGTAAATAAGAACCAAAGGAGATAACTAAACATTATATTCGTTAGATCTACACTTTCTTACAGGTACTTGAAACTAGAAACGAGTCGAGAAAAACGGGTGGAATACCGTATCGTTAGGGTGGTATACCAATCGTGGATAAAAAAAACATAAATGGATTACAAGAACGCTTGGGACAATATTGGCAAAAATGACATATTCTTTAGGGTGACCTATAGGTACGCTGCGTCATCAATCTATCTCTTTCTTACACAGGCCACCGTGGTATTTATTCTCCTTTCTTCACAAAGATGTTAACCAAAGAAAATCTAACCGACTAGCGATATATAGATATATATATTTGGCATAGATAAAATATTTATTCAAAGCTACATTACAACATACAGTGCATACACAGAAAGAAAACAAAAAAAACTTCTTGTATCTATGTTACAGCATAGAAACTCTAAGGTTGTGTGTAAGTCGACCAACCCGCACTGGACCCGCGTGGTCGATTAAGGCCCGATTAGGGTAATTAAGGGTAGGCTCGAGCCCCTCGGTGGGGACGTATATGAGCTGATATGATGATCTATGCTGAAGTTAGGGTTGAAACATAAAATTGTGCCGTAGCTGAGAAATGGCTTCGACTCAGCATATGCTGAGTTATGAGTATTCAGCATTTGTTATGTACCTACGAGTATATCTTTTAAAATTCAAAAGTCTGAAAAAAATTTTCTATCTTTGGTTAATATATTTTTTATTTGTTAGAAATTCAAAAAGAGACAAAGTAAAAAGCACGTGTGTGGTAAAATCTATTTTGCACACAATGAACTGGTATATTATGTACCATTTTTCGAGCAACTGTATTAAAAAGATTATGTGCACCGGACAGATCCGTCATACAGATATGTCGGAGCGCAAGGACGTGGCGCCATCTATGCATCCGTCGAAGCACCGTGTGTTTTATCTTGAAACGTCAAGCGGTTAGCTAGGGTAGTAATAATAGTCATCTTTGGCCAAGGCGTGGTCTGTGCGAGACCGGAACCCGGAAGTTGGTAGTGTTGGTACTTGTTTGTTAGCCAATCAGAATCGTTGTGAATATCGAACCATCAAAGACAATGCAGCCAACCTACAGAGGCTACGACAGAGGCGCCAATTATTTTACTAGCACTTTTGATCGAGCAGCTGAACTGTCAACTTGGGAAGCCAGCCCCGTGCCGAACTCATCGCAGTCTATAAAATAATCGGTTTTCATCCGAATCATCGTGAAGCCTCGTGTTGCAAACGTGTGTGAATATTGATTGTACACTCCAAAACTTCTCAAAGACGAGTTTATTTCTTAGATACGGCCAAAACCCTTCTGATGATCCGTAAGATATGACTTTATGTAACTTACGTTTTAAGATAGTGATATTTATAAGCTAAGGGCGGAAACAATTACGGAAAAGACTAACTATTGACTAATGACTATCAAATAATTAAAGTTATCTTAACCGGTGTTGATTCATTAATTAGTCATTACTAATGATGTTGATCATTACAACGCTCAACAACCGACTTGCGGCGTTAAATCGTCGGCGTTTTTTTCCAAGTAATTGGTACAATCTTCCATATCTTGAAAACTACTGAACCAATTCTGATGAAACTTGCACTGTTCCCTAAGTTGAAAAATATTTTAACAAATAAAAAAAGAACTACTACATTTCAATTTCTAGTTTTTGAGAAAAACGTGGACGAATATACATACATACATACACTTATGAAATTTGGCACACCACCTAAGCACACATACACTAAAATACACGAATATTGTGCAATTCTAACAATATTACATATGGGCCGAATGGGGTCAACTTGTAAGACTCGGCCTTTGTCCAGCAGTGAACGTTTTTCGGCTGACATGATGATGGGCCGAATTGATAACCCCCTTTTTTGGAATCGGTTAAAAATAATTTCAACATGATACAGCCACATTGCTTCATGAAAACAAAGAAAATTAACAATCCCCATAGTTGCGTAACTCAGTTAATTACCGACATCTTTTGATGACATTTAAACGTCACATTAAATTGTCAGCAAACCAAAGTATATATATGTCGGAGTGTCATTGAAAACGCGACCAATACCAGCTCGAGATAAGTTTACATAGTTACACTTTGTTTGGATCAAACGTCAGGTATTAGTACCTGGGTGAAACCGGTGGTGGCGTGACGATCGCTTGTACTCGTGAGACGATCGTTTGTGGTAGCAAAGATGATGTATTAACGGAAGGATGTTTTTGCTGCCACACTGAGTGGAGAATTTATTAGATCTGTGGAGAAGCCATATTAGCTGGACGTCAGTCTCGGAGCAGACACTTTTTGACGGAGCGTCGAGCAGAACACAAGTAGTGGTGATCTGTGAGCAAAATGGACGTGTCACGCCATCGCTGTGATCACCGCGTTTGCATCCATTGTTATCCCAGGCATCCTGTACAATTTCGATTACCAAATGATCAAGACTATTGAAGAAGGACCTCTGTGATATAGCTGCATTGTTATTTCGATGCCCAATACCGAAATAGTTAAGGACGTGAACCACGAGGCCAACCATAACCTAACACCACCTGCCTTCGAGATCAGAAGTGGGATAGTTCCCTGCGCTCGCAACTAGTGGACGACGGGAAAATGTGAAAAATGATAATGGAGCAGCGAAATAAAAACCACTGGCAACAATTCTTCGTGCTACAGAACCAGAACATGCTGCGATTGATTGAGGCTATGCGAGCACCATCCTACATCTGCTGCAATCACATTGACAGAATTGACCCCGAATATACCTGAAGCTAATCCACGTGCACGGTGCACAACTGTCGACATCTCCCTTACGGAACGACCATTGGAATGAGGTGACAGCGTGGGCTGCGCTGGCAGCAGCGGAGATGCACGCGAGCGGCGCGTGCGGCTTCTGCGAAGTGCGTGATGTACGCGGTGCTACGAAAATCCGGTGAGTCGTACCCCGTTTGTTTTGATAGTGGTACTAGTACAAACGTAGTACTATTACCTAATCTGTGGTGGTACTGAGTGTTCTCTCGTTAAGGAAGGTTTCGTGTATAGACTTTCGGGAGTGTGTTCAGTACAAACGCACGATTGACTTTTATAGGCAACGCTCACGTTTACTGTACAGAACAAATATTGAGTGAGGGTAGTATTGACGGGAATCATTCAGAATTTTTATTTTTTTGTTATGCCAAACGAGTACCTACGTTCCAACCTACGTACAACAATACGTGCCAACAATATTATGATCGGTTCAGATATTTTAAATCTAGGATTGACGGTATTCTTAAACGAGTCTGTCAATAACAAAACAGCTTGACTGTCGGTAAGGATGCGAATAGAGTAGTTAGTCCCTTACCCTTCTAGTAGTGATTGCATTAGCAGCCAAAATGATGCCTTGTAGTCCTTCAAAGTGCTCTTTCACGTGCTTTCGGATAGTTCCTTGTGGCACAGCGTCGTGATTCAACGGTAGATTTAAAAACTAGAGTTTTGGTTATACAAACCTAAACCAGGATAGAAAGTATTGAAACCCCTTTAAGCTTTTATAATATCGAGACTGACATTTTTACATGGAGTAAAAAAAAAAAACCTTTATTAGCTTTCGTAGTATTGGGACTGATATTCTCATTGATCATAGGCCAAAGTTGTTGCCTATTTTTAATAGCTTTCGTGATGAATTTGTCGAGGGCATCCTTAATGCCCCGCTATCATATAGACCCTATGTAGGTATGAGTTTCGGGGACCCCAATAAAATATTTTGTTTACCAATTGTAAAAAAAAAAGAATAATAACAGGGTAGTATGCGGAGTGCAGTGATGAACGTCTTACGGCTGATGTGATGATGATACAGGATTCATGGGCTGGAGGCTGCGAATGTCATAAGCCCCGAAGCTTTCCCTTTTTGACGGCCTTATCATGCTGGTAAAGAAAAAGGATAGCATAGAACGCAAGTGTTGATAACCGTGAAAAAAAAATGATAACAACATGCCTGAACGGAAATTGCTTCCTCTGATAGCTTGGAACATCGATTGACTTCATAGGTGGTCACTATTTAACCACGTCAGGCATAGCTAGTGGTTACATCAGGTGCATTCTTTACCTATTAAATCGAAATGACTGATTTTGTAACCTCTGTTCAAATACGTCCACGTGTCATTCGATCTACGTAATGCCCCCTTGTATTTGAACTTACGTTCATAAACGCTTTAGGCGCGTGGCAACGGTCAGGTGAATCTTAGCACGTTTAAACGTTGGTACTCTTAGTTAAGTGTCCTTTAAAATATGCTCACTTCCTTCGAGTATAGTAATGAGATTTCAATGTTACAAGTCCTTCCATGATGATCATTTGGCAGCAACCAAACTGTTGGGTTAACCGAGTTACGAAGTACAGCCTCTTGGAGTTGCTTCTAGGTACGAGTAAAGTAGCCTAACCTCTAAATGTCATGTTTGTCGATTACACACACAGGCTGTAATTTTATCTAAGTGAAGCACGACAACATACTAGTGATAATACGGAGAGTAACGCATCCTATTACAGGAGTTGTTAATCAGCTTGCTGCTGATGTGATAATAGACATGGGCCTCCCCCATGTTGGAGCGGTTTCACCAATTGTAAAAAAAAAAAAAAAAAAAAAAAAAAACGCTACGCTTGGCGGGCTGTTTGGCGGTACAGTATGAGCGTGAAGGACGATGTTGCTTGTCCTCAAATTTTTAGTCCCTTAGTCACTTCTTGTGAAACCCTTGGGAAGAGATGGGGTGGTGTATTGCTCTGAGGCAGCGCCACTGGCTGATTTCTAGACAAAAGCTTAGTTTCACAAGTTACCTAACTTTGTGTTGTTACAAATGGAGAAGCGTGACCTACCACTTTAGATATCAAATACCGTGAGTTATTGAGGACAGACTACGTTAAATGCCCGATAGTGACAGTATTATTGACTTGGACAGAATTGATGATGGAGAGACTGAACCTCGACCATCTACTAGTGCAGATTAAGGACTTTTGTACTTGACCGTGATTTTAACGTTCACTAGTTTGTATTTTGAACCTTAGACATAAACAATTTTTCGCAACTGGATGCCAATAGCCTCAGCCATTCGTAGACGTAGGCGTAAAACACCGAGTTGATTTTCTCGTTGCTGTGCGGCCACAACTGTGTGTGGCGTGCGTTTGGCTCGCAGGCGTATCACCGGGGAGGTGATGTTGGCAATGACCAGAAAGAGGTGATGTTTGAGATCGCCGCATGGAAGCGATAGTGTGGTTGGACACCGGAGGGAGGTGGTCTAAAAGTCGCCAGGTAGGGTGACTGTGTGTTTGGGCGGGCACCGGATGGAGGTGTCTGAGAGTCGCCAGGTTGGGTGACTGTTGTTTGTTTGGGCACCGGATGGAGGTGGCCCAGAGTTGCCAAGATGGGTGACTGTTGTGGTGATACAAAATAAGGAGCGTAACCAAACCAAGTTAGATCCCAAATACCGAGGGCCGTTCAGGGTCGTAGAGGTCTTAGAAGGTGACAGATACAAATTACAAGCTTTGAATTTGAGACAAAGTTACAAGTATGCCCATGACCGTTTACGTAGTATGTCCGAAGGTTATTTGCCTCCGGATGTTGACGATGAATCTGGTGCAGAGGCGTCTACCTTTCAATGTTAATTGTATTGACAGATCGTAACTCAATCAATTGTGTACAGTTGTAATTTTTTCTTTATCGTTTATTTTTGTGTGTAGTACTGAAGTATTCCAACATGTTTCAGCGGTAAATGAAGAGTGCTGAATGGCGCTATATGTTTGCATGAATTGGCTGCTGCTTGTTTTGTCAGACTCGTTCTGTCATGATGTGTAGCAGGTACATTCGTGTTTTTGTAAAAAAGAAGTATCCCGTTTACCGGCTAAAACTGTTGATGGTATTCCGTCGCCTGTACTGGCGATGATGGTATTCCGTCGCCTGTATTGGCGATGATGGTGTTCCATTGCCTAGATTGGTGATGATGGTATTCCGTCGCCTGTATTGGTGATGATGGTGTTCCATTGCCTAGATTGGTGATGATGGTATTCCGTCGCCTGTATTGGTGATGATGGTGTTTCATTGCCTAGATTGGTGATGATGGTGTTCCATTGCCTAGATTGGTGATGATGGTGTTCCACTGCCTAGATTGGTGGTGATGGTGTTCCGTCACCTGGACTGGTGATGATGACTGATTGGTATTCCGTCGCTTGGCGTTAGTGATGATGATTCTTTGTGGTGTCCCGCCACCCGGATGTGGTGATGTTTAGTTCTGGTGTTCCGTCGCTTGTGATTTGCGATGATGATTATGTTCCGTTCTATGTGCCCCTAAAAGTTGTAAATGGTTGTAAGGTTTCAAGCCTTGCAGCTGTGATTTACCTTGGAGACCTAAACTGATTTGAGATTGTTTGAGTTACGATGCTAATGCTGAGGTTTATTTAGTTTACGAGAGTCAAATTATTTTGGTTTTTTGAGGCTGTTAAAATGTGTTGTCACCATGATTGTAGTCTTGAATTAAAGCTTCACATTATTAGCGTTGCTTTTATTCCTTGAGCTGTGGACCTTCCTAATGAAGGTCAGGATTGGCCGAACGAAATGGAATCTACTGGCTACCCTTTTCTTTTTCAGGTTAGTCACCCGAGGACGTGTGACTCGCAGGATGGCCGTGTCGGAGTGTCATTGAAAACGCGACCAATACCAGCTCGAGATAAGTTTACATAGTTACACTTTGTTTGGATCAAACGTCAGGTATTAGTACCTGGGTGAAACCGGTGGTGGCGTGACGATCGCTTGTACTCGTGAGACGATCGTTTGTGGTAGCAAAGATGATGTATTAACGGAAGGATGTTTGTGCTGCCACACTGAGTGGAGAATTTATTAGATCTGTGGATCTGTGGTAGCAAAGATGATGTATTAACGGAAGGATGTTTGTGCTGCCACACTGAGTGGAGAATTTATTAGATCTGTGGAGAAGCCATATTAGCTGGACGTCAGTCTCGGAGCAGACACTTTTTGACGGAGCGTCGAGCAGAACACAAGTAGTGGTGATCTGTGAGCAAAATGGACGTGTCACGCCATCGCTGTGATCACCGCGTTTGCATCCATTGTTATCCCAGGCATCCTGTACAATTTCGATTACCAAATGATCAAGACTATTGAAGAAGGACCTCTGTGATATAGCTGCATTGTTATTTCGACGCCCAATACCGAAATAGTTAAGGACGTGAACCACGAGGCCAACCATAACCTAACACCACCTGCCTTCGAGATATATATATTAGTACTAACATACAGTATGGACACTCCCTGCCGCTCTCTAGATTGCAAACTCACCCCCTCGTCACCCAAATTGATACAGATTGGTTACAGTTTGGTTGTCGAACGTATAGGATTTCGCCGCCATTTTTTTGTTCCGTCACTCCTTTTTTGAAATGTCATTTCTGGCCCGTTGTATGAAGTGTCCAGGGTGTGCCTTAGTTTTAACATATTTACCCGACTGCGCCAGTAGGAGGGTTATGTTTTTCAGAGTATGTAATGTATGTATGTATGTATATTTATTTGGCAAACTCTATACCCTAAATAGCTTGATGGATTTTAGCTTAAGAGGTATCTTTGGATTCGTCTTGATCCCGTGAGTGACATAGGATACATTTTAAACCGAATGCCCAAAAAAGAGAGGTAAAGTAAGTAAGTAAATAAATATACTTTATTGCAAGCCACAAAAACAATACAGGACTTATAATTTGTAAAAAACATAGAGTGAAAAGGCGGCCTTATCGCTTTAAGCGATTTCTACCAGGCAACCTTAAGTTAGGGATTGAAAGACAGTTAGGTAATGTTTTTTTTATGCGATCGGGTTTAGAATTTTTAATTAAATTGGTTGGATTAGGTTATTTAATCACTTTTAACCACATTTGAACTAAGTCTTGATAAAAAACCGAGTGCATGCGAGTCAGAACCGCGCAAGGGTTCCGTACCAACATTACCATTACCAGTTTCTTCACACTTAAAAAAAACCCGTATTTTGTACGGAGAGTTTTACTTTTTCTAATTTTTAGTATTTGTCATTATAACGGCAACAGAAACAGAAATACATTATCTGTGAAAATTTCAACTGTCTAGCTATCACGGTTCATGTAATACAGCCTGGTGACGGACTGACGGACAGCGAAATCTTAGTAATAGGGTCCCTATTTAAGACTTTAAAATCTCAAAAGCATGGTAACACTCTTTGCACAGTTCCATGTAACACAGCCCTACTCCACAAAAGTGTATTTACATTAGGTCCTAAAATATATAATAAAGTACCTCGGGAAATCCGTGAGTTTGACGACATTACGAGTTTTAAAAACAAGTTACGTAAACTGTTACTAGAAAAGACATACTATGACATGTACGAATATTTAAATTAAGACATATTGTGAAATTACTTGATTTATTTAAGTTCGACATTATACATTAAATTTATTTTCTTGAGCACAACATTGCAATTTTTAATATTTTTTTTCTATTTTTTAATGTTTTTTTTTTGTGTAAGCTGAAATGTATTGTATGCCTCTTTAGGCAGATTATGTGAAACTTTATATTACTTTAAGATCTTTGTACCATAATCAACAATAAAAATTCTGATTCTGATTCTGGTTTTTACCCTTTGCGGTAACTCGCGCACTGAGGTGTCTTACCACCTCACCTCTCCACACGAGTACAACCAAAAAATCATCCAACTCATGAGAGAGACAGAAAAAATAAAGTGTTATTTTATACTATTATATTTAACCGCATCCGTGGCGTAATGATTAGTCCATTCGATTCACAACAGGAGGTCGCGGGTCCGATTCCCGGTAGGTCAACTTGTAAGACTCGGTTTAGTTGCTGGTAGGGCATTTCTAAGTCCGCCTGGCTAGGTACTACCATCAGCTTTCTAAGTCTTGCCGCCAAACAACAGTGTTAACAACATTGATGTGTTCCGGCTTGAAGATAAGATAGCCAGTTCTCCATTTTTCTTTGGGGAATCTTGTTGGTATGGCTAACATTTAGCCGGTTTTTAATATATTTGTACTTACTCGTAACTATACTCACACCAAGTTTGTATTTAGTAACATTTTTTGGGTTCAATACACCCATAGCACACTCCGGACACTGCATACAACGATCGTGAAATGACATTTCTAAAAACAAATGACGGAGCAAACAAAATCACGGCGAAATACTATAGGTTCGAGAACCAAACTATAACCAATCTGTATCAATCTGGGTGACGAGGGGGTGAGGTCGGAATCTAGAGTCGGAGTCCATACTATATTGTATATATACTTTGCCCAAAGGGTGACCAACAAGATCTTAATTCTTTTTGATTATTTTCAGCCTATTTACCTGTAAACTAGTCATAAGAACACGAAAGACGTAAAATGACGTCTCCTCCGTGTTTTAAACAGAGGAATTATTGTATGAGTATCTGTGGATTCTCACCTCATCGAACTCGTTGTACTAATATATATACTGTGCTCGTAGTTAAAGGTAACAGAAAAATACTAATTATTTTTGATTATTTTCAGTCTACTCACTAGTATTACTTAATGACCTAGTGGTAAGACCATGAAAGACGTGGAATGACGTCTCCTCCGTGTTTTAAACAGAGGAATTATTGTATGAGTATCTGTGGGTTCTCATCTCATCGAACTCGTAGTTAAAGGTAACAAAAAAATACTAATTCTTTTTAATTATTTTCAGTCTATTCACTAGTATTACTTAATGACCTAGTGGTAAGACCATGAAAGACGTGGAATGACGTCTCCTCCGTGTTTTAAACAGAGGAATTATTGTATGAGTATCTGTGGGTTCTCATCTCATCGAACTCGAAGTTAAAGGTAACAGAACTATACTAATTCTTTTTGATTATTTTCAGTCTATTCACTAGTATTACTTAATGACCTAGTGGTAAGACCATGAAAGACGTGAAATGACGTCTCTTCCGAGTTTTAAACAGAGGACTTATTGTATGAGTATCTATGGGTTCTCATCTCATCGAACTCGAAGTTAAAGGGAACAGAACTATACTAATTCTTTTTGATTATTTTCAGTCACTAGTCAAAAAGCGTCGGTGGCTCAACCGGTAACGGCTCGGTCCATCTAACCAGAGGTACCGGGTTCAAATCTGGACGGCCAATGTACCAATGAGTTTTTCAAAAACTTACGTACATACTTACCGATTGCTTTAACGGTGAAGGAAAACATCGCGAGGAAACCTGCACACGCCTGCGAAGAAACTCGAAGGTTGTGTGTGAAGTCGACCAACCCGCACTGGGCCCGCGTGGTCGACTAAGGCCTAATCACCCTGATTCAGGGTAGGCTCGAGCCCCTCGGTGGGGACTTATATGAGCTGTAATGATGATTTTCAGTCTATTCTCTAGTAATACTTAATGACCTAGTGGTAAGACCATGAAAGACGTGGAATTACGTCTCCTCCGGGTTTTAAACAGAGGACTTATTGTATGAGTATCTGTGGGTTCTCATCTCATCGAACTCGAAGTTAAAGGTAACAGAACAATACTAATTCTTTTTGATTATTTTCAGTTCATTCACTAGTATTACTTAATGACCTAGTCTTAAGAACACGAAAGACGTGGAATGACGTCTCCTCCGAGTTTTAAACAGAGGACTTGTTGTATGAGTATCTGTGGGTTCTCATCTCATCGAACTCATAGTTAAAGGTAACAGAACTATACAATTTCTTTTTGATTATTTTCAGTCTAATTACTAGTATTACTTAATGACCTAGTGGTAAGACCATGAAAGACGTGAAATGACGTCTCTTCCGAGTTTTAAACAGAGGACTTATTGTATGAGTAATTGTGGGTTCTCATCTCATCGAACTCATAGTTAAAGGTAACAGAACTACACTAATTATTTTTGATCATTTTCAGTCTATTCACTAGAATTACTTATTGACCTAGTGGTAAGACCATGAAAGACGTGAAATGACGTCTCTTCAGAGTTTTAAACAGAGGACTTATTGTATGAGTATCTGTGGGTTCTCATCTCATCGAACTCGAAGTTAAAGGTAACAGAACAATACTTCTTCTTTGCGTGTCGATGACAAATTAAATCATTCCGGCCCAGAACTTAGCCACTTCGACTGCACTATTTGTGGCGTCCATTAAGTCCTGCTGCGAACAGGTGACAGGGCAGGCAGGACAGGAAACTAAATGAGCCATGGACTGCACCGCTCCACACACACAGTCCAAATTTGGGTTTTCCGAGAGTCCCCACCACAATACTAATTTTTTTGATTATTTACAGTCTATTTTTAGTGTTACTTATTGACCTAGTGGTAAGAACACGAAAGACGTGGAATTACGTCTCCTCCGGGTTTTAAACAGAGGACTTATTGTATGAGTATCTGTGGGTTCTCATCTCATCGAACTCATAGTTAAAGGTAACATAACAATTCTTTTTGATCATTTTCAGTCTATTCACTAGTATTAATTAATGACCTATAGTAATAAGGACACGAAAGACGTGGAATGACGTCTTCTCCGAGATTTCAACAGAGGACCTATAGTACTGTATTAGCATCAGTGGGTTCTCATTTCTTCGAACTCATAGTCAAAGATGACTTAATGACCTAGTGTTAAGAACACGAAAGTTATCGGAGGACCGATGACCTGGTGAAGGTCGCGGGAAGCCGCTGATTGATGCGGACAGTGCAGAATCGGTCGTCGTGGAAATTCTTGAGGAAGGCCTATGTGCAACAGTGGACGTCCTTTGACTGATATGATAAAGAACACGAAAGACGTGGAATGACGTCGCCTTCGAGATTTCAACAAAGGACTTACATAGTACTGTTTAAGTATCTGTGGGTTCTCATTTCATTGAACTCGTAGTAAAAGGTCACTTAATGACCTGGTGATAAGAACACAAAAGACGTGAAATGACGTCGTCTTCGAGGTATTCACAGTAATACGGCTCTTCACGGAGCGATCACAAAAAGTTAATGAAGGTGAGCCTATCCTGATGGATAGGCATTAGTTAAACATCTAGCAATAGAGGTGCCATGAGTGGCTGGCGTCGACGGTCACTTCCCATATGCCTTTAGCTTTTTGACATTTTTATGGTTCTGTACTCAAAATACTCTAAGATATTCTGTGTGACTTTACTGTTGATATTAGAATTTTTAATGACATTTAAATTTTTAATGACGATATCTAATTTGTAATGTTAGCTTTGTTTTCTATTCTGGATTACTCTTCCTTGTAATGTTTTATGTTGCCTCTTTTGTTTAAACTACCTATTGTTACATTCAATTACATTAGGTAGTATTATTGTTTAAGATTAAAAATAAATATAATTAAATAGAGGGTGCCAGTAGGACTCTATTACTAAGCCTCCGCTATCCGTCCGTCTGTCTGTCAGCGGGCTGTGTTTTTTTTAGTCACAATTGGTAAGCCCTTGGTATCATCTCACCTGATGGTAAGTGACGTTGATGCCGAAGATAGAAGTGAACTTACTACGATTCCCCAACGCAATGGGATACTGGCTATCTTATCTTCAAGCTGGAGCACATTTATGTTGGTAGCATTGATGTTTGGCGGCAAGACCTACATAAGATGGTGGTGGCTAGCCTGGCGGGCTTAGATAATGCCCTTCCACCAACCAAACCGAGTCTTACAAACTTAGACTCCAACGGGAATCGAACCCGCAACCTCCAGATGTGAAGCTAATGACCTTAACCATTACGCCACAGAGGTTTCATGAACTCATGAAATTTTCACAAAGTGTGTACTTATTATTAGTTGAAATTAATAATTAAAAGGTGATACAAGAAATGGGATATTTTGTTTTAAATCTTTTACGATGGTACGGAACCCTTCGTGTGCGATTCCGACTCGCACTTGGCGGTTTTTTTTAAATATAGACAACTAACCTAGAATCCATTTTTTCAGCGTACTAGAAAACAAAAGACAACTAACCTAGAATCCATTTTTTCAGCGTACTCGAAAACAAACTTAGCAGCGCGGCGGATCTGATCGACGATCTCCGGCAGGGTGGCAATAGGACATAGGTCGTAGCCTATCACCATGACCTTGACCTTGGCGCGGTGCAACGACAGCGCCGGGTACCGGGAGACCTCGCGACTCAGCTCCTGCCAGTACCCGCCGTGGACGAACACCAGGATCGGAGAATCTGGTAAGGACAAGAAAGATCCAGTTGAAAGCGCATCACACACGGTGAAGTTTACTACTTACTATATTCATCATATTATCATCATATCAGTCGAAGGACGTCCTCTGCTAGACAACCCCCCCCCCCCCCCATATACATATCCATACATATAACCAGTTGATGCCCGCGTCTTTTTTGTTATACACCTAGCATCATCATCATCATCATATCAGCCGAAGAACGTCCACTGCTGGACACAGGCCTCCCCCAAGGATCTCCACGACGACCGGTTCTGCGCTGCCCGCTTCCAACGGCTTCCCGCGACCTTCATCAGGTCATCGGTCCACCGAGTGGGAGGCCTGCCTACACTACGTTTTCCGTTGCGTGGTCGCTACTCGAGAACTTTACTACCCCAACGGCCATCTGTTCTGCGAGCAATGTGTCCCGCCCACTGCCACTTAAATTTAGCAATTCTGAGAGCTACTTAAGTACTACTTACTAACATTCATCATAATATTATCATCATGTCAGCCGAAGGACGTCCTCTGCTAGACAAAGGCCTCCCCCACCTCCTTGTAAAGCAGATATCGATAAGAAAAATGTCTACAACATGTGTATAATGATATATAATAACTAAGATACCTTTTTTTTCATTCTTATCAGCTCTTATACGTCTCCACCGAGGGGTTCGAGCCTACCCTGAATTAGGGCGATTAGGCCTTAGTCGACCAAGCGGGCCCAGTGCGGGTTGGTCGACTTCACACACAACCTTCGAGTTTCTTCGCAGGCGTGTGCACGTTTCCTCACGATGTTTTTCCTTCACCGTTAAAGCAATCGGTAAGTATTTGAAAAATTAAGTATTTGATATGTACGTAAGTATTTGAAAAACTCATTGGTACATTGGCCGTCCATATTTGAACCCGGTACCTCTGGTTAGATGGACCGAGTCGTTACCGGTTGAGCCACCGACGCTTTTAACTTAGATACCTAATGATTTAAATATATTACAAGGGACAGAATTCAAGACAAAACTAACAAAATGGCTAATGAATTATTGTTTTTTATAGTATTAAGGAATTTATGAACTACAAAAATTACATACAATTTTTAAACAAATCTGAAACTGATATTGCTTATTTACTTAGACTTTAATAATTATTAATATTTAATTATTTTTTTTAATTTGCATGTCTTCAAAAGACTGACTACGTTTACTGGCATACTTTTTAAGATCTGTATGTTTATGACTTTAAGTATTCTTGCAAATAAATGATTCTGATTCTGACTCCAAAGTACATATCCATACATATAGCCTATTGTATAGGCTTTCTTCAATTTCTTTTTTTTATGTTGTGATGCAATAAATAATATTGTATTGTATTGTATAAGTACACAATTCACCAAAGTTTCATCGTAATGGGTCGAGCCGTTTTCGAGTTTTACGGTTAGCAACACATGGCGATTCATTTTTGCTTTCGAGCGACGAAGGCGTAAAGAAGGTATTGTGAAGGCAAAATAAAAGAAGTTGTGATTTTGATGGAGGTCGATTGTCTTACACTAATATTCTAAAAAACAAAAAAATAATGAAGGGGAGTGTGTATGTGTGTTTTCGTCCGTCCGGTGCTCTTGTTCCCAAACTACTTCACGAATTTTGCTAAAATTTGGGTTAATCTTTAGTCCTATTATCACGAAATTGGGAACTTATTTGTTACTAGTTTTTTCCGGCGTGGACATCGTTTTTATGACTGTATTTAAGGGTGATTAGTAAATTATGTCGTTTCCCACCTACTCAACCATCTCTGTGCAAAAAATCACAACAATCCATAGTTCCGGCTCTAACGATTTTGATGAAACTTTTCACGTCGTATTTCCTTATGTTTGTCTATTACATATTTAATACCCATTGGTCTGGGAAAATCGTGTTTGTATGGTTCTCCTACAAATGAAATTGAAACTTGCGATTTACTCACAAATGGTTGGAGCTATTGAATTGTCATGTATTACGAATGAGTTTACATATTTGTTTGACATGCAACATAAATTCATTAAAATAATTACATTTTTTTAATTCCATTTTTGTATGAAAAAAAATTGACGAGAAAGTTTATGGCGGGCTTCCGTACACTTTATTTATTTATGTTTGCCACCATAGTAAAAAACACTATTTTTTTACTCAAAAATGGCTCTACCCATTTTGATAAAAATCTGTACCTACGTTGCTATAACTTTATATGACCTACAGCACGCGGAAGTTCTTATTTTAAGAAAAATATGAATCCTCCCATACAAAACCAGATTTTTTTGATAGTTTTTCTCAAAAATAACTGTAACGATTTTAATGAAACTTTGTGAAAAACTAGGAATTATAAAGGCCTACCTGCACTGGGTACTTAATTATTCTAAGAAAAAATCCGAGTCAGTTATCTCCCATACGAACCGATTTTTTTTATGAAGTCTTGTATTCTTTAGAAATCAAATCAAAATAATTTATTTTAAATATGTGTTTACACACACTTTTAAATAGCCCAAACAAAACTTATTGTCTATTACAGACTCAGGTAATGGTATTTGTCATAGAATCAACATATACTCTATCTATCTTTTACATTTACATAATCTATTTTTTTATAATATCCTCTAGAGCACAAGCATTTTTTGACACGAGGCTTGAATTTATTCTCTGACAAAATATTTACATTTTCTGTAATTTTATTGTAGAATCTTAAACACTGCCCCACAAACGACTTTTTAATCTTACTCAGTCTCGAAAAGGCTCTAGTCACGCGACCAACACCCAGCCAGGGCAAATAGCGGACATCGCTCAACTGCCCAACAGACCATTTGGGTTGTTTTTTTACGTACTTTGACGTGCTCGGGTTTATGGATGAAAAAGTATACAAAAGTTGGTAATCTTTGGCGAAAATGTACGCGAAATATAGGTCCGGCCATTAGGGCAGTATATATCAGGCCTTAAACCCACAGCTAGTAAAATAATTGTGGTAAGACAGAGACAAGTTTACAAATAAAAGTCAGCAATATTTTCTTGATTATTTACCGGGTTTTTGTGAGATTGTGTCTCAATTTTGATGAAATTAGCACGGAATTCTCAGTAAATTGAATTTATTCATAAAGTAAGGTATTATTGCGTTACTGTGAAGTGATTTTTACATAGTTTCCTTTTCGAAATAACTCTTGTGAAAAAGTGATGTGTTTGGTGGTACAGGTTAGAATTTCGTGACGAATTTGGATCAATTCTGCTGGATTATTATGAAAAGGTAAGTAAATTGTATTTTAAACTAATACTGCTTCACTGTGTTGTTATTTTATCACATTTTATCACCGTATCTTGGTCGAAAAAACTCTTAGAAAAGTTATAAAAACATTGTTTGCAGCGGCAAAAACATAACACAAGGAGGCAGTGTTTTTTTTTAAATTGTTTTTGAACTACAGTATCTTTTTTTTGTTTTGAATCATGTAGATACATTACCTAGCCATTAGAAAAACATCATTTTGAACTGTATTTATGTAGAATATACCTAAACACTTTTTCACAAAGCGTCGGTGGCTCAACCGGTAACGACTCGGTCCATCTAACCAGAGGTACCGGGTTCAAATCTGGATGGCCAATGTACCAATGAGTTTTTCAAAAAACTTACGTACATACTTACCGATTGCTTTAACGGTGAAGGAAAACATCGTGAGGAAACCTGCACACGCCTGCGAAGAAACTCGAAGGTTGTGTGTGAAGTCGACCAACCCGCACTGGGCCCGCGTGGTCGACTAAGGCCTAATCGCCCTGATCCAGGGTAGGCTCGAGCCCCTCGGTGGGGACGTATATGAGCTGTAATGATGATACCTAAATAGAAATAGGTAAAAAAAACTAAAAAGGAACCAAAAAAAAAACAAAACTATCAAATTAATCGTTTTCTATTTAATTTTTTTTGTCATAGAAGAAATCTAAAAAAATATAATTTAATCAGCTTACTAGATCAGTAATTAGTTTTTATGGGTTGTGAAAACCTCGGGAATCCGCAGCGCGGCCGACCTTCGCTAGTCGAGAGCGGAAATACTTATCGTATGGACGCCGTCGGGAGCTGTGAACTGGTCGCTGGGAGGGCTGTTTTAATTTCATTTTTTTTTATTCACAATTGGTAAACCCTTGACAACATTTCTCAAATTCAAATTATTACTTAAGTGTGATGCTTATTGTTGATTTGTGTTGCGCAACGGAGAGGGCCGCTACCTCCTATCCGGGAGGTCGTGGTTCGAGTCCTGCCACGTACCAATGTGTCTTCAAATTTCGACTCATATGTACGTTTATCCGACGCTCTTAAGGTGAAGGAAAACATCGTAAGGAAACCTGCACACATCTGCGAAGAAACTCGAAGGTTGTGTTGTGTGTGAAGTTGACCAACCCGTACTGGACTGGTCGACTAAGGCCCGCCCTAATTCAGGGTAGGCTCGAGCCCCTCGGTGGGGTCGAATATATGAGCTGATGTGATGTGTTTGCCCGACTACGACAGACGTTGAAGGCTGTAGGAGAAAGCATGAACCGCGTGGCTGAACAATCTATTAACATTAGTTTCTTAGGTCATTAATTAATTAATTAATTTGAAATTGTACAGATATTCCTCACGATGTTTTCCTCCACCGTATAAGAGCGTCGGATAAACGTACATATGAAATCGAAATTCGAAAACACATTGGTACGTGGCAGGATCGAACCACGACCTCCCGGACAGGAGGTAGTAGCCCTTGCCGTTACGCCACCGACGCTTACTGAGGAACATCGTGAGGAAACCTGCATACGCCTGTAAAGAAACTCAAAGGTTGTGTGCGAAGTCGACCAACCCGCACTTAGCCCGCGTGGTCGACTAAGGCCCGGTCGCCCTAACTCGGCTCGAGCCCCACGGTGGGGACGTATATGAGCTGATGTGATGATGATGTACAGATATAAGTAACTTAATAAATTTTTTTCACATCTATTCTAAAACAGCTGGCGAGTTCTTTGTAAACTGAGACCAAAATAGCACTATAATCCCTGGGGACTAAAAGCGATATCAATCTGGAATATGGGTAATATTGTTAATAAATGTTTCAATTACCAAAGAGATCGATCACGAGCATTGTATGAACATATAACTGGCTGTCTGATAAAAGAAACTATTTCTGTGTTATGTATCTTATTGTTTCTAATCCTTCTATTCTTCTATTATTAATGTGAAAATGTGTTTGTTTGCTACCTTTTCACGCTTCAACACCTTGATCAATGTTAATGAAATTTGGCATGCAGGTAGCTCGTGTCACGAGAAAGGACATAGGCTACTTTTTATCCTGTGAAAATAGTATAGCACGATGGAGTTCCTGAGGAAACTGAAAATATACTTTTTTTTATGCACAATTGGTAAACCCTTAACAACATCTCACCTGGTGGTAAGTGACGATGTTGCCGAAGATGGAAGCGGGCTTACCAAGATTCCTTTTTTGGGTAATTTCTTTAACATCGCAACGGAACAATGGATTGTGTGATTTTTGCACAGAGATGGTTGAGGGGATGGGAAAGGACATGACTTACTAATAAGCATATCTTGACATAGTTCCCGAGGGATCTGGAGAAAATTCATGTCCAAGCTCGAGAGCCGCTTGCGCCTCGCGCACCGAGCACCTTCTAAGACAGTCATAAAAACTATGTCCACGCGGGCGAAGCCGCGGGCAAAAGCTAGTAATACTATAAATAAAAAAGTTTATATGGATGTATGGATGTTTGTTACTCTTTCATGCCCCAACAGATAAACGGATCTGAATGAAATTTTGTAGGCAGACAGATTAGGACCTGGATTAACATATAGGCTACTTTTTTTCACGCGAGCGAAGCCGCTGGCAAAAGCTAGTTTTATACAAATATAAGAAAGTATTACCTATTCTTGTTGCATATCACTTCTTTTCAAGTTTTCAACCGACTTCCAAAGAGGACGAGGTTCTCAATTCGATTGTATTACCTCAGAACTTTCAACTGGGTGAACAGATTTTGATGTTTTTTTTTTATTCGAAAGATGGTACTTCCCGTGTGGTCCCGTATAAATTTCATTAAAATCGGTGTCTTACTTTATTAGAAAATGAACAAAAACCAAACATAATAATGCAAAATTGTACTAAATTGTTCAGATGGAAGACGGTTTTTTAACGTGTTCAGCGTTATCTATTATCTTAGAGAGGTTGATAAAAAGAAGAGTGTCCACCTCGAGAGCGACACTATTTTGAACTCGAGTGACGCGAGTCTCTGGATTCAAAGAAACACTCTCGCCTTTAAAATAGTTGTTGCTCCCTAGGTAAATAGTCTACTTATTTGTTATTGTCACAAAAGCACAGATAAGATAATACTTTGCTTATAGTTATACCCCACAGATCTACTACGAATAGATTTCTATATCGCTTGGCCACTATACTATGCCTCTCGCTTTAACCGCTTTAACCGTTTGTATTGCCACCTTAATATTATTTCCATTAAGTCAGGGTAAATATAAATGTAATAAGCGCAACCTATCGCCTTTGAAGAAACTGTCAGATTTTGACAATTAGCCAGCAAATAAGTGGTCATGCCTATAAGGACAGAAAAAAATATCAGTATCTTATTCGCACTCGTGCCATAGCGTAACTATCCATCTTTTTCTAAGAATTTTTTTACTAATCTATTTGTAGTAGATCTGTGTTATAACCCAACAAAGTGGTTATATTACCAAGTAACTATTTAGTAATCTGTGATATTAGTCTCATTTCATCTTGCCGAATTTTCAAGCGGTATGAAAAGTTTTATACAGGAGGAAGAGGTTGACACTAAAGAAGATAGAACGTAGGCAAGCATTAAAAATACTTCTATTTAATATTGTTTCTATATTTACTATTTTAATCTAGCTCTCAGAATTGCTAAACTTAAGTGGCAGTGGGCGAGGCACATAGCACGTAGAATAGATGGCCGTTGGGGCAATAAAGTTGTCGAGTGGTGACCGCGCACCGGAAAGCGTAGCGTAGGCAGGCCTCCCACTCGGTGGACCGATGACCTGGTGAAGGTCGCGGGAAGCCGCTGGATGCGGGCAGCGCAGAACCGGTCGCCGTGGAAATCCTTGGGGGAGGCCTATGTCCAGCAGTGGACGTCCTTCGGCTGACATGATGATGATGACGGAAACAGTCTTCTGACGTTGTATTTAATAAAAGATTTTTTTTTATTTTTTTTATTTACTATTGGTAAACCCTTGGCATCAACTCACCAGATGGTAAGTGACGATGATGCCGAAGATGGAAGCGGGTTTGCCAAGATTCCCCAACGCAATGGAGAACTGGCTATCTTATCTTCATGCCGGAACACATCAATGTTTTTAACACTGATGTTTGGCGGCAAGACTTAGATAAGATGGTGGTAGCTACCCAGGCGGGCTTACAAAATGCCCTACCACCAACCAAACCGAGTCTTACAAGGTGACCCCACCGGGAATCGAACCCGCGACCTCCTGTGTAAAGCCAGTGAACTTTGCCTCTGAGCTACGGAGGTGGTTACGATTATTTTTACATTCGCCTAAACGCACGAGTGAACACATTTAAGGTTATCTAAAATATTGGACGGATGATTATCTGATGTTTTCGAGTGTTTAAGTACCATGTTAGTTTTTAATATGTGGCCTACTTTTATTACATTTTCACATGACTTTAGATATACTCACTGATCGTTGTTTATGTCCAGCAGTGGACGTCCTTCGGCTGATATGATGATGATGATGAAAACAGTCTTCTGATGTTGTATTTAATCAAAGATTATTTTTACATTCGCCTAAACGCACGAGTGAACAAATTTTAGGTTATCTAAGATATTGGACGGATTATCTGATGTTTTCGAGTGTTTAAGTACCATGTGAGTGTTTAATATGTGGCCTACTTTTATTAAATTTTCACATGACTTTAGATATACTCAGTGATCGTTGTGTATGTCCAGCAGTGGACGTCCTTCGGCTGATATGATGCATTTCAGAGCACAGCTTAGTGAAAATTAATTAACTTGACGGTCAGTATGTATTCATGTGACAAGGTAAGTCGCTTGAAGATAAGATAGCCAGTACCCGATTGCGTTGGGGAATCTTGGTAAGCCCGCTTCTATCTTCGGCATCATCGTTACTTAAGATCAGGTAAGAGGATGTCAAGGGCTTACCTACTTATTGTGAATAAAAAAAACACTTACGATACAAGGATGGTAAAAAGGTCATTAACAAACGAGTGACATCTGTGAGCCCGAGCTGCATGCGAGGCGAGGGTTTACCATCGTCACGAGTTTGTTATTTTCTTTTTCACCCATGTATCATACGAAGTTTTTCAATAAAGTTGTGAGAAAACAGGTGAAATAAAACAAGACCGTGACAGAAAAACAAAATATATGGGTACATACCTATCAAGGTTTCGGCAACCAAAGTTCATTTTACGCGACTTGTGGCTCATTTTAAATGTCCGGGGAGTAATCTCACTTTGTTTTCTCTTATACATACACATAAGTATATTTTTATTACACATATATTTTATTCATTTTATTCGTTTTCACAACTACAATAGTTAAATTCAGTTTTGCGAAAATTGCGCTATATTTTACCTAGCACACGTACGCTTGCGTAAGTTTTTTTTAAATATTATCATAAATGACCTACAATAAGGCTTGGGATAACATTATTATAAGCATTAAAACCTCCTTGGAAAAGTTGACATATTCCTTGGTGTAACCTATGCGCTTCATTACTATTTATTCTCTTTTCTGCACAAAGATATAACCCAAAGTAATCTATTCAAGTAGCGTTATGTACTAACCTCACGGAGGAACAACCAATCTCTTTTAAAATTCTCCTATTATAACTCTTAAAGAAGATTCTGTATCTTTGTTTATTATATTTTTTATTTGCTAGAAACATCTTGTTCCTCCGAGCTAGAAGTTTAAAAAAGTGGTAAAGTAAAAGCACGTGTGCGGTAAAATCTATTTAGCGCACACTTGACTGGCATATAAAGGCCCACTTTTCGAGCAACTGTTTTGAAAAATAACTAATTGGTCAGCAGCGAGCTTGTAGCACGACGGATAGGTGTAGGATACGTATGGTGAGGGCGAGGGTTTTAAAATTCCGTTCGTGGACACGTAATAAAATTTAATGATGAAAATAAGACCTAGAAAAGAAATATATAAAAATTATGAAAGGATTACACACGTTAAATTTATATCACATATCATGCAAAACACAATTATAACCCACCCAAAATGGGTCTTTTATAATATAATAGATAGATAGTTATTTAATTTATTTTATTTAGAAATATGATGGTGAGGATAGGATGAATAGAATGATTTTGTTAGATGGATGACAGCGCATGCGTTAAAGAAGAAATAGATGGAATGAAGAAGAGGTCTAATGAAAGAATAACGAATAACAGAACTCTATACATAATACTTCGATGTTGGTCAGTTTATTATTAGACGAATGGTAAGAACTTCGTAGTTCCTTGAATTGTTAGATTTTTTACCGCTCAGCATTCAATACAAATTCTATTGTTATCTATCTCAAAGTCAAGCGAATGGCTTATTGCTATTTGCAACACGCAATAATAATAGATTGATTTATAAAGAAGTTCAAAACGCATACCATTATTTACAGATAGGTTACCTACTTAATTATTTTGGATGTCGCTTTCTTTTTAGGGTTCCGTACCCAAAGGGTAAAAACGGGACCCTATTACTAAGACGCCGCTGTCCCTCTGTCTGTCACCAGGCTGTATTTCATGAACCGTGATAGCTAGACAGTTGAAATTTTCACTGATGATGTATTTCTGTTGCCGCTATAACAACAAATCCCTACTAATCCCTACTAATAAAAACTACTGAACGGATTTGGCTGAAATTTGGTAGGTAGACAGATTAGGACCTGGGTTAAGACATAGGCTACTTTTTACCACGCTCGCGAGCCGCTTGCAGCTCGCGCACTGCGCACCCTCGAAAAGTCATAGAAATGTGGTCCACGCGGGTGAAGCCGCGGGAATCAGCTAGTACTAAATAATTTTCGACAAACCTAAAAACTTTTAGGTACAAGCTTTTAATATTGCATTGTCACGCGATATACATATGCATGCAAAATTTCAGCTCAATCGGAAACCGAGAAGTGAAGTCAAATTCAACTTGCAAGATTCCACCAGAACAAACATACATACATTGCAAGTTAAATAAAAGCTTGTAAAATTAGAAAAAGTGAAAGTCTCCATACAATAAACGTGTTTTTTTTTTAATTGAAGAAACTAGCGCCATCTAGTATGATGGTATGGAACCCTTTGTGCGCGGTTCTGACTCGCACTTTACCGGTTTTTTTTATTGGGTACTACATACCTTTGTAGATTAAAAGAAAGATATATTTTATTCCCACCTATATATATGAACGACTTCCAGCCACCCGAACAAGCCGGTTTCCGAAAAACCCTTAGCTCCACATACATACTTTGCGGCAGATTATACAGAAGACCAAAGAGTACAATCGGCCACTGTGCTTAGCGTTCGTGAACTATGAGAAAGCCTTTGAATCGGTCGTAACTTGGGCTAATACAATACAGTCTCTCCAGAGCGGTGACAAATTGACTATCGATGTATATCAATATACTGAAGAGTTCGTATAAAAATGCCACCATGTCGGTTCGCCTCCCGGACCAATTAGGATAAACAGTCCAGTTAGGTAGTTCCAACTTCCAGAAACAGATCAATCGTCGAATCCATCTCGACTGGGCTATGTTCGGGAAGCTTCGCAATGTCTCGTTCCAAATACCACAGTGTCTAAGACCAAGGTCTTTGACCAGTGTGTGTTGCTAGTGATGACATAAGGAACTGAGACATAGTCGCTTACTATGGGCCTTATAAGAAGGCTCAAGGTCACCCAAAGAACAATGGAGCGTGCCATGCTCGGAGTTTTCCTGAGTGATCGAATCAGAAACGAGGAGATCTGTAGCAGAACTAAAGTAACCAACATAACGCTCATGATCGCTAAACTTAAGTGGCAGTGGAAAAGGCCTCCCACTCTGTGGACTGATGACCTGGTGCAGGTCGCGGCAAGTGGATGCGGGCAGCTCAGAACCGGTCGTCGTGGAAATCCTTGGGGGAGGCCTTTGTCCAGGAGTGGACTTCCTTTGATATGAATAAACATTTGTGTAAATAACAAATATCTCCATCTTCTTGATAGTGTCATTAAAAATAGCAATTAGACATTATAAATGAAATAAAATAAATAAAAAACTAAAAATTGGTATAGGACCCGTTAACTGAGGGTTCTACTCATCATACTGAACAACTTTACCTAAGAAACCCATAGTCAAATCTCAAAAAAAAATTGGAACCTCCATACAAAAATGCACAAAATTGGTCGATGAGCTGATCGATTTGTATAGAATTTTTTTTTTTTTGTGCGATTTCAGCAAAGTCGTAAAACAAAAGTTGTTCAGTATGATGAGTTGATGAGTAGAAGCCCCAGTCAACGGGACCTACACCAATTTTGTTACACCTTTATAAACTTAATGAACACCTGCGCTGAGGTAAAATCAACAAAAAAGTTAAACAAGAAACTAATTGCTATTCCCCAAGTTGAAGATCTTGAGAATATAAACAAAAGTAACTTTCTCATCCATTCAGGAAACTTGAAATTACGATTCGCAAAGTAAAGCAAGTGTGAACGTTATGCCTAGTTTACACGTATTTAGTAGCGAAGTTACGTTAGTACTAATATATATACTGTGGCGAAGTAATGAAGTTAATTTTAAAATAAAGGTAAGTTAAATATAAGTGGTCGAGCGTTTACACGTGTAATGTGAATAAGTAGTAAGTGATTTAGTAGTTAAATTAAATTTTAAGGTAAAATTTTTTGTTGAATATAGCGTTTACACGTACTAAATGATAATTTAGTAGCAGGCCACGCCCACCGGGGCATACGCGCGGTGCGGGAGGAGAGGCTACTTATTCGAAAAATAGATTGGATTCTATTCTACTTGTCAGCTTATCTACTAAATCATTAACTTACAACTTATGAGTTAACAGCTCTTTAGTAATTGTTTACACACAGTAATTTATTTAAAATTTAGTTAAAATTAAGTTAACTACTTAGCTACTTAATACGTGTAAACTAAGCAGGTTCATAACGGATAATGTAGCGACAGCTTGTTTTGACGCTATGCAAATATATTGCTGTGTATTCAATCATTTTTGAAGAGAACTGTATTTATTAAGGCGGTATTATAACAGATTTTCGTTATTTTTGACGTCAATTACTCCTAAACGATAGAAAACCCAAGGTTGAAAAAAAAAATACCCGTATTGTTGATGATGTTCCTTAAAGTTCAAAGGCTATTAGAAATTACGATTCGCAAAGTAAAGCAAGCGTGAATTTAAGTTTATAACGGGTAATGTAGCGACAGCTTGATTTGACGTAATGCAAATATATTGCTGTGAATTCAATCATATCTGAAGCAAACCACACGACTGGGTTCGACGAGTAAAAAGATCATTCCCACTTTTCCTGTAGGAGATGTATACCCTTAAAAAGATTTTTTTTTCAAATTTGTTTTTACAGTTAAAATTTGCGTTATTATTAAATAGGTATATCTATGCCAAATTTCAGCTCTTAACTACTAATAGTCTAGTAGCTAGGGAGACAGACGGACAGACAGACATGACGAAACTATAAGGGTTCCTTCTTGTACTACGGAACGTTAAAAACCGTCCAAATACGAGTCAGAACAAAGGGTTCCGTACCATTATACTAGATGACGCTAATACAAAGGGTTCCGTACCATCATACTAGATGACGCTAGTTTCTTCACGTTTAAAAAAACACGTTTTTGTATGGAGACTCCCTTACTTGTTCACTTTTTTTAATTTTTAGTAAATTTGATGTTATAACGGCAACAGGAATACATCATCTGAGAAAATTTCAACTGTATAGCTATCACGGTTCTGCCTGGTGACATACGGACAGACGGACAGACAAACATACGGACGGACAGCGGAGTCTTAGTAAATAGGGTCCCGTTTTTACCCTTTGGGTACGGAACCCTTAAAAGTACCTACAAGGACGATTGCCCACGAGATGATACGTTTACAGGGTGTAACTAATTAGTGTAGGACCCGATAACTGGGGCTTCTACTCATCATACTGAACAACTTTCCCCAAGGAACCCGTAGTCAATTCACAAAAAAAAAAGTTCTTCCCTTGGAAAAAGTTATTCAGTATGATTAGCAGAAGCGCCAAATAACAACTCCTACACCAATTTGTTACACCCTGTATACGTATCATCTCGTGGCAATCATACTCTAAAATATTTTTCGTTTTCTATTTGAAAGTACTAAAAATTGAAGTCCATGACACGATTTATCAACCGGCCATTTTTGGGCTATACATTCATGGGCCGTACATTTTAAGGTCGGGTATTATTGGGAGCGGAGCCCATAATGCATGTTTCCAAATTCAAACTAGCTATCACGGTTCATGAAATACAGCCTGATGATAGACGGACAGCGAAGTCTAATAGCAAAGTATATTATACTAGCTGTCCCGGCGAACTTCGTACCGCCTTACATTACATTACACTGCCCTACCCTACCCTACCCTACACTACACTACACTACCCTACCCTACACTACCCTACATACACTACACTACACTACCCTACCCTACACTACCCTACAATACCCTACAATACCCTACACTACCCTACAATACTCTACACTACCCTACACTACACTACCCTACCCTACCCTACACTACCCTACCCTACCCGACATACACTACACTACCCTACACTGCACTACCCTACACTACCCTACAATACCCTACACTACCCTACAATACTCTACACTACCCTACACTACACTACCCTACCCTACCCTACACTACCCTACCCTACCCAACATACACTACACTACACTACCCTACACTACACTACCCTACACTGCACTACCCTACCCAGTCGAAAGGTATCGACATCTGTTAGAATCATTTCGAGTTAACAGATAATTGTGACTGTCAAATAATAACAGACAAATAATTAGCAATAAATTAAAATTGCGACTATAGTTTGAGATTTAAACTATCCTATCTCTCAAGTTGGATCGAACTGCACATGGTGTGCGAATTTTATTATAATCGGTTAAGTGGTTTAGGAGTCCATTGGGGACAAACATTGTGACACGAGATTTATATATATTAAGATTAGTACTAACATACAGTATGGACAGTCCCTGCCGCTCTCTAGATTGCGACCTCACCTCCTCGTCACCCGATTGATACAGATTGGTTACAATTTGCTTGTCGAATGTATAGGATTTCGCTGCCATTATGTTTGTTCCATCATTCCTTTTTTGAAATGTCATTTCTGGCCCGTTTTATGAAGTGTCCAGGGTGTGGTAATAGTGTCCCGTTTTTACCCTTTGGGTAATGAACCTTAAAAAGGCGGGCACAGTATTCTCGACGATTCTATTGAAATGGTTGTGTACAGTATGGGTCCTAGTCGCGGTTACCACGCACGACGTGTTCTGCTGAGCGTAATAGTAATTAAGGTGACGAGGTATTGATTGGAACAGTTGTCTCTGTATGTCTCTGTCTTATTCTTTACGTGTAAAGAGTAAAGAAAATAACCACACTTTATCAATGGTTTCTCGTTTCAATCAAGAACTACAATGAAAGTATATAAAATAATAACATTTCTCACTTTGTATTATTCTGCTGAGCGTAATAGTAATTAAGGTGACGAGGTATTGATTGGAACAGTTGTCTCTGTATGTCTCTGTCTTATTCTTTACGTGTAAAAAGTAAAGAAAATAACCACACTTTTTCAATGGTTTCTCGTTTCAATCAAGAACTACAATGAAAGTATATAAAATAATAACATTTCTCACTTTGTATTATCATAACAAATATTGTTGTATATATTTTTTAATTTATACTTCAAAATATTAGTCATAACTAGAGTTGAAAGTAACGGTGTATAACCTATCTTTAGGTTTTTTTTTCTATCGAGCCTAAACTGATCAATCGTGTTTCTAATAGCTTTTGAACATCATCGACAGTAAGGGAATATTTTTGTCAACCTTGAATTTTCTATCGTTTAGGAGTCGTTTCGTTTCGTCGTTTAATTGACTTCAAAATTAACGAAAATCTGTAATATTACCGCCTTAATGCAAAAAGAGAGGTAGGGAATAGGGGATCGGACTGCATCAAAAATAAAATCTGAAATAAGACTTCCTAAATTGCTCTCCTCTTGAAGTTTCAAAAAACCTTATACTTGTTTTATTTTCCATCACGTTTTTAAATTTTTAATGATCAAATTCAAAAATAAGTTCGTCAATGACGTCTAAAATCTATGACGTCACTTGTGGGTATTTCAAACATTTTTAGAACAAAATTCCGTTTTTGACTGATCATAAAAAGTAACTCAAATGACTAGCAGTCCAATCCCCTATTGGTAAAGTGATATGCTAATATAAAGGGAGGTAAATAGGTTACTTGAGTCGTAAAAGTGAAGCAAATAAGAAGATGCCAATACCCCTAAAGGAGATCGGACTGCTTTGGTCATTTGAGTTACTTTTATGATCTGTCAAAAACGACGTTTTGTTCTAAAAATGTTTGAAATACCCACAAATGACGTCATAGATTTTAGGCGTCATTGGCGAACTTATTTTGTGAATTTGATCAATTAAAAATTGAAGACGTGATGATAAAACAAAACAAGTGAGGTTTTTTGAAACTTCAAGAGGAGAGCAATTTAGGGAATCATATTTCAGATTTTATTGTTGATGCAGTCCGATCCCCTAATTGGCATCTCTTTTCTTATAGTAGCATTGCAACGGAAGCGAACTACTTACTAATATTGTGTGTCTAAATGGGTTCGATTTTCAAATGTTTGTTAGTGCATAACCCATCTATGGTAACAAATCTCTGGGTTGGGAGGCCAATTCTGTGCCAAGCGGGACATGGCTGCCTCTAGACACGTTGAAAAACCTACTTCAATCGTAAAAACCGCCCAAGTGCGAGTCAGAACCGTGCACATAGGGTTCCGTACCATCATACTAGATGGCGCTAGTTTCTTCAGTTCCATACTGTCATACTAAATGGCGCTTGTTACTTCACGTTTAAAAAAAAAACACGTTTTTTATGGATACTCACTTTTTATTATTTTTAATATTTGTTGTTATAGCGGCAAAAGAAATGTACCTACATCATCTGTGAAAATTTCAACTGTCTATCTATCACCGGTTCATGAAATCCAGCCTGGCGACAGACGGACAGACAGTGAAGTCTTAGTAATAGGGTCCCGTTTTTACCCTTTGGGTATAGTACTACAGAACTCCAACAACCAAGTACAATTTCGCAACTTTTTTTGTTTATTGAAATTTGCTAAAAAAAACACTTAAATTAAACGACTTTTTTAAAATTAAAAATTTGAGTACGTTTGACTACATCTCACCTGATAAAAGTTTATATGGGACCAATTCTTTCGAATGAAAACGAAGAAATAGGTGAACATACATAAAAAAACCGGTCAAGTGCAACTCGGGGTCACACAAACGGGGTTCCGCACCAAAACTTTAACTACCAACAGAACAAGACCTCTCAGTACATACTATGCTCTAGGTAAATAGGGGTCTACTTATTCTAGAAAATAGAAAGTTCATTTTTTTTGTGGGAACGGAAGGACTTTAGATTTTCTCATAGATTTTTCTGTAATCTTTGCATTAAACTTTATATTATTTTATTTTTTTTCAGATTTTAGGCCTAGTAGTTTCGGATGGATTCGAATGGTTAATTTTCGCCTATTTTCTTTGATAACTTCAAAACTACATATTTATCTTTAAATTATAAAAAAATATATTTTAGATTCTCACAATAAGTCTTTAGGAACGGTGCGTTCCTATTCGACGAGAGCAAAGGGAGATATCTCCGCCAGGCGAGGTGGTATGCCTGGGGTCCGGCCGTGGACCGATCGTTTTTTTTTTTTTTTTTTTCGAAAGGACAAGCTTGTTGTTGGCCATTGGGGCCTTTACAACTTCACCGGGCAGGGGAGGCGAGTACGGAAGGCACTCAACCTAGTGCAAAGCAAAAAGATGCAACTGCCTAAGGGCGCCCAGGTGGGCACGGACCTCGGCTTAGGTCGTTGCTTGGACGTGGGAGGATCGGAGAGAAGCGGCCTGGTATATGCCGGTAGCGCTGGTAAGCGCCAGAAGCTGGGGGACGCCGCCCTCGCCGGCGAGGGCAGAATGTCGGTGCAGTGTTTCTCTGTGGGTTAGGGGGCGGGGTCAGGGCAGCTACGGCTAGCGTGGTCGGGTCGTCGGGGTCAGTGAGTACATGTCTGGGGCGTCGGATTACGCGAATGGGGTTCGCGGGTAGCTCGTAAACGGCGGCGTTTACGAGTAGCGGGTTGGGGTGGTGTTCGGCAGACTTAAAGTATCGGATGGAGGCCTGCTTCAGGTATTGAGCTATGGTGGGGAGCTCTAAATCGCAATGGAGGTTTTCATTCCGTAGAAACCACGGGCAGCCCGTGGCTCTACGCATGAAGCGATTTTGGATAAGCTGAAGTCGGTGAATGAGGCGGGGACTGGTGTGAGCGAAAGCTACACCGGCGTAGGTGAGGATGGGGCGGATGCAAGTTTTGTAAAGTGACACCTTATTTCTAAGGGACAGTTTACTCCGCTTGTTGGTCATGGGGTAGAGACGGCCTAGTACAAACGCGGCTTTGTTACGAACTCGTTCTATGTGCTCCTTGAACGTCAGTTGACTATCTAGGGTTACCCCCAGATACTTAACCGAGCGTTCCCAAGGGATAGGGCTACCGAACATAGTGATGTTGCGGTCGATGGGGTTGGTGATCGAACTGAGTCGTTTGAAGGTAAACAGAATCGCTGCGCTCTTCTGTGGGTTTACCTCGATCCTCCATTTCCTAAACCAGTCTCCTAAGACTTGGGCTGAGGATTGGAGGCTTCTGACAATAAGAGTCGCGGATCGGCTGGACAGAGTCGCGGATCGGCTGGACAGGCAGGACCGATCGTTGATGATCGGTATCTGTAAATATACTCAGCGCTGAAGAAATTCTAATAGCGCGTTCTAGGTGTCGTATTTCTTTTGTTCTCTCGTCGCTTGTGTTAATGTTCAGTGGCGGGTTACTGCAGTTGCCGCCACAATTCTTTTCATTTAAAATGTCACACAATATATTTTAAAACCCTTATTTTAAAAAAAATATAATTTCCCCCCCCCCCCCCCAAAGTGTCCGTCATGTTTAAAATTAATTAATTTAAGTACGTTACACTTCTGTCTTTGGGTCACTGACTTAAATACGTGAACATAATTTCAACTCAATCGGTCCAGTAGTTTCGGAGAAAATTGGATGCGACAGATGGACGGACAGACAGACACACGAGTGATCCTATAACCTTTTATGGAACGGAATCCTAAAAATATAGAGTATATTTAACATAGAACCTTCTCCTTTTTTGAAGTTCGTTACACCGCGACTGGGAGGAGCTTGCAGAAAAGCAGCTGGAAGGGCGAAAGCGTATCGCGGAGGGTCGCGAGCTGTGCAATGAGGCCTGGTTCGGGGTGCTACTAGAGGGAAAACCACCATATTACATCCGCTGCAAACTCTCCCTGCCGATCGAGGTTCCCGTTGACGCATCGGGTTGCTAAGCTACCAAAAGTGTTGCTTACTGGCCTCTAGACCAGGACCACACCCCGGACACTGCATACAAATGGTCGTGAAATGACATTTCAAAAACAAATGACGGAAAAACAAAATCACGGCGAAATCCCATACGTGCGAGAACCAAACTGTAACCAATCTGTATCAATCTGGATGACGAGTAGGTGAAGTCCCAATCTAGAGAGCGGCAGGGAGTGTCCATACTGTATGTTAGTACTAATATCAGGCCTCCGTCACTCCATGTACTTGCGCGCTATAATTACCTACCGCCCGGCCCAGCGTTCTCGGGCCGTTTGCGGACCCAATTCAGTGCGGTTTTCACAAACGAAGCGCACGCACGTAGTTAAATTTAAATCGTTTCGTTCGTTCGTACGCGTACCTACGATGCCGTCTGGTGCCTTATGTGCTGTAGATGGGTGCAAATCAAGCAAAAGAAGAGATAAACACCTAACATTTTTCCATTTACCTGTCAATGAAGAAAGGTAAGTGATAAACTATTACTATTTTTTGTCGTTTTAAAATTATTTTTAATACTAGGTATACTAAGCATTAGCTAGTACTCTATAATACACTGTGGCATTAGCTTGCCTTTCAAACACAGATTTAAATTTTTTTGTTACATAGAAACGTCATACTTATCTTAAACACTATTTTAACAACGTTTAAAAAGCTATTTTTATTAAAAATTAAAATAAAATTGTGATAATATGTGAGTCGCAGGCGCGGCGACCTGTCTCAACTTGTCATACTGTTAGCGCACACAAACACTTGTGACATAACTATTTAGTAATCTGTGCTTGTGATTCGGTTTTATGCGATTCATAACCGAGAATTTAGAAAGGGTAAGAAATTAATAAAAAATTATATCAAAATAAAACACATGTAACTCTTAAAGATTTTTTTCATTTTACTTACACACTGACCTCTAAAATTATGTGTTATCTAGATGTATTGCACAATCAGCACCTTTTTAAAAAATATATATATTTTACTAGCTGTTGCCCGCGGCTTCGCCCGCGTAGGGGTATGAAAAATAGATAAGAACCTATTCTCATACCTACCCGATATGCACACAAAATTTCATAAAAATCGGTCGAGCTGTTTCGGAGAAGTATGGTTACTAACACTGTGACACGAGAATTATATATATATATATATATATATATATATATATATATATATATATATATATATATATATATATATATATATATATATATATATATATATATATATACTAGCTGTCCCGGCGAACTACGTACCGCCTTACATTACACTACACTACCCTACACTACCCTACCCTACCCTACACTACACTACCCTACCCTACACTACCCTACCCTACACTACCCTACCCTACCCTACACTACCCTACCCTACCCTACACTACACTACACTACACTACCCTACCCTACATAAGAACCTTCTCCTGACAATAACGAACTCGACAAAAAAAGAATTAGCCAAATCGGTTCTCGAGTTATGCGCTTACCAACTCATTTTGCGATTCATTTTTATATATTAGATATATAGATAGATAAATGATACAATTTTAAACTACCACCTATAAGTCAAAACATATTCACAGTTCTCAATAACATAGACACAAAAAGTTATGTTAATTTAATTTTATCGAAGAGGCAGCCCTGCGATTGCTGTGGGATCGCGTGGTGTGAAGCAAGCTGACGCGATGGAGTAGGCTATTATAGCAGTAGGTATTGGAAATTTACTACTGAGTGAAGTATCTGTTACGTAGTAACTAATTAGTAATCTGTGCTAATATGTATGTCGCCGTCATCTGGTTAAATCTGCTATTTGATTGAATGACTAGCGCGTTCATTGAAAGACGAAATTTAATTGAATGACTAAAGGACAACTCGTCAAGTTGTTTAATGTAACGTTCAACGTCTTGACTGAACGTCATGTTGCCAAGTTGTTAAGTAAATGGGATATTCCGAATAAAAACCGATGATTTCTTCGCGAGGCTCTTTGACTGTATAATCATAAACCTGACCGAACATAATATCGCTCGCTTCGCTCGCTCATTTACAATTTTTTTTAATCTAATTTTTGCCAACTCCCTTTTTGTTGTATGGAATTTTACGTTCAAAATGTGAACGAGAACACTAATTTACAAAACCCTAATTCTCTCAAATAAACTAAACAATAATAACTACGAACTGAATTTCAATCACCTAACTAATCAGCTAACTAGTTGGACGTTTAGTGACGCTTATTCAATCAACGTTCGACCTAGTCAGTGAATTGAATGTCGTCATTCAAAGAACGCGCTAGTTATTTAATCAAATAGCAGATTCAACCGGATGAACGCGACATATACAGGGTGACTGGTAAGTAGTGAAAATCCTTTTAAGGGGATAAACTAGATCTAATTTGCAACAGAAAAAGTCATACTAACTAGGGGTCGAAAGTCAACGGTTTTCGAGTTAAAGCCCATTTATTTTTTGAATTTTGTATGAACAACGCATTTGTTCAAATATTTTGTGATTTAAAAAAAAGTTATTATACGGTTGGCGTGAAAAATACGGTTAAAACTTTCTCATTTTATCAGCTTTCAAAAAAAGTAAAACAGTTAAAAAATACAAATTGATTGCAACAAAAAAGAATGATTGTTGTCAAAAGGGTGTATCAAATCCCATACAAATTTTCAATAAACATTATTTTCATGTTTTTTTAAATTCCATAATTTATCATGTTTTTCGCTTAAACAAACATCTCTGACCATCTAGCATCATGACTAACTTTGATTCACAAGCTCATCAAAAAAATTCGAACGTTGTTGGATAATTAGTATGGGATTTTAGGCACCCTTTTGACAACAATCATTGTTTTTTGTTGCAATAAATTTTGTAAATTTTTAACTATTTTATTTTTTTTGAAAGCTGATAAAATGAGAAAGTTTTAACCATATTTTTCACGCCAACCGTATTATAACTTTTTTTTTAAAATCACAAAATATTTGAAGAAATGCGTTTATTATACAAAGTTCAAAAATTAAATGGGCTTTAACTCGAAAACCGTTGATTTCCGACCCTAGTTAGTACGACTTTTTCTGTTGCAAATTAGATCTAGTTTATCCCCTTAAAAGTATTTGCACTATTTACCAGTCACCCTGTATATACTTTGCCAGGACACTCTGTAGTAACAGACGTATAGAATGAATCTTTTTACAAAAAGGCTGCAAACTAAGCTCATTGACAGATGTTTTACTCAATTATGGAATTTTTGGAGACTTAATTTAATAACATAATTAATGACTTCTTTTTATATTGGAAAGTTTGACATAGATTGATAATATAATTTTAGTTTGACATTGAGATTGCATGCTATTATAATTTAATTACTTATTTCTGTTACAATTATTTTGACCATTAAACATGAATTCTTATAAGTACCTAATCCTATTATATTATTATAAATGTGAAAATGTGTTTGTTTGTTACCTTTTCACGCTACAACGCCTTGACCAATCTTAATGAAATTTGGCGTGCAGGTAGCCTGTGTCATGAGGAAAGACATTTTATACCGTGAAAATAGCATATCCCGATGCAGTTCCTCAGGGAACTGAAAATATACTCTTTTTTGGTTAATATTTCTTTAACATCGCAACGGAACAATGGATTGAGTGATTTTTTGCACACCCTCTAAGACAGTCATCAAAACGATGTCCACGCGGGCGAAGCCGCAGGAAAAAGCTAGTTTTTAATAAAATTGTGCATGCCATTGTCTTGGCGAATCATTAATGTTCAAACTTCAAATATACCTAATATTTTCTTTCACATGTACCATGGTTCAACGAATAAATATTTCATTTCAATTCATAGAGGCTAATTTTATGATCGAAAACAATAGACGATCCTGTTACCTTGATTCCACCTGTAAAGTGCATCTTCAGATCAATATTTAAATTAACAAAAGGATCTTATGGTCATCGGGAATACGTCTTTATATAAAGTTTCAACTTGTTGCACGGCAGGTAGGTATAATGTAGGTAGGTAGGTAGTAGTTAAGGAGTGGGTTCTTTTAAAAATGCCCGTGCGTGCCACAGGTAATTTTAGTTTATTCGTAAAATAAGACCTAGAAGAATCTTAACAAGGATTATAAAACATTATAAAACGGTAATATCGCGGTTTTCACAATATCCCGGTGACATAATATACAGGGTGTAAAAAAAATGGTGTAGGACCCTTTAACTAGGGCTTCTACTCATCATACTGAACAACTTTTGTTCTACAACTTTGCTGAAAAAGTAAAAAAAAATTTACTCTTTATACAAAACGATCAGCTGATTGACTGATTTTGTGCATTTTAGTATGGAGGCTCCAATATTTTTTTTTGAGAATTGACTATGGGTTCCTTAGGAAAGTTGTTCAGTATGATGAGTAGAACCCCCAGTTAACGGGATCTAAACCAAATTTGTTACACCCTGTATATAAGGGGAGGAAGATAGGTTACATGCGTCTTAAAAGTGAAGCAAATAAAAAGATGCCAATTGGCATCTCTTTTCTTAGAAGCATTCGGTGCAACGGAAGGACACTACCTATTATATTATTGTGTGTGTAAATGGGTTCGATTTTCAAATGTTGTTTGTTAGAGCATAACTCATCTATCTGACCGTAAGGCATACTTCACTTGGAGTCATTTTGGATTTTTATTTTGTTTGGACCAATGCGGGATTCCTCAAGTTTTATTTCGACCAACATGCGTTTTTTTATTCACAATTGGTAAGCCCTTGGCACCATCTCAACTGATGGTAAGTGACGATGATGCCGAAGATGGAAGCGGGCTTACCAAGATTCCCCAACGCAATGAAGAACTGGCAAAGTATATATACAATATAGTATAGACTCTCCCTGCCGCTCTCTAGATTCCAATCTCACCCCCTCGTCACCCAGATTGATACAGATTGGTTATAGTTTGGTTCTCGAACCTATAGTATTTCGCCGTGATTTTGTTTGCTCCGTCATTTGTTTTTAGAAATGTCATTTCAGATCGTTGTATGCAGTGTCCGGGGTGTGCTATGGGTGTATTGAACCCAAAAAATGTTACTAAATACAAACTTGGTGTGAGTATAGTTACGAGTAAGTACAAATATATTAAAAACCGGCTAAATGTGAGCCATACCAACAAGATTCCCCAACGAAAAATGGAGAACTGGCTATCTTATCTTCAAGCCGGAACACAGCAATGTTGTTAACACTGATGTTTGGCGGCAAGACTTAGATAAGATGGTGATAGCAAGCCAGGCGGGCTTATAAAATCCAAACCGAGTCTTACCAGTTGAGCCCACCGGGAACCGAACCCGCGACCTCCTAAGTGTGAAGCGAATTGACTAACTATTACGCCACGGAGACGGTACCGTACAACACGCATTCCATCCAACGCGCATTTCGTTTAGCACACATCTCATCCAACACGCATTTCGTCAACACATTTCATCCAACACGCATTTCGTTCAACACACATTTCATCCAACTCGCATTTCGTTCAACACATTTCATCCAACACGAATTTCGTTCAACACACATTTCATCCAACACGCATTTCGTTCAGCACAAATCTCATCCGACACGCATTTCATCCAACACACATGTCTTCATCCAACTCGCTTTTCGTTCAACACACATTTAATCCAACACGCATTTCGTTCAGCACAAATCTCATCCGACACGCATTTTATCCAACACACATGTCTTCATCCAACTCGCTTTTCGTTCAACACACATTTCATCCAACACACATGTCTTCATCCAACTCCCATTTCGTTCAACACACATTTCATCCAACACGCATTTGGTTCAGCACACATTTCATCCGACACGCATTTCATCCAACACACAGTCGTCTTCATCCACCTCGCATTTCAAAAACGTCCCTTTATCATAAGGTCATATTCGCAAATTGTCTTCCTAAAGGGGAAATTAAATTTTGATGTGAAACATCTATAGCCGCACGTAAAACAGATTTCTGGCGTGGAGACGCATCGTCACGCTATATGATGGTATATGTATATATATACGGTGACGGCTCTTTTTTTAATGGGAAAATTAACTGAAATACAAACAAGTGCTCATAGTATTTACTAGTAGGTACCTGTGTTCTCAGCTCATATATGTCTCCACCGACCAGAATTTCCCTCTGGAGACATCAAAACTCATTGTACCAAAATACTTATGTACTGAAGGACGTAAAAAGATAATCTATTTTTATAGGAACACTCCAGTTGAGACAAAAAGCGAACTCGTCTCGCTCGACTTGACCTACTGTCACCGATTACACCGATAAAATAGTTATTTTTGAACATTGTGCTACATAATGTCGTGGTTTTCGTTTTTTATCCAACCAATTCAGCCGTGTTTTATCAATCCAATTTTATAAAGGAGACACATTTTTGGGTCCACTACGTTTATTAATGGCATTACAGTCAAAAAAACCGGTAAAGTGCCAGTCAGAACCGCGCACAAAGGGTTGCCTACCATCATACTAGTAGGCGCTAGTTTATTCACGTTAAAAAAACACGTTTTTTGTATGGTAACTTTTTCTTTTTCTAATTTCTATTTTTTTTAAGGCTAAAACGGGACCCTATTACTGAGACTTTAACTTTAACTTTAACCGCCTCCGTAGCTCAGAGACAAAGTTCACTGGCTTTACACAGGAGGTCGCGGATTCGATTCCCGGCGGGGTCAATTGTAAGACTCGGTTTGGTTGGTGGTAGGGCATTTTCTAAGCCCGCCTGGCTAGCTACCACCATCTTATCTAAGTCTTGCCGCCAAATATCAATGTTGATATCATTGGTGTATTCCAGCATGAAGATAAGATAGCCAGTTCCCCATGGCGTTGGGGAATCTTGGTAAGGCCGCTTCCATTTTCGGCAACATCGTCACTTACCACCAAGTAAGATGTTGTGAAGGGTTTAACAATTGCGAATAAAAAATAATAAAAAAAAGACTTCTGTCCGTCCGTCACCAGGCTTTATTTCATGAACCATGGTAGCTAGAAAGTTGAAATTTCCACAGATAATGTATTTCTGTTACTGCTATAACAAAAAATACTAAAAAATAGAATAAAATAAATATTTAAGGGGCCTCCCATACAACAAACGCGATTTTTTTGCTCGATATTGATAACGGCAACAAGTAGACGCTTGAAATATTTACATAATATTTTGTTAAATATTCACTTCAAAAATAAATAATTAAATTAAAATAAAATTAATATTTAAGGGGGGCTCCCATGCAACACACGTGATATTTTTTGCTAGTTTTTGCTCGATATTGATAACGGCAACAGGTAGACGCTTGAAATATTCATAGAATATTGAATTGTATTGGTCACTTTAAAAATAAATAATAAAATGAAAATAAAATTAATATTTATTTTTATTTAATTTTTTATTTATTTTTAGGCTTCCATACAATCAAAGTGATTTTTATACATAATGGTACGGAACCCTTCGTGCGCGAGTCCGACTCGCACTTGGCCGGTTTTAGTATGTGTTGTTATAGCGGCAACAGAAATACATCATCTGTGAAAATTTCAACTGTCTAGCTATCACGGTTCATGAAATACAGCCTAGTGACAGACGGACGGACAACGGAGTCTTAGTAATAGGGTCCCGTTTTTACCCTTTTGGGTACGGAACCCTAAAAATACCAATTTATTATAGTAATTAAACGAAAGATAAGGCAACAAAGAAACTGTAATCTTAATAGGTATTAATAGGCCAAAAATAAGTATTAAACAAGAAATTTATAGGTAAAACTGGAGGCCACACTCTAAACATACCTGTAATAATTGAAGCAAAGAAATATAGCCTTAAAATGTCTCGTTACCGCTCCGTCTCTTTTCAATTAGCGGGTGTGAGCGAGAGCTTTACCTATACACGTCTAGTTCACACCTCCTAATTAGAAAGAGACGGAGCGGTAACAAGAAATTTCAAGGCCATATTTCTTTGCTTCAATTAGGTATTATGACTGTGGCCTCCAGATTTACCTATAAACTTCTTGGTATTAAACACGAGGATAATTCCAGTAATAATTGAGTTATTAATATTCCCGTTCGATGAGGTATTGCTAATGTAATGTTACCACTGTAATCTAAAGATTCATCATATCAGCTCATATACGTCCCCAACTAGGGGCTCGAGCCACCCTGAATTAGGGCGATCGGGCCTTAGTCGACCACGCGCGCCCAGTGCGGGTTGGTCGACTTCACACACAACCTTCGAGTTTCTTCGCAGGCGTGTGCAGGTTTCCTTACGACGATGTTTTCCTTCACCGTAAGAGCGTCGGATAAACGTACATAATTCGAAATCACATAAGTACGTGACAGGATTCGAACCAGGACAGGAGGTAGCGGCCCTGGCCGTTACGCCACCGACGCTCTATAAAGATTATGTGAAGCAAATTAACATAAGTTTTATTACTACAAGGGATGAATTTAATTATTGAATGAATCCGTCAAAATTGGGGTACTAGTTTGATACAATATGCAAATAATAATCAAATACTACAATTTGTGGTGGTGGGGTGTGGGTGGGCCAATTCGCCAAAGTACGAGACGCAAAATAATTTTGCCGAGCGAAACACACAATAGGGGATCGGACTGCATCAAAAATAAAATCTGAAATATGGTTAAATGCTCTCCTCTTGAAGTTTCAAAAAACCTCACTTGTTTTATTTTTCCGTCACGTCTTCAATTTTTCATTGTTCAAATTCACAAAATAAGTTCGTCAATGTCGCTTAAAATCTATGACGTCACTTGTGGGTATTTCAAACATTTTTAGAACAAAATTTCGTTTTTGACAGATCATAAAAAGTAACTCAAATGACTAGCAGTCCGATCCCCTATTCTACACCTCACTACAACGTGCAAAGAGGAAAATTTTTGATGCAAGAAATACAGCTTAAATAATATAATAAATTGTACTAGTAAATGTATTTCCTTATTTAACATATGTAGTTTAAAATAAATTTTCGCAACCTACGTACCCGGTAGGTACATAATAATTCAGTGGCTACTGATAGATGCCTAGATAGATGATAGATGCCGTTTTTTGTTTTATTACATTTAAGTTAAAAACTAAATTAATTCAAATTTTTAAAAATAAGAGAGGCACGTTATTTAAATCTCATTGTCAAAGTGACTTCCCCCGTTTTATTTTGCTACCTACTCCTATTGTATTGGTGATATTTTGGTAATTCTAACAGATATGTTAATTTTTTATACCTCGTCTGAAAGATAGTGTTTTTAAGTTAACATGTAAATAAAATTGTATTAAGATTTTTTGTTTTATCTTGCTTTTTTATGCAATGTTTTCGTTAAATTACAAGTTTTTTTAAAATTTTGAACGATTGTGTTCACATTTGTGAAAAAAATTACAATCTATCGACTCTTATTTATCATTTAGAATGTAAAGAAGTTAAAACCAATAAAAAATACGAACGGTAATTTTTTTTTTTCGTTTTATGGATATTTAGATATATAACACTTGGGATTTTTTATAAAAAATCTTAAAAATGCAATATCTCAAAAATGGGTCACTTTTGCAGAAGGTGTTCTATGGTTTAATTTGTTGCAAATGAACTGATCTATAGCCCTTTAAAAGGATTTGCACTACTTACCAGTCACCCTGTATAATCTGAATCTCGGAAACGGCTCCAACGATTTGCTTGAAAATTGGTATACTGGGGGTTTTTGGGGGCGAAAAATCGATCTAGATAGGTCTTAACTCGGAGAAAACGCGTATTTCCAAACAAAGCTCGGTCGCCCAGGTACTTAATATTAAACAGTTATCGATACTTATATGAAACTGTAACGGGGCCGTGTCTGTACATGAAATATTTTAGGAAAATAATAACTGAGGTGGACGTTATGCTAACGATATAGAAGCAAAAACAACAACTTTTGGAATTTTTGTCCGTCTGTCTGTATGTTCGTGCATCACGCCAAAATTACCAGGCCGATTTTGATGAAATTTTGTATGGTGGTTCCTTATAGCCCGCGTTAACATTAGAATACTTTTTATCCTGAAAAATTCAAAATTTTCCGTGAGAAAATTCAAAACCTCCACGCGGACGAAGTCGCGGTCACAGATACCATAAAATGCAACTTCTAAAGACAGTAATGAAAGACTAATCGAGTTTCTGAACTTACCATTGTGTGTCATCATCATCATGATATTAGCCGAAAAACGTCCACTGCTGGACAAAGGCCTCCCCCTTTCACGACGACCGATCCTGCGATGCCCGCATCACCATTGTGTGTGTTTTTCTTTAAATAGGAAGGTTCTAATTTTAAAAAGCTCTTTCTGCGCATGTGAGGTAAGAAAAAATAACCACTTCGGGAATTAAAAACTTTTTACAATTTTATAACTTTTGACAAAACTTTTGAAAAAATGACCACTTCGGGAAGTAAAAACTTTAAACAGTTTTATAATTTTTGACCCTGCGATTGTTCCTGGTAAGGTGGTGGTAACGCTGGCGGTATCGTAACAGTATCGGGAGTTCAATGGTTTTTCTCAACTCAAAAATGCCCAACACGCCTCAAGAAGTTTTCACTTGAAAAATGCCTCCTTCATAAACAAGTTGAATATTTGAAAACTTAAACCCGTCAACGGAAAAACGCTCTTATCGGTAGATTTATATTACCTTAGCTTAGTGAGGAATTCAATGTACGTCGCCCGAGAATAAAATATTTTGGCACCGAGTGACACACAAATTTTTTTATCATGAAAAATGCAAACGGTCAACAAGCGATATTATGTTCGCGCGCTACAAATTACAATCAAGCGACACTACAAGCGGCCGTGGGTAGCGAGGTGGGGTGACATTGTACTCTGAGCACAAAAAATATGGAAATAAAATAAAAGTTAAAAAAACTAAATCCCGAATCTATGAAAACAAGAGTTTCCCGCTAAGATTTCAGGGACGGAAATGTGTAACATGGGACGGAAATGTGTAACAGGAAGTCGCGAAAGCGCGGAATTCTACTTTACGAGAGTCCGACTCGCACTTGGTCGGTTTTTTCGTTACTGTCAGATCCGCCACCCAGGTACAATATCGTCATCAAATCTAACTAACCTAAAGTATTTTGTCACATGTTACACATCATATGCGAGTACTGTAGGTCTCGCTCGAATTTTCTTTGCTTATTCAAACAACATTCGTAATTTCTTAATAAACAATTAGCCGTATGGCTCCTGGCTTAGAATAGGGCCATCCCATCTCTTCCCGTGGGTCTCGTAAGAGACGACTAAGGTACTAAACTGGAGGACGGGCAGCAGCGTCCTTTTCGCGTACTGCCAGGCAGGACATTAGACATTGCGATCGCGAACCCGCCTGCCAAGCGTGGCGATTACGGCAAAATGGGAACGTTGGAAAATTTAGGATTTTTTTAAATTCAGTATTGGTAACCCCTTGGCAATATCTCACCTGATGGTAAGTAACGATGATGCGAAACATGAAAGCGGGCTTACCAAGATTTCCCAACGCAATGGAGAACTGGCTATCTTATCTTCAAGCCGGAGCACATCAATTCGGCTTCGCCTCATTTCGTTAAAACACACTTAATATGTTTTAAGACCTGTCATTACATAACAGTTGCATAAACTACCATTTCGCACTAGGATGACAGTGACAACCATGATATCAAACGAAATTTAAAGTAAATGTTACAGTAACTCAGAGGCGTATTCATCCTATGTCCATTTACTTGGCCCGGGGCGGCAAGAGGTGCGGTGAGGGTGGCACCGGCTGCCCCTTTTTCGGTTGTTCTTTCGCCAGTCGTAGTAGAAAAAAGTCGTAGTCGACTTTTTTTTGGATCCGTTTGGTTCACCGAAAAATAATAAAACTAGCCAAGTGCGAGTCGAGCTAGCAGTAATAAGGGTGACGAACCACTACGAACATGCAAACAGAAGGTTACATAAGTTGACGTTTATCGTGTGGCAGTACGGAACCCTTAGCGCGGAACTCCGACTCGCACATGGCCGGTTTTTTGTCACTTGGAGGATTTTTTTTCGTACCCGGGGCATCGGATTCTTAGATACGCCTCTGGGTTACTTAATGTAATAATAAAATAGACTGCCATGTTAGTTCCCACAGTTCGATTCTATTTTTGCCACGTGCCAAAAGATCATCACATCAGCTCATATATACGTCCCCACTGAGGAGCTCGAACCTACCCTGAATTAGGGCGATCGGGCCTTAGTCGACCACGCGGGCTCAGTGCGGGTTGGTCAGCTTCACATACAACCTTCGAGTTTCTTCGAAGGCGTGTGCAGGTTTCCTCACGATGTTTTCCTTCACCGTAAGAGCGTCGGATAAACGTACATATGAGTGAAAATTCGAAAACATATTGGTACGTGGTAGCACTCGCACCACGACTTCCTAGATAGGAGGTAGCGGCCGTTGTCGTTGAGCCATCGACGCTAAAAGATAGTTACATAAAATACCTAAGTTTTTTTTAAAAATCATAATCAAATAGTAATTAAGGAGATCTGAGTGTTCCTCACTAAGCACTTTTAATCTATGCATCTAAAGAGTTTTTATCCTTTTCATCCGGAGACGTGAAAAAAGTCTTTTCCTTTATCCAAAATCCAATTTACCTAATGGAGATTGTACGTACATTTACTTACCTTTTTCAACCTTTTTACCAGTCTGCCGTAACTTCGAAGCAAAACTTACATTAAAAATTTAAAAAACCCCCGACAAAAACCTACAAAATGTAAAAAATAAAATAATATGTATTGGCCCTTTAAGTTTAGTATAAGTTGTAATAATTTGATCCAAGTGTCGTCGCGTAGGGGGCCCGCTAAATTGTGAAATTATTAGTAATTAGTTGTAGTAAAGTAAATAATATTAGTTAAGTAAATCAGTTGTATTCTGTTTTCATTTTTATGGGTCCATCCATTGGCTTCCCGCGATCTTTACCAGGTCGTCGGTCCACCGCGTGGGAGGCCTGCCACTAGAAAACTTTACTGCCCAACGGCCATCTGTTCTACGAACTATGTGCCCTGCCACTGCCACTTCAGTTTAGCGATTCTGTGAGCTATGACAGTTACTTTGGTTCTCCAGGAGATTTCCTCGTTTCTGATTCGATCACGCAGAGAAACTTCGATGAGACCCAATAATGAGCTATAAAAGGAGCGGATAATATTTACATTTTTTTACCTCTCCCTAGAACTCTGCTGTTAGTTCGTGAGAAGTTGAGTATCCTGTATCGATATGTTGAGATTCCGGAAATACTGCAGAAACAGGTCAAGGTTACCATGCTCTATCTAACACCTATTCATTGAGGCTATTTCAATGAGCCCAAACACGATACTTCTACTGTAAGTTGGTAAGGAGTTGGGTATCCTGCAGATTATAGGAGATTCTTTAGCATTAGGTCAAAATGACCATGTTCTATCCAAACCTATTCATTGAGACCATTCCAATGAGCCCAAACACGATACTCTGCTGTAATTTAGTGAGGAATTAGATATTCTGCAGGTTCCAGGAGATGCAGCAGCATCAGGTCTAGGTTAATATGTTTTTGCAATATCATTAAAGTAATATCACATCAAAAAGAGCTGATGATCTTCAAACTGCTGAATCGATTTTTACCAAATATAGCTAAGAACCATCCGTTAGAGAGCTACGATGCCACAGGCAGGCAGACACACACACGACATCAGGAAAATCTTGTCACCTGGTAAGCCTAAATACGGCGGCGTCGGCGAATCGGATCTAACTTCAAAAGACATTTCGACTGCTATAGATAATGTTTTTTAATGAAGCGCGGGAATTTTCAAATAATTTATATTGTTCTAGATACAGCACAGTCCATTACCACACCCTGGACACTTCATACAACGGGCCAGAAATGAAATTTCAAAAAACGAATGACGGAACAAACAAAATGGCGGCGAAATCCTTCACGTTCGACAACCAAACTGTTACCAATCTGAATCAATCTGGGAGACGAGGGGATGAGGTCGGAATCTAGAGAGCGACAGGGAGTGTCCATACTGTATGTTTACTGTATGTTAGTACTAATATAATATATATACTTTGCCATGGTACGCAGCCACGCTGTGCATAGTTTTGCGCACAGCCTTCGCAGTCTGTCGTAGTCGGGCATACACAAATCTATTACATATACTCATAATCCCTACTAATATTATAAATGCGAAAGTAACTCTGTCTGTCTGTTACGCTTTCCCGCAAAAACTACTGAACGGATTTGGCTGAAATTTGGTAGGTAGACAGATTAGGACCTGGATTAAGACATAGGCTACTTTTTACCACGCTCGCGAGCCGCTTGCGGCTCGCGCACTGCGCACCCTCGAAAAGTCATAGAAACGTGGTCCACGCGGGTGAAGCCGCGTGAAACAGCTAGTATATATATACTTTGCCATGGTACGCAGCCACGCTGTGCATAGTTTTGCGCACAGCCTTCGCATCTGTCGTAGTCGGGCATACACAAATCTATTACATATACTCGTAATAATAATAATATAATTAAAAACTGTAACGGGGCCGTGTCTGCACGTGAAATATCTTTGGAAAATAATAACTGTGGTGGACATTACTAACGGTATAGAGGCCAAAACAATAACTTTTGGATTTTTTTTCTGTCTGTGCGTCTGTTTGTCTCGACCAAGTGACGGGGGCCTGCTACTGCGTACTGTAAGTAACTATTTAGTAATCTGTGGTACTGTCACCATTGTAATTCTGTGGTACTGTAGACCATGGAAAGTTATAACAACGTACGTACCGAGTTTCATCAAAATGGTTCAATCCATTTTTGACTTTTTTTTTTATTTTACCATGGTGCAACACCAAAAAAATTAAGATAGGGGAAATTTGAACAAAACGCTGGAGATATAAAAGTAATATTGCTCTAACCAAAATTTCACCCAAATCTGTCTAGTAATTTGGTAACTAGACCAACCGACTGACGCGCAGACATACATATTTTGTTTTAAGAGTTCGTACCTCAAACGGTAAAAAAGGAACCATTATAAGGTCACTCGTGTGTCTGTCTCATCATCATCATCATATCAGCCGAAGGACGTCCACTGCTGGACATAGGCCTCCCCCAAGGATCTCCACGACGACCGGTTCTGCGCTGCCCGCATCCAGCGGCTTTCCGCAACCTTCACCAGGTGATCGGTCCACCGAGTGGGAGGCCTGCCTACACTACGCTAGGTCTTTTGTTTTGGTAGCCTGGCATCTGCCGGGGATTCTTCGCACCCCATGCCCCGCCGTTACCTTGACCGCTACCGCAGCCAGGAATAGCGGGGCAGCCGGGGACTAGGGGGCGTTTTTTGTTTGTGTCGATCATTAGGGGGTGTTGCCGTAATCGCCACGCTTGGCAGGCGGGTTGGCGATCGCAGTGTTGCAGATTGGCTGCAAGTCACGGAAAGACGCTGCTGCCCATCCTCCGGTTTGAGTCCCTTAGTCGGCTCTTACGACACCTATTGGATGAAATAGGATGGCCCTATTCTAAGCCGGGAGCCATAGTGTCTGTCTGTCCATCCGAAATTAAATTTATTTTCGAATAAAATGTTGTACCTAAAAGTTTTAAGATTATTCGAAAATTGTTTTATTCGTCAAATTGAGCAATAGTTTAGTTATCGGGTTTTCTGATAGCACGCACTTTGGCCAGTAAATACAAGTATAATATCCATCTTTGACTCTCACAGGACAGGCTTCGCCTAGTGTGGGGGTCGCAAGTAAACTAATCTTCTGTATATATTTTTGGCAAATAAACTTTTTATTCTTATTCTATTCTTTCATCTATACAGTTCAGGTATCGATCATCGATGGACAATGAAATATTTTATCATCATCATATCAGCCGAAAAACGTCCACTGCTGGACAAAGGCCTCCCCCAACGATTTCCACGACGAACGGTCCTGCGCTGCCCGCATCCATCGGCTTCCAGCGATCGTCGGTACACCGCGTGGAGACCTTCCTACGCTAAGTTTTCCGGTGCGCGGTCACCACTTGAGAACTGCTGCCCCAACGGCTATCTGTTCTACGAGCTTTGTGCCATGCCCACTGCCACTTCAGTTTAGCGATTCTGATTGTGTTGCCAGTGATGACTTACGGAACTGAGACATGGTCGCTTACTATGGGCCTCATAAGGAGGCTCAAGGTCACCCAAAGGGCAATGAAATATTTATTTGTTCGTAATTTAGAAGAAGAGACCAAATTAAAATAATAAAAAAGAACTAGCTTACCATCTGGTAGGTCTGTGCCTAAGATATCCAGCTTCTGCCCATCCGTAGCACCATATTCTATCTCCAACTTGTGCGGCACTCTGTTTGTCGCCAGCTCGCTAGCTGAAAGAATATTTAAAAAATAAATTTGATGGCTTCCCAAATCGTTTATTTAACTCAATAGGCATCATGTCACCTGATCTAAAGTGATGATGATGCCATTGTTATTTCTGGTGGGAAAGTCAACTTCAATGACAGTGACAAGGCTGAAGTCACGTGGCGATAGAACACCTGCTGGGGTGACTAAAACCAGCTGTGAACATTTAGCGTGCACTCAGGCTCCAGGTGTATATTTAATCTATACAGGAAAGAATCTACCTATTAAGAGAAGTTAGTGAATTTTACCTTTCGTAATGAGGATGAAGGTCTTCGCATGGTACTACAATACCTGTTGGGTTGACTAAATGCGACTGTGTACGCTTAGCCTACACTCAGGCTCCAGGTGTATAATCATAATCATCATATCAGCTCATATACGTCCCCACCGAGGGGCTCGAGCCTACCCTGAATCAGGGCGATCGGGCCTTAGTCGACCACGCAGGCCCAGTGTAGGTTTCAACCTTTGATTTTCTTCGCAGGCGTGTGCAGGTTTCCTCACGATGTTTTCCTTCACCGTAAGAGCGTCGAATAAACGTACATATGAAATCAAAATTCGAAAACACATTGGTGCGAGGCAGGACTCGAACCACGACCACCGGAGACAGGAGTGCAGCGGTCCTAACCATTATGCCACCGAAGCTCTTAATCTTAATAAAGAAGAATAAACATAGTAAAAAGAACTTAGTTCCATTACCCTCAGTGACGGAGCTGATGTCTTGGTGTGGTGCTACAACACCTGCTGGGATGAATAATGGGATTGTAGACACATCGTTTACTCTGGCTCCAGATGTAGAATCTCTATGAGGAGAACCTATATACCTAGTAAAGAAAGTGAGTGACATAGTTACCCTCAGTGATGAGGTTGACGTGGTGCTGCAGCACTTGAGGGGGTGACGGGAAGCGGGTGGACCAGGCACTGGGCGTGTACTCGCGCTCGAGGTCCATGGCTTCAGTAATGAGAGACATGTTAGCTGGTATTGGTTGATCCTGCGAAGGGATAAGCGATTTTATTACTTTTTAGGTTAGTCTGTGTTGATGATACATAGTTACGTTACGATATTAATTGCAATTAGACAGGTGGAAACAAACGAGTGGGAAGTACCCTAAGTAATTACTGAAGATATCAAATTTTACTCAGAAGAAACATTATTTCTTATGGTATTTTAAAAACGGGAGTTGGGGGAATCTTTGTAAGCCCGGCTTCCATCTTCGGCATTATCGTCACTTACCATCAGGTGAGATGATGACAAGGTTTTTTTTGCGTAGACCTTTAATTTTTTTAGTAAAACTACATTGAATAATTTTTGAAAAATGCTTGCCTTAGCGGAATGTAAAAATGTAAAAAATATTTATTTTTAATTCACGATTGGTAAGCCCTTGACATCATCTGATGGTAAGTGACGATGATGCCGAAGATGGAAGCAGGCTTATCAAGATTCCACAACGCAATGGGGAACTGGCTACCTTATATTCAAGCCGGAACACATCAATGCTGAAAACATTGATACTTGGCGGTAAGACTTAGTTAAGATGGTGGTAGCTATCTAGGTGGGCTAAGAAAATACCCTTCCACCAAACAAACTGAGTCATACAAAGTAAGATTACGCCGAGAATTGAACCCGCGACCTCCTGATGTGAAGCTAGTGGAGTTAAAGCTTTAAGATGCTCAAATCCCAGCAGGATACGTGTTAAAATAATATCGAACGGAAGTCTATTCATTTTAAGTACGAATCAATGCTGGCTGTTACGTTAAAACCGAACGCCCAATTCTCGATTTTTACATGTTTTTATTACTGTTCTATACTTTCAAATAAGTTTTAAAAAATAAGTTCAATTAAAATGAAAAGTCTTAAAGTCACTGATTTTTGTGTGTTGGTTTCATTCAACATTAACTATTTGTTTTCGAGAAATTTTTCAATTAATGCCAAAAACAGGATCTACAGTATATTTTTTTTTCAACAAAAGTGGTATTTTTTTTTAAATTGTATTAAATTAAATAGATTCTTTATAACATTAACTATATTATGTATTTTTCCATAGTGATAGCTTTACACATTCTTTCAATAATTTTAATTGAATAAGTAAGTAAGTAAATATACTTTATTGCAAGCCAAAAAAACAATACAGGACCTAAAGATAAAAACCACGGAGGCGGTTAAACTGGAGGTAGGGATTACTCCAAAGGAAGGTTTGTTTCATTTTTAAAAATAAGTTAAAATGTATGTCAACAAATAAATTAATATGTTTTTAAAAAATCGTTTGACATACCCGGGAATCGATGACGGGGTTTTTTTAAAAGAACCCTTCATTTTATTTTTAAACACTTTAGGGTTAAAGTTGAAAAACCGTCTACATAAAAACTTAACTTAATTTAATGTATCCTATGTCTCTTACGGAAACAAGACGAACCTAACGACACCTCGCACTCCCAAACCTGTTTAGAGAAGCCAAAGAAATAAATAAACATACATATATATATACATACATACATACACACATTTACTCGAAAACAATAACCCTCCTTCTAGCGCAGTCAGGTAAAAAGAAATAGAACTGCATTCAAAGACAGGGGTACTCGTCTACCTTGGCCGGGAGTGTCTTGGAATATTCAATTCAATTCAATATATTTATTCAGAATCGCCCTGATTCAGGGTAGGCTCGAGCCCCTCGGTGGGGACGCATATGAGCTGTAATGATTCAGAATAGGTGCAAATTACACTTTTTCTTATAGTCATATAATAATAATAACAATTTCAGTTGTAAAGAATCAAGAAATAAACAATAATTAGTTAATAACGTCAAAATTCAATCCTTGATATAATCCAGATTATGTCATTAGAATTCGGGTTCAAATCTGGACGGCCAATGTACCAATGAGTTTTTCAAAGACTTACGTACATACTTACCGATTGCTTTAACGGTGAAGGAAAAACATCGTGAGGAAACCTGCACACGCCTGCGAAGAAACTCGAAGGTTGTGTGTGAAGTCGACCAACCCACTGGGCCCGCGTGGTCGACTAAGGCCTAATCGCCCTGATTCAGGGTAGGCTCGAGCCCCTCGGTGGGGACGTATATGAGCTGTAATGATGATGTCATTAGAACATGAAAACAATATGAAACGAAAAGTTATAGGTAAAATCATTGAATGCCTTTAACAAGAGTAGGGCAGTTCAAACGGACAGCACCCGGTCACGAGTATAACGCGAGAGTCAGCCATCGCTCCCATCAACCATATTAGAGGGAAAGGAACAACCCGGCTCCTTCATAGGCTATAATAGGCTAGTTACCTGCTATAGCCCGTCAACTTCGTGCGCGGTACGCCTGCGGTACGGGCGGTTAGGTGGGGGCGAGGTAGCACGACACGACACGATCTCTGCGGGGGAGCAGGAGTGCAAGGCAACGAAGAAGCAGAAAAACTGGCTAGAATAGGATCACATTCTACAATGTGTGGTCCAGAAGCAGGAATAGGGCTCCCTAGGAGCGCTATTATCAGGGGCCTTAAAGGGACAGGCCGAAGAAAGACGTAGACTGACATGGCTATCTACGGATGGACTCAAACACTCCAAGCTCTTCATTGGTGATAACCACAGATGCAATCAAGTACATTTGGAGAAACAGCAGGACATGTGTCAGGGCTTTAACAGGAGCAACTTTGAACAAACGCCAAACGCACACCTGAAGAAAAATCAGCCTGACAAATGACTCGACCTGCAGGGCCTGTAGTTAAGATACAGATTCAATGGAACACTTACTGTGTCACTGCGATGTTCTGGCTAGTAAGCGTATGTGCGTCCTTGGTGATGGCAACCCTAAACTGGAGTACTAAAGACTCTTTCCACTCAGCAGAATTGGCTAGAGTGCAAGAGTTATAGGGTAGACACAAAAGATGCCACTGGGTCGAAGTGTAGCTGCGACTGCAGCCCCCATTTACAAAGATAAGGTTTTAACACGTTAACAGTACCTACATAAGCGTTTTGAAACACGCCATTTGTCCATATCATCATCATCATTACAGCTCATATACGTCCCCACCGAGGGGCTCGAGCCTACCCTGGATCAGGGCGATTAGGCCTTAGTCGACCACGCGGGCCCAGTGCGGGTTGGTCGACTTCACACACAACCTTCGAGTTTCTTCGCAGGCGTGTGCAGGTTTCCTCACGATGTTTTCCTTCACCGTTAAAGCAATCGGTAAGTATGTACGTAAGTTTTTTTGAAAAACTCATTGGTACATTGGCCATCCAGATTTGAACCCGGTACCTCTGGTTAGATGGACCGAGTCGTTACCGGTTGAGCCACCAACGCTATATGTCCATATGTGAGCCCGTAAAGTAACATAGGGCTCGTGTATCTCATAGGGTTCACGAACTCGGCGGGACCGCTCCCCGTGTACCACATACGGTACACTGGACTGTTAACGTGTTAAACATAGTGTCAGAGAAAATTTTCTGTGATATACGGACATGACGATATTAAAAGGGTTTCGTTTTTCGCCATTTTGACTGCGGTGGACCGACGACCTGGTGAAGATGAAGATCGTGGGAAGTCGATCCGCGGGTAGCGCAGGACTGGTCGTCGTGGAAATCCTTTGTCCAGCAGTGGACGTTATTCGGCTGATATGATGATTATGATGACTCCGGAACCATAATTAAACCGCGTTTTACGTTTATGACTTAAGAATGTCTGTAAATGAATATACAGCTTACAAGGCTGTAACATGAAAGTGTAGTGATACTTTATGGTGGGCTTGTACTCATCAAACTGGACAACTTTGCTGTGGGCGTGTACTCATGAAACTGAACAACTTTTGTACTACAAATTTGCTAAAATTGCGATTTTTTTTTTGATTTTTCATACAAAACTGGCCAATCAGCTGACCGCTTTATATGAACAACCGAAAAAAAATCGCTTTTTCAGCAAAGTTGTAGAGGAAAAGTTGTTCAGTCTGACGAGTAAAAGCTCACCTTAAAGTATCACTGCACCTTTATGTTCCATTCTGTATTAGTTATCATATTATAGGAGGTCAAGAAATACCGTAAACTTTAGTGCCTCACTTCATCACTTCTTCTTTTACGGCTTGATTTTAATATGGTAACTATGTACTTACTATCTATCTTTACTATAAGAAAAAGTGGAAGGAAAGAGGGGACGTGGAAGACCTACATAGGTGGGCAAATTATATGGACCAAATAATGGAGAAGGCTAGGAATACAAAGAACTGGCACAAGATTGTTTAAACTGGCGAATTATTTTTAAATTAAAAATTTGAGTGCGTTTGACTACATCTCGCCTGATGGAAATCCTACTATTATCCTTATATTATAAACGCGAAAGTTTTTTATATTTTACGCAAAAACTACTGGACGGATCTGGCTGAAATTTGAAATTTGATATGGACCTGGATTAACACATAGGCTACTATTCTCCACGCATGAGAGCCGCTTGCGGCTCGCGCACTGCGCACCCTCGAAAAGTCATAGAAACGTTGTCCATGCGGGTGAAACAGCGGGAAACAGCTAGTTATCGATAATATAGTCGAGGATGATACACGCAAACTCAAATAATGCCTATCGACTGTCGCCTTGAAGATCCCTAAATTGTAAGGTCGGGAAACACAGATGCAGGCAAGGAATCCATCGGCTGTCCGCATAACAAATTTGACAGACACTCTGCTCTTAGAAGAATTTTTTTTTATACCTAAGTACAGAAAACTGTTTACCTTTGCATTTTTTTCCAGTCTCATCCTCATCCGGTTTTTGGTGCGAAAAAATCGTTCACATGTTTTCATTATTTTTTTCAACAGCACTTTCATTTCGCACAAAGTATTACGCTCAGTTAAGAATGTACTTGTATGTACAGGCACTAAGAAATGTAATTTTAATAAATTATAGAATTTAATGTCTTATGTAGTATAATAATACAGCTTATGGCCATCACGTAGTCGAACGGTTTATGTACAATGTGTAGTCAGTATAGCACTACCATGATTGCTGTGTAGGTAGGTTGCGCGCGCGCCTAAATGGCTACAAACTTGTTTATAGATTAATTAAAATGCACATGTGGAGGTAAACTGGCTGAGTTGGTTTCGTTCTGTCATAGTTATATCATAAACGCGCGGCTATCTTCACAGGTGAATGTTGTTTGTTTGCGATTTTATAAATTTTATTCTTATCTGTGGATTTTATCATTTACAACTTACATACAAAGTGAATACCTATCTACAATTCTACACTCGTGGACAAATATTACGGGTCAGCGATAAAATCATCTGTATCTTGCAAATTAATAATGTTACGTGCATAAAACTAACTTTATATTAAAGAGAATTTAATATCGAATGACATAGAACCTTAAATGTTATAGGTAGGTACACGTATTTTGAAAAAAAAACAACACTTTAAACTTGGTAATAAATTCAAACATGCGTGTTTTACTTTTGCTTGTTTTCTCACTTTTGTTTTCAATCTGTCAAATCAAAATGATAAAAGGTAGTCATCATCGTCTTTCACGCTCATTACTGAATTACTATCATGTCGTTAACACCAGAAGCATGTACTCGAATCGTCACTATGCTGGAAGAAGGCAGAAGTCAGACAAGTGCAGCGAGAGTAACAGGCGTGTCACTTTCTACGGTACAAAGAGTCCTTCAACGTTTCCGAGAAACTGGGCACAACATTAGAAGACCAGGAACCGGCACACCGAGGTGTACTACTGCTCGAGAGGATCGATTTATTGTTGCGACCATGCTCCAAAATCGACACCTCACGTCAGTTGAAGTAACAAATCAACTTCTAGAGACCCGAAGAGACGACGTTAGCGACTGGACTGTAAGACGGCGGCTCCGAGAAGTTAATTAGACACCACATAGACCCGCAAATGGCCCAAAACTTGCAAGGGAACGTCGAGTAGCAAGATTACGTATCGCTCGCTAACATTCACAATGGAGTGACGAAGAATGGGCTAGAGTAATGTTTTCTGATGAATCCAGATTTATGCTGTATGCACAGGATGGGCGGCGAAGAGTTTACCGACAGCCAGGGGAACGATTTATTCAAGCGTGTTTTGAAGAAAAAGTATCGTTCGGCGGTGGATCCGTTATGGTTTGGGCTGAAATCTGTTCAGAGAGTCGCACGGCGCTAGTGCTGATAGAAAATGGTACGCTAACTAGTGCAAGATATGTAGAAGAGATCCTTAATGAGCATGTCAGCCCATACTGGATTAATATGGGTGAAAATTACATATTTATGCATGACAATGCTAGGCCACATACAGCTCGAATTTTTAATGAGTATCTTCAAGACGTTGGCATCAATTGCATGGACTAGGCTTCGAGAAGCCCAGATTTTAATTCGATTGAGCACGCTTGGGAAAAGTCGAAACTCCGCCCCAGCTACACTCAAAGACCTGAACATTCGTTAGTGGAAGAATGGAACAATATCCAGCAACATCGCATAAGAAAATTGTGCATTCTATTTATTTTTCTGCATTCGAGTGAGTTCATGCCTACCATGCCTTATCGACGAGTAATTATTGTTTTAGGTCTATAGTAACATGTTTTTTTTATACTATTTAAGTATTAGATACCATTATTTTTATGGTTAAGTATACCCAACGGGTGACCAAAGGGACCCTATTACTAAGCCTCCGCTGTCTGTCTGTCCGTCTGTCAGCGGGCAGCTTTTTTTTTTTTTTTTTTTTTTATTCACAATTGGTAAACCCTTGACAACATCTCACCTGGTGGTAAGTGACGATGTTGCCGAAGATGGAATCGGGCTTACCAAATGAACCGTAATAGGTAGACAGGTGAAATTTTCACAGAATGTGTACTTCAGTTGCTGCTATAACAGAAAATACAAAAAAAAATGAAAAAGTGTAAAGATAAGGGGGTCTCCATACAAAAAAAATGTGTTTTATAGGTCTTTAGAAGTATTTTTGATTTAGCTCTCTAGTAAAAACGGTAATACGTACAAGCGTAAAACTCGGTGTGAATATATTACTAGTACTGAAGTAAAATAAAAAATAATGAAAATCGGCCAAGTGCGAGTCGTACTCGCCCTAAGGAGTCCAAACTGAATGACAAAAGAAGCATATTTTTGTCGCTCGCGTTGATGTCTTTTGTTTGTAATATAAATAGGTATCATTGTAATTTTACCATGTAGTTATGGACAGAGGTGTAGTGGTACGGAACCCTCGGAGTGCTAGTCCGACTCGCACTTGGCCGGTTTATTTTACACATATCTTGTCATTTAAGGTCGTAGCTCAGTGAATCTAGCATGATCGCGTCGATCATGCAGGTTAACTAACCGTAGGTATGGTCACTACCTGAATGGGCTTGACTGTTAATGGCATTTACGTCGACCTTTTCTGTGCTTTGCAAGACACGGTAAGCCGTTGGTGCCAGTTGCTTTCACTAGATGGCAATCTTTAAGCCGTGTTAAAGGCCTAGAAAACTTATGAAGGTGAGGGGGGGCCACCAAAACAATTAACAACGCTTACGGCTCGCGCACCACTCACCTTTAATGAAGACAGTCATAAAAACGTCCATGCGGGTGAAACAGCTAGTAATATATATTTAACCGCCTCCGTAGCTGAGAGGCAAAGTTCACTGGCTTTGCACAGGAGGTCGCGGGTTCGATTCCCGGCTGGGTCAATTGTAAGACTCGGTTTGGTTGGTGGTAGGGCATTTTCTAAGCCCGCCTGGCTAGCTACCACCATCTTACTAAGTCTTGCCGCCAAATATCAATGTTGATATCGTTGGTGTGTTCCGGCATGAAGATAAGATATCCAGTTCCCCATTGCGTTGGGGAATCCTGGTAAGCCCGCTTCCATCTTCGGCGAATCATCACTTACCACCAGATGAGATGTTGTCAAGGGTTTACCAATTGTGAATAAAAAAAAACTGAATCTCGGAAAGGGCTCCAACGATTTGCTTGAAAATTTTTTGGAAAACGCTATTTTCCATGATTTTTGCACTGGAATAATGCCGCGCAAAGTGTATCATAGGTAGCGTGTTTTTAAATGTTTTAACGGCTCTAGGTACTATGCCCCCAGCAAAGCTCGGTCGCCCAGGTACTATGTATTATACAGTGTTTTTTGTTTAAAAAACTGCGATAGTTTGGAGAAGTGCTAAGCCACAAAAGACATGGGGAAGTTCTCTAAGGAGTTTTGGCATAGTTATTTTATTTTCCTCAAGTGTGAGATGGTACCTGAAAATGAAGAAAGTAAACATTTTTTTTTACGTAGATAGACTCAGTTTCGTTCGTTAACAACCCTAACCCATAAACGTCTCCACTGTTAGGAAATTGACACGGGTGTATAGGAAGACTCAAACTACTTATCTTGCGGGAAAATAGAAAGGGCATTTGTATAACGTTCTTTTTATTTGGAGAAATGAAGGATTTTACAATGGTGTATTTCTTTTTAACCGACTTCAAATAATTGAAAACGCTAAACACGTTAAAAAACCGACTTCCATCGCAACAACATTTTTGCATTATTATTTGGGTACTAATTAAACAAGCTTCTTTTTAATAGCATTATTCGCCTCAGAAAATATAAGTTACCTTCTAAATTACTAAGTCGGCCACAACCAACGCGCGTCTGAATAATAGTATCTCAGCCATTAGTTATCTTCTATGTAAGCCACTGTAAATATAACTCAGCATGATGGTTATTTTTTAGCATCTAAATTTGTGGCATGCATTCAAATAGCAAACTTTTAAAATAATAATATATGACACCAAAATAGTAATTCTATTAGCTTCTAATTGTATAATTTAGTATGTTTAAAATGTAAGTCATCCTACATTAATTGACGAACCTAACCTAACGCAACCGAACCTAACGGATCCGAGTCGGGGTGCTCCGCAAGTCCTAGCTCGCTTCGCTCGCTCCCGCTTCCATTTAGAACTCCCCGTACCACACTCTTCCTACAGTGTTGAGTTGTCGACGGGAGCCCCGACGGGGCTCCTACTTCTGTGTTCTCATGTTAAACCTAACACTACGACTGTGCGGGGAGGCGAGCTAAGCTCGCCTCCCCGCACAGTCTCCGAACCTAACGGATCCGAGTCGGGGTGCTCCGCAAGTCCGAGCTCGCTTCGCTCGCTCCCGCTTCCATTTAGAACTCCCCGTACTACACTATTCCTACAGTGTTGAGTGGTCGACGGATTAGTGGCCGAGTCAGTAAATTAGTTGGCAATGTATAAATCAGAAGGACAAGTAAAAATAATTGTTGATCTTGAGTCGACGCTTTCTTTAACATTTTTAGTTGGCGTTGTAAAGAAGATGACTTAGTTTATTAGAGGCTATCTCATTTTCCCGATGCTTAGTTATTAAATGAGAAGGTTGACCACGTGGCCAAAAAAAAATTCTGTGGCCGAATTTATTATTTCTCTTATTATTTTGGTTTTTGTTAATTTTCTAATAAAGTACTACACCGATTTTTATAAAATTTATATGGGACCACACGGGAAGTACTAGATTTCGAATAAAAAAAGAATCATCAAAATCGGTTCACCCAGTCAAAAGTTCTGAGGTAACATACATAAAAAAAAGAAACATACAGTCGAATTGAGAACCTCCTCCTTTTTTTGAAGTCGCTTGAAAAGGAGGAAGTTTCTCAATTCGACCGACATATTTTCTTTTAAGTGTGTTCGCGGATAATTTCGTCGTTTATGAACCAATTTTGAAGATTCTTTTTTTTGTTGGAAAGTAGATATCCCAAGGGTGGTAACATGATAAGGAAACCAGGGTATGATAATGGGATCCCAGAGAAATCGAGGAGAATCTTAGTTTCCTGTTTTTTTTAATTCACAATTAGTAAGCCCTTGGCATCATCTCACCTGTGGTAAGTGACGATGATGCCGAAGATGGAAGCGGGCTACTAATGTAATGTCATTTATGGGTCACTCTATCTATGGGTTACAAATGAACTACTCACTAATTATGGTTTAGTGACCTTGATGAGGCTCTGTATTACGTGGTATTACATAGATCTTAGGCGAGGCCTTGATTGGAACGGTTGTCTCTGTTTATTCCGTTACGGAAGCCGCTGGATGCGGGTAGCACAAAACTGGTCGTCGTGGAAATCCTTGGGGGGAGGCCTATGTCCAGCAGTTGACGTCCTTCGGCTAAATTCGGCTTATATGATGATTCCTTTACGTGTAAAGAGTAAAGAAAATAACCACACTTTCGCAATTTTTCAACGTTTTTTCGTTTCAATTAAAAACTATTTTTTTATATCACACTGGTGTATTGACCCAAATAGAAATGGGATAAGGCTAGGCCAAGAGAGAGACACTGGTGTATTGAAGTATATGTTTAGACTAATCGACTAAGAAAATTTAGAGGTTTAAATAGGTCTGGTTTGCCTGTAGAAAGCAAACCTCTGTTTTAAAAGAGGATGCTATATCTATATATTTAAAAGAGGATGCTATATCTATATAGGTATTTAAAAGGGGATGCTATATCTATATATTTAAAAGAGGATGCTATATCTATATATTTAAAAGAGGATGCTATATCTATATATTTAAAAGAGGATGCTATATCTATATATTTAAAAGAGGATGCTATATCTATATATTTAAAAGGGGATGCTATATCTATATATTTAAAAGAGGATGCTATATCTATATATTTAAAAGAGGATGCTATATCTATATATTTAAAAGAGGATGCTATATCTATATATTTAAAAGAGGATGCTATATCTATATATTTAAAAGGGGATGCTATATCTATATATTTAAAAGAGGATGCTATATCTATATATTTAAAAGAGGATGCTATATCTATATATTTTTTGTGTAATAAAATTTAACGAATCGTGTTTCTGCAACTGACAAAATAAATTCAAACAAATTCCATATGTTTTGTAATTGCTGAATCAAAAATCGAGATTCTTTGCGCCCAAAATTCCAAATCATCATCATATCAGCTCATATACGTCCCCACCGAGGGGCTCGAGCCTACCCTGAATTAGGGCGATCAGGCCTTAGTCGACCACGCAGGCCCAGTACGGGTTGGTCGACTTTACACACAACCTTCGAATTTCTTCGCAGGCGTGTGCTGTGCAGGTTTCCTCACAATGTATTCCTTCACCGTAAGAGTGACGGATAAACGTACATATGAAATCTAAATTCTAAAACACATTGGTACGTGGCAGGATTCCAACCACGACCTCCCGGACAGGAGGCGGCGGCCCTAGCCAAGTTTCCAATGCGTCGCCTTAATACTACGAATTCGGGTCTAAATAACTACATGACTCTAATGTTACTGTTTACGCACGAGGGTTTGACTTTTGAGTCGTGTATCAGTTTAATAAATCTTTGAATTCAGTATTTCGTCACTCAAAAATTTACGCCATGGTGAAGATAGTTTCATATTTTTCATTCTTTTTTTCCACAATTGATAACTCCTTGACACCATCTCACCTGATGGTAAGTGACGATGATGCCGAAGATGGAAGCAGGCTTACCAAGATGGAGCTATCTTATCTTCAAGCCGGAACACATCAATGCTGTTAACACTGATGTTTTGGCGGCAAGACTTAGATAAGACGGTGGTAGCTAGCCAGGCGGGCTTAGAAAATGCCCTACCACCAACCAAACAGATTCTTACAAATGTGACCCCGATGAGAATCGAACCCGCGACCTCCTGGTGTGAAGCGAATGGTCTTACCATTACGCCATAGAGGCGGTTGAAAACCCATTCAGACCCATTTTTATGACGCATTACGGCTGTGTGATTTCGTATTATTATAAAAATATTACAAAAGCAATCGGTAACCTTATTTGTAATTTACACAAATAAGAAAAAAGTTTTACTATCCTGGTATCACTTTACCTTTGTCGTTCTGAAATTTAAACTCAACCTTATGTTATATGGATTAAAGTTTATTTTAAGACGTTTATATTAGCTTCACCTGTATGTATGTATGTTTGTAACCGACTCCTTTGCACTCGATTTTGACCCACTTTAAACGGGCAGATTTAATTCAAACTGTATATTTATCAATAATCAGTGACAATACAATATTTCCTTAACTAAAAATTTAAAAATAAATAGAGTTTAAAGAAACTAATAAACCACGCTTTTAAAGCACATCAAACTTAAAAGTGAAAAATAATTATTAATATAAGCTGAAAACAAAAATGAACAATTATATGTACAAAGTTTGAATTAAATCTGTCCGTTTAAAGTGTCTCAAAATCGAGTGCAAAGGAGTAGGTTACAGACGTACAAAGTTACAAACATATACACAAGTGAAGTTAATAAAAACGTAATAAAAACATACTGTCGATATGAGAACCTTCTCATTTTTTGGGAGTCACTTGAAAATTAAAACTATACTTCAATGTTGCATGCTGTGTTTACCTGTAAAAAGTGGTTGCACTTAGACAATAAGTAAGAATTATGCTCTGAATGAATGTGTCGGTGTAAATTACTGTTGGTAGACCTAATAAATAAATAAATACTAAGGAGATAGGCCTAATGTTGTACTATCCAGACTTTTTCCTTCGATACCGGAGATATGCTATAAATAAGTTCGATACAATGAAATCCATATTTCCCATGGACATGTAAATTACCACAGAGTAGAAGAATTCTATAGAAAGCTGAAGAAGATCTCGTAGTACCATTATCGATTGAGTCATTACACATACATCTCACTATAAACGGGCTGATTCTATTGTGTATTTTTATAAAGTAACCTCCACCAAAAACAAAAAACAAACCTATAAAATCATAAAATAAAAAAACTAAAAAAACTTGCTCTTATAGCACATCAAACTAAAAAGTGAAAAAATAATTCTTAATTAAGCTGAAAACATTAATGAACGAAAAATACTAGTATTATTAATGGGGAATAACCGTGGTTTGCCCTGCACGAAAAATATTGCACAAAGCGCCCCTCGCTTTTTTCACAATAATACCACAGTCTAAGAATCCATACAGTCGTCCAACGCCTATAATAATCGCGTCATCGCCGATTTCACGAGTCACTGATCGATCACAGTACCAAGGGTTGTCACAATATTTGAGAATTAAATGAAAGAAAATGCCATTACATGACAATGCAATGATTTCTTAAAATCTCATTATCCTGTTTAGGATCGCCAGGATTAAATGCACATCAAAAACAGAAATCTACTTAAAAGTCTTTACTAATAGATAAATTATTGTATTTTATCTATCATTGATTCTTGATAAACGTACAAAGTTTGAATTTTATTTTTAATTTTTTAGTTTGATGTGCATTTAATCCTGGCGATCCTGATAGGGATAAAGAGATAAACTTAAAAAAATATTGTATTGTCACTGATTCTTAATAAATGTACAAAGTTTGAATTAAATCTGTCCGTTTAAAGTGGATCAAAATCTAGTGCAAAGGAGTCGATTACAAACATACACACAGGTGAAGCTAATAAAAGCGTGATAAAAACATACTTTTTATATACTACTAGATCCCACTAGGTGTCGCTAGTTTCTAAACAATCGGATTTTGGAAATTGATTTTTTTTAGATTTTTAGATTTTCCTGTAATCTATGCATTTAACCTCTTATACCCCCCCCCCCCCCCAGAAGTGCTACTATGTTTAAAATTTATTTATTTACTTTACATGTCCATTTTCGGGTCACCAACTTACATCGGCTGTGACAGACGGACGGACAGACTCACGAGTGATCCTATAAGGGTTTTTTTTATTTGAAGTACGGAACCCTAAAACCCAACAAACAAATACATTTATTTCACATTTATAATATTAGTAAGGATAGTAAGGACACAGTATTACAACACTAATATATACAGGGTGTAACAAAATTGGTGAAGGTCCCGTAAACTGGGGCTTCTACTCATCACACTGAACAACTTTCTCCAAAGAACCCATAGTCAATTCTCAAAAAAAAAAAAATTGGACCCTCCATCCATACTAAAATGCATAAAATCAGTCGATCAGCTGGTCGATTTGTATAAAGAGTAAAAAAAAATTACGTGTTCAGCAAAGTCGTAGGACAAAAGTTGTTCAGTATGATGAGTTGAAGCCCCAGTTAACGGGACCTACACCAATTTTATTACATCCTGTATACTTTGGTATTACGATAATATTGTTATTCTGTGGTAAGGATTAGTGCTGTGCCACCGGTTCGACTGTTCATAATCCGCAAGAGGAAAACTGACGGCTGAAATTGATACCTATCGATCGACTTACCACAGGTTTTAGTAGTGTCAATGCCCGACATTAACTGGAAAAGGCACCTTACTTCATTTTTAGGGTTCCGTACCCACAGGGTAAAAACGGGACCCTATTAAAAAAGTATATACAGGGTCTTCGGCAGATGGTTGAAAATACGAAAATGGGGGATAGGTAGGGTCGCCTCCCACCTATTTTGAGAATAAAAAAAAATCTAGGACTTGTAATTTTTTTTACAGGATTTTTTTTCCTTTTTTTAGAAATTTTGCCATTTTTATACCTTTTATCGGTGGCTCAACCGGTAACGACTCGGTCCATCTAACCAGAGGTACCGGGTTCAAATCTGGACGGCCAATGTACCAATGAGTTTTTCAAAAACTTACGTACATATCATTACCGATTGCTTTAACGGTGAAGGAAAACATCGTGAGGAAACCTGCACACGCCTGCGAAGAAACTCGAAGGTTGTGTGTGAAGTTGACCAACCCGCACTGGGCCCGCGTGGTCGACTAAGGCCTAATCGCCCTGATTCAGGGTAGGCTCGAGCCCCTCGGTGGGGACATATATGAGCTGTAATGATGATACCTTTGAACACATGTAACTTTTTGTTTTTTAAAGCTAGGTCCAAAATCTTTTTTTTAATAGACTTTTATAAGATTGTCGGCTCTAAAAAAATTATGTTTGTTTCAAGTTATTGCTAAAAACAAAAATGTGGGCCCCCGAACTTAAAAAAAAAGTTGAACAAAAATTTAAAACTCAACTTTGCGATGCATTTAAAAAAAAATAATGGGGCTGGAAGGCTTCTGATTTTTTTAAAACATCCCTAAAGCTTAAGCTTTTGAATGGTATATAATTTGTTTCGGTATCTTTTTTGTAACCGGAGTTGTTGATTTTTTTTACTCAATTGGACCATGTTGACGAAATTCCACTAGTTACATGTTTTGTGAAATGTATCAAATGCAAAGTTGAAAATAATGTAAATACTTACTGTTGGGACGGTTACAAAGAGCAGGTACGTTTTTTTACATTCTTGCACACACATAATGGCTATCTTTTGTCATTTATTGGCATATTGGAGTTAGCACTTCCATATGCCAATAAAATGTCCGCATATTCCGCATTGGTAAATTGAGCCATTTTAAACCACAACAAAGTCTTAACAAAACGTCTGATAATAACAAAAAGTGACAAACAACAAAAAAACTTAACAAAATCACAAACACAGCAAAGTGAAATTAACGAAAACAAAAAAAAAAACGTTAACGTTATTAACGTTTGTGATTTTGTTAAGTTTTTTTGTTGTTTGTCACTTTTTGTTTTGTTTGTCTGTGTTTGTGATTTTGTTAAGTTTTTTTGTTGTTTGTCACTTTTTGTTATTATCAGACGTTTTGTTAAGACTTTGTTGTGGTTTAAAATGGCTCAATTTACCAATGCGGAATATGCGGACATTTTATTGGCATATGGAAGTGCTAACTCCAATATGCCAATAAATGACAAAAGATAGCCATTATGTGTGTGCAAGAATGTAAAAAAACGTACCTGCTCTTTGTAACCGTCCCAACAGTAAGTATTTACATTATTTTCAACTTTGCATTTGATACATTTCACAAAACATGTAACTAGTGGAATTTCGTCAACATGGTCCAATTGAGTAAAAAAAATTAACAACTCCGGTTACAAAAAAGATACCGAAACAAATTACATACCATTCAAAAGCCTAAGCTTTAGAGATGTTTTAAAAAAATCAGAAGCCTTCCAGCCCCATTATTTTTTTTTTAAATGCATCGCAAAGTTGAGTTTTAAATTTTTGTTCAACTTTTTTTTTCAGTTCGGGGGCCCACATTTTTGTTTTTAGCAATAACTTGAAACAAACATAATTTTTTTTTGAGCCGACAATCTTATAAAAGTCTATTAAAAAAAAGATTTTGGAGCTAGCTTTAAAAACAAAAAGTTACATGTGTTAAAAGGTATAAAAATTGCAAAATTTCTAAAAAAAGGAAAAAAAATCGTGTAAAAAAAATTACAAGTCCTAGATTTTTTTTAATTCTCAAAATAGGTGGGAGGCGACCCCACCTATCCCCCATTTTCGTATTTTCAACCATCTGCCGAAGACCCTGTATATTAGTACTAGGTAACATACAGTATGGACACGGCGTGCGTGGATGGTGATTTACAGGGCCCTGGGGTGGCGTACTAGCTGGAAGGAAACCACCATTAAAAACCAGGTAATGCTGGAAGCGTATGCTCAGGGAGTGCGGACCTGAGCTTAAGACGTGCACCATCAAGTCCTGCATAGAACGTCCTCGCCGCTGCATGGCCTGCCGCCGCGGACCTGCAGCGGACCGCTGCCTCGTGCAGCGGTCGTGCACGCTGGAAATGTTGAGACCAAACGAGTTACGCACATTCCATCAACCTCGGGGTCCAACAGCTAATCTATGCAGGGCGAAGGCGAACCACTGGCGCCTTAAAACCGGTTTCCCAGCATCCCCGTATTGCGACCCACTGTGGCAATGACGTCGCGAGCCTGCCATCTCGAAGATAAGATTGATGGCTGGTAGGGGCACCACCCTGCCACCCACGTGTTTGTGCCGTGCGTGGAGACCCGTAAGGGGGGATGAAGGAATCCTGGAGGTTGAGCTTGCTGCGGTCTGCGGGCCGTAGTTGGCAACACGCCGTCTTTGGTCCGGATTTCTCCTGAAACGGGAGGCCATAGACTAGCCAGCTATGGTCAATCGGCTGCGACATCCCGTCAGAGGGCTGTCAGGCGAGGTCTCCTAACTGATGATGCGGACGGTAGGTTGCCGAGCACCGGAGTAAGGCGTGGGTTACCCTTTGCTCACAGCTGGCTCCGTCTCACTTGGCAACTCGAATTCGGCCCGTTACTTGTCAGGGTGGAGGCCTATATCCTCAGAGCAGTTCTGGCGACCATACACATGCCATGTATGGTGCGTCCCCATCTGAGGGCTCCAAGGAGGGTGGAACGCTGCTGAGGATGAATAATTAACATTTATTACCATGGCTCCAAAAAAGGATAAAAATATCAACCAGGCTGCATCTTCAATTGCGCCCAACTCAACGGCTGCGTCTACGGCTGCGCCAAATATCACGGCTGCGCGTATGACTGCGCCAATTACTCCGGCAGCGCCCACGGCTGCGCCAAAACACATCGACATGGCCGCTCTTAAGGCAGCAATGCCGACGATCACCCCTACGCCCTCCACTGAGGAGCCAATTTGGAAGGTGGTCGTTAAAAAGAGCCAAACCAAAACTAAGGTACATAAACCGCCTAGTGCAACCAAACGAGCAAAAGCTCGTGCGGCGGCTAGACAGGAGCGTACTACGGCTGCAGAGAGCACTCCTGTGCACGGTGGGACGTCTCAGCGCACTGGCGAAAGCCACGCTGCAGGGACGCCCGGCCCTGCGAGAGTGCTCTCAGCGCCATTAGTCGCACCTGTCTCTAGTGTTGTTAACCCACAACGCAGGAAAGCTAGGCGTACACGTGGCAAACGAGGTGGCAAGGGCGTTACCACAAACGCCGCGAAAAGTGTAGGAGAGGCTCCTAGCCACTCTAAACCGGCCAAAAGGTCCCGCCCGGATGACACCATATCACCAAGGGACAGTGGTAGAGGCAAGCGCCCCAAAACTACTCCCAACACTCCTATAAATTATTCCGACGCCGTAAAAGGCAACAATTACTGCGTCGCTATTTTATTAGAGCCTTTCACGGACCTTACCGTTGAGCAAGCTTCTGCAGTTGAAGAAGCCCTAGACGAAGCGATGGACAACGAGATCTACTCTCCACGCACGTCTAGCGATGCTCCGGTAGTTGCTCCCGCCTTCAGAGGAAAGGCCTTCTACAGTGAAGGCGTTCTCAAGATGTGGTGCGAGGACGACCATGCCCTCTTGTGGCTACACCGTGTCGTACCACAGCTCCAATCGCCACGCGCGGGATCGAAGCTGATTGTCAAACGGCAGTCTGAGATCCCTCGACGCACCAAAGCAGGACTTTTGGTACCGAACTACACAGGGGATGACATGGACCGACTTCGCAAGAAGCTCCAGGCCCAGAACCCCTGGTACCAAATTGACCGCTGGGCTATTTACCATGCCGAACGACAGGATGGAGGAAAATCCGTTTTCCTCGTCTTGGGCATACCGGACAGTGACCTGGACGCTATAAGGACGAGGGATCGACGCGTGGCCTACAAGCTGGGCTCGATCTACGTCCGCTTTCATGAGAGTAAAGATGGAGCACAACCATCAATCTCTGCAGCTGTCTCCGACCCGAACTCAGTACGAGAGGTCCGCAAGGATCTAGAGTCGTCGAGTACAGCGCCCTCGACAAAGGAGCGCCAAACAGGACCTGTCTCAGTTTCTGAAGGCTGCACCGACCCACCCACCACGGCTGCTACTGACATTTCTGAAAAGGAATGCAGAGGGCATCCTGGTGAGGCACGGGACAAAGGGGTCATGGAAACGGACGAGGAGAGGCTGCTGGGAAGCGACGACGCTCCTAGCTCGCCTCTTTTTCGTCTTTAAAGTCCTACAAACAAACCTCCAGCACAGCCAAACTGCAACGGCTAACCTGCGCAGAACGCTGGAGGTCGACACCGAGACCGTTGCCCTAATCCAGGAGCCGTGGATTAGAAATGGCAGGATCTGCGGTCTCAGCAACATTGGGGGCAAGTTGCTCCTGAACACAACAGTAAGTAACCCGCGTACATGTATTTTTGCTCCAAAACATGTTACCACCATACTAATGACCGAGTTCTGTTCCAGGGACCTGACTACCATTAGGATCCCGAGCAACCCCTCTCAGGGTCTGCCTGATGTGGTGATCGCGTCTGCCTACCTTCCTGGTGACGCAGACATTCCCACGCCCGAGCTGACCATGCTGGTAGAGCACTGCGAGCGAGAGGGACTGGAGCTGATAATCTCCGCAGACTCCAACGCACATCACCCGCTGTGGGGCTGTGTGAGCTCCAACTCCAGAGGTGAAGAACTCTTAACTTTCTTTTTAACAACTTCATTAAGTATACTCAATCGGGGTTCGGAACCGACTTTCGTCACTCGCCGAGCCCAGACAATAATCGACCTAACCCTAGCATCGGAGCACATTTCTCGATACATCTCAGACTGGCATGTGTCTGATGAGGCTTCATGCTCCGATCACCGCTGGATTAGATACAACCTCCTACTAACTGTCAAACCCGCGGAAGCTCGGCGCAACCCTCGCAAGACTGATCGCATTAAATACAGTGTGTTGACGGCGAAAAAATTGTTTGAGGCAGTTGCAACACCAGCATATGGTAATGTTTCCGACATTGATAACCACGTTCATTATCTCACATCAACTTTAATCAACAGCTACGAGGAGACATGCCCACTTGTGACACCAAGGACTGACCATAGGCCGCGTCAGCAATGGTGGGGCCCAGTACTTGATAGACTTCGTCGCAAGGTAAGAAAACTGTTCAATAAGGCGAAAAATACTCGTGCGGACCACGACTGGACCGCATATAAACAAGCTCAGTACCAATACAAAAAACGTATAAGACTCAGGAAGTCTGAATGCTGGAGACGTTTTTGTAGCAGCATCGAAACCAACAACCAGGCAGCCAAGGTAAAAAACATTTTATGTAGTGATCCTGAGCACAACCTTGGGTACTTAAAAAAGCCTGATGGAACTTACACGAAAACAGACTCTGAAACTTGCGAATTGCTTTTGCAGACCCACTTCCCCGGATGCCTCATTATGAGCGATCCGACCTGGGAAGATGCACACTGCAGCGCACCAGAGGATGCAAACTGGACCACGGCCCATAAAATTGTCACTACAGACAAAGTCAAATGGGCAATCAACAGCTTCCTCCCCTTCAAGGCGGCAGGGTTAGACGGTATCTTCCCCGGCCTGCTAAAATGGTGTGATGCAACATTGATAAAACATCTCGTTGCCATCTATAGAGGGTGCATCGCCTACCGATACGTTCCTCCACACTGGAGGGAAGTCAAAGTAGTATTTATACCTAAGCCCGGCAAAGGGGATTACACACAGCCGAAATCATTCAGGCCAATTAGCCTCACATCCTTTTTACTCAAGGTTTTAGAAAGGTTATGTGACAGGGAAATAAGGAGCACCGCTCTGATACGTAATCCCCTCCACCCAAACCAACATGCCTGCTCTATGGGTAAATCAACGGAATCGGCGTTACATGCGGTGAGTTCTCGCATCCAAGCCGCCATTTCATCAAAACAATCAACACTAGGTGTCTTTATTGATATAGAAGGCGCCTTTGATAAAACTAACTTTACCAGCATCAGCCAAGCTTTGCTCAGACATGGTGTCGATGCCACGGTTGCCGGGTGGATAGACAACATGCTGAAATACAGAGCCATACAATTCACTGTAAATAGTACCACAAGAGGGTTGGTGGCACGGGGTTGCCCTCAGGGAGGCGTCCTTTCACCTCTCCTCTGGAACCTAGTTGCTAACGAATTAATCTGTTGGCTTAACGAGGAAAGGCACTTTACAGTGGGCTATGCGGACGACTTGGCGATTCTCATTAGCGGGCCAGTGGAATCTGTGCTCTGCGATCTTATGAGATCTGCCTTAGGAGTCGTCGAAAATTGGTGCGCAAAGCACCAATTATCAGTGAACCCTTCCAAAACGGAACTAATACTGTTCACACATAAACGACGGCTAGGCAACTTAGTGTTACCCAAGCTTTTCAACACCAGTCTAACCCTAACGAACGAGATTAAATACCTGGGAGTTATTCTCGACAGCAAATTGTTATGGAATAGACATATAGAACACAAGCTGCAAAAGGCTTGCATAATCTTTTGACAATGTAAAAGGCTATTAAGCAAATCCTGGGGCATATCGCCAAAAATCATCACATGGCTTTATACAGCTGTTATTAGACCAATAATCACCTACGGTGCTATAGCTTGGTGGTCGAGAACCGATCTCCGCACCGTGATTAACAGCCTGCAACGATTTCAGAGACAGGTTTGCTCTGCTATTACAGGTTGCATGCGGACGACCCCCACAGCAGCCCTAGAGATGATCCTAAACCTACCACCGCTTGACCTCTTTGTCCAACAGGAGGCTACAATGGCGGCCATTCGTCTCAAACAATTGGGCCTGTGGCACAACCTAGAGGGTCCACACCAAACTCTGCTACGTAGGGCGGTTGAGTCTCACCCGCTCTTAGAAGCCCCCTGTGATAGGATCCCTACAAAACATGTGTTCGATAAGCATTATCGGATACAACTCTACGAAGAAGACGGGGACCGATCGGGTATCAACGAGGTTCGCATCTACACTGACGGCTCTAAAATGAAGTCCGGCACAGGTGCAGGCGTCTTCTCATTAGATTTAAATATCCAAGTATCATTGGCACTGGGTGAACTTAGTTCCATATTCCAATGCGAATGTGTTGCCATCACCCATGCTGCTACCACGGTCATGAATAGGGGTATCACGAACCACGGCATTAGGATACTCTCAGACAGCATGGCCGTACTATTGGCTCTGGAGAGTAATACGATGAACTCCAGCCTAATACACGAGTGTCACCTTGCACTGGAGCGAATAGCTTCAGTCAACAGGGTCACCCTGCAATGGATAAAGGGACACAGCAACTCATTGGGAAACGATGCGGCCGACGAGCTGGCTAGAAGGGGTTCCGAAACTACAGTAGCTGGCCCAGTGCCACTCTTACCAATCCCTTTTAGCCAACTGCGCTCATGGACAAGGCTGCAAACCGTCCATCAACACAACGCCCGCTGGGCTGATCTAACTAGCTGCAGGCAGTCAAAGATGGTTTTGACGAAACTCAAACCACGAATGGCCCGGAGACTACTCAGCCTCAACCGACGCGAGCTTCGAATAGTTGTAGGTACTATCACCGGGCACTTACCCTTGAATAAGCAACTATTCATCATGAATGTCACAGACAGTCCGCTCTGCAGGGGTTGTCTTGAGGCAGAAGAAACAGTCAGACATGTGATCCTGGAATGCACTGGTCTGGCCGAATACCGGGCAAAAATCCTCTATGACATGGGGTCACTCCTAGAAGCCTGTGAATGTCCCAGGAGACTTCTGTGCTTCTGGAAGGAGCTGGGTTGGCTGGACTAGCCAACCATACCTGCACGCATAAAAGACCGAAAAAGAGTCTAAATGCGGAAACGGGAGCCCACTACCAATACCAATACCAATACAGTATGGACACTCCCTGCCGCTCTCTAGATTGCGTCGTCACCCCCTCGTCACCCAGATTGATACAGATTGGTTAATAAATGTATTTTTATCAAGGTATTTTATTGCTCTATCGTTGAAACAATAATACATACAAGCGTCAAACGTCAAAATTATTGTGTAGTTGTTAGTGGCGGGTACTGCATATGTCGCCAGTTAGCTTTATCAAAACGCTAGCCTCGCGCTTTCTCCTGCTATGTTTATCCGAAAACGATTTGACATTTGACGTTTCGTGACGTGTTGAACCGCGACAATTATAACCCTGATTACACGCACACTTTAACAATTAGGACTTATTTTTGTTTTTGTGTTTACATTTTTTAAGTTAAAATTAGACAAGCCAAAAATAAGAATTAAGGCCGAGAATTATCTGATAATTATCCGATAATCATCACTGAAACTCATTATCTAGAGAATATCGAACCCTGCCAAAGATGACCAACGCGAGACTATTACCAAAGTATATACATATATTAGTACTATCTAACATATAGTATGGACACTCCCTGCCGCTCTCTAAATTGCGACCTCACCCCCTCGTCACCCATATTGATGCAGATTGGTTACAGTTTGGTTTCCAAACGTATGGGATTTCGCCATGATTTTGTTTGCTCCGTCATTTGTTTTTAGAAATGTCATTTCACGACCATTTGTATGCAATGTCCGGGGTGTGGTATCACTAAGCCGCCAAAAAAAATAAGGGGGCCCCATACAAAAAACGTGCTTTTGTTTGTTCTGTATGTCAGTGGGCTGTATTACATGAACCGTAACAGGTAGACATATGAAATTTATACATACTGTGTGAAAAGCGTCGGTGGCTCAACCGGTAACGACTCGGTCCATCTAACCAGAGGTACCGGGTTCAAATCTGGACGGCCAATGTACCAATGAGTTTTTCAAAAACTTACGTACATACTTACCGATTGCTTTAACGGTGAAGGAAAACATCGTGAGGAAACCTGCACACGCCTGCGAAGAAACTCGAAGGTTGTGTGTGAAGTCGACCAACCCGCACTGGGCCCGCGTGGTCGACTAAGGCGTAATCGCCCTGATTCAGGGTAGGCTCGAGCCCCTCGGTGGGGACGTATATGAGCTGTAATGATGACATACTGTGTATTTCTGTTGCCGCTTTTACAGAGTGCGTCCTTCTAATACCTCTATAACAATAAGTAATAAAAGAACCTCCTTCTTTTTCGGAAGTCGGTTAAAGATACTATAAAATTAAAGGGGCCCGATACAAGAAATGCGAATTTTTTCCTTGTATGAATGAACCCTTCGTTTGCGAATCCGACTTGCACTTGACTGGTTTCTTATCCTCAATTGATAAGCCCTTGGCTTCATTTCACCTGATGGTAAGTGACGATGAAGCCGAAGATCGAAGTATTAAAATATTTATAGTCTATAGTAAACCAACATAATAAAACCTCAGACCTACCTATACAGAAAGTTTCATGGAAATCGGTCCAGCCGTTTCGAAGGAGTATGGCAACTAACACGAGAATTTTATATATATAGCAATTATTACTCCACGTTGTTGTAAGTTATGATGCTATTTATTATATTTACTGGTTTACTCACTCTCGCAACTTGTTAAGCGATTTAAATTATAATTTACCCTTATTTTATTATTATTTTTAAATTGTGAGGAGTACATTGGAGGTAGGGATCCCAATCCCGCACCCCCCGCGGGATCTCGGTATCGGCGGGATCGAAAAAAAAACAATAATGCGGGATCTCGGTATAACGGGATTTTGAAGTTTTTAAGGTAGTAAGCAATAAAACATTTAAGCTAAGAATTAACAATTATTTATTACTCTGAATACAAATAAATTAGCAATTATTATTGAAGAAAGTTAATTCCACTTTATTATTTTTGTATTCCACAATTGATAAACCCTTGGCATCATCTCATCTGATGGTAAATGACGATGATGCCGAAGCGCCTTTACCAAGATTCCCCAACGCAATGGGGATCTGGCTATCAATTACTTAAATTCAAACAAAACAACAGTCTTTTAAATTTTGAACATCAATCGTATTGCAATAGTCAATTGTCAACATCAAATGCAACGTTGTCACGTTTCATAACGCAGTTCGTCATTATTCGACGTGCCTCTAACGATTTTCAATCCCGCAAGTCCCGCGGGATCCTACATGCTCTATCCCGCAGCCGGCGGGATTGAAAAATCATGCGGGATCTCGGTATTTCGAGATCTCGGTATACCGAGATTGAGACCCCTAACTGGAAGTTTCTTTTACCTATCTTTAAACTATTGAACTAACTATTATACAATAGTTTGGAATACCAGTGACACCTACTATAACCTCATTACTGTAACTGCTACTTCGGCTAAGTTTGGATCATGATAAAGATTATTTTTATTATTATTATAGTTTATGTTTTAGGGTTTCGTACTCAAAGGAGTGGTGTTACGGAACTCTCGATGCGCGAGTCCAACTCGCAATAGGCTGGCTTTTTTATTTTTAAAGTGAAAATTTTATTACATCGTCTCAATTTTTTTCGCCTGTGTGTCGCGTGACGGTCGGTATGATCGTTTCGTCATCTGTACCGTAGCTCCAAAACGAGAGAGCTCAGGCATGATCGTTTCGTCCTCTGTAAATGTCTATAATGTGAAAAAAAGATTAACTTTTACTGTGGTTTCATAAAACAACATACTACTATTTGCATGTTTTTTTTTATTAACAATTACAGTAATTGACGATGACGCCGAAGATGGAAACGGGCTTATCAAGATCCCCCACGCAACTGGGTACTGTCTAACTTAAGTACCTCATTCCTTTAAAATTTATTATATAAACTAGCTTTTGCCGGTGGCTTATGACAGAATATGCTAATTAGTAAATTATGTCATTTCCCACCCCCTCAACCACCTCTGTGCAAAAAATCACAACAATCCATTTTTCCGTTGTGATATTAAAGAGATTAACCAAAAAAGAGTATTTTTTCAGTTCCCCCAGGAACTGCATCGGTCTATGCTATTTTCACGAGATAAAAAGTAGCATATGTCCTTCCCCGTGACACAGGCCACCTGCATGCCAAATTTCATCAGGGTTGATCAAGGTGTTGAAGCGTGAAAAGGTAGCAAACAAACAATCACATTTTCACATTTATAATATTAGTAAGGATATAGTTTGAAAAAACTAAAAAACACGCTTTTAAGTACATCAAACTAAAAAGTAAAGAAATAATTCTTACTATAAGCTGAAAACAATAATGAACGAAAAATGCAATTATTATTTTGATAAAAGCTCGATATACGAAAAATATGGCACAAAGCGCCCCACGCTTTTTTTACAATAATACTAGTATTTTTCGTTCATTATTATTTTCAGCTTATAGTAAGAATTATTTTTCACTTTTAGTTTGATATGCTTTAAAAGCGTTTTTTTTTAGTTTTTTTAACTATATTTATTTTTCAATTCTCAGAGATAAACTTATGAAATTATTGTATTGTCACTGATTCTTGATAAATGTACAAAGTTTGAATTAAATCTGTCCGTTTAAAGTGGGTCAAAATCGAGTAGTGCAAAGGAGTCGGTTACAAACATACATACAGGTGAAGCTAATAAAAGCTTCAATAAAGCAGTTAAAAAGCATCTTTATCGCAGTATAGGTACATGAAGGAAGTTCGGAAGCGGGGTCGTTCCTTTCCCTCTAATATGGTTGAGAGGAGCGATGGCTGACTCTCGCGTTTTACTCGTGACCGGGTGCTGTCCGTGTGAACGGTCTACTCTTGTGAAATGCATGAATGATATTCAATGATTTTAATGTATAACTTCTCGTGTTATATTGTTTTCATGTTCTAATGAGTTAATGACATAATTTGTTTTATATCAATGATTGTATTTTGACGTTATTAACCTAATGATTGTTTATTTTTTTTTTTTTTACAAATGACATTATAGTTATTTTAGTACTATTTTATAACTATCAGAAAGAGTGTAATTTACACCTACATATTTTGAATAAACATATTGAAATATTGTTTTGGATATGTAGTATTAATAGGGATTAGCTATGTATACAAAAAAATATAATTTATTTAACAGGTTCACCATGTTGCCCTTAAAGTAGTCCTTTTAAGAATTTTATTTATTTTATCCGCTACCAGTATAGTACAATAGAGTACTTAAGTGCTACATTATAGAACACAAGAACCTAGTGACTTCCCCTTAAGTAACTAAAGACAATAAGAACAGTGCCATTTATCATGAGCAGTTTATGTTAAATTTAAATTACTTATTATCATGTAGGCTAGATTGTAATATTATAATCCAATTATTATAATAATTATTGGTACCTCATTAAAAAATCGATATTTTAATTTTATAATCTAATTATTATAATAATTATTGGTACCTCATTAACAGGAAAAAAAAGATATTGTATTTTTTTAAACCAATTATTATAAAAATTGTTGGTACCACATTAAAAGGGAAAAAAATATCGATATCTTAATTTTATAATCCAATTATTATAATTATTATTGGTACCTCATTAACAGGAAAAAAAATATCGATATTGTAATTTTATAATCCAACTATTATAATAATTTTATAATCCACCTATTATAATAATTGGCTAATTTCTGAAACAAAATATTTTTTCAGTTTCTTTGCACTTTAAAGTACTTTGTGCTTTACCTCACCGAATGTGGAAAGCACCTATGTGAAGTTTCACAGAGACCTTATACGTAAGCAAGCAGTTAATTTAAGCAAGTAAAATAAAACAGCTCACCTTATTATCTTCAAATTCCAGCTCTGTGTTAGATAACAAAATGGATAATAAAAACAACTTCTTTGAAGGTCAGATAGTGTGAGTGATTCAACTTGTTTGTAAACAAAGAGTCGGTCTGTGCAGCCGGCTGCGTGCGCGCAAGTGGCCTGCGCCGAGTGGGGGCCGAATGCCGACTGCGATAAGTACAAGTTTATTATAGTAATGTAATCTACCGACCGACTGACATAAACAATCTAGTTTAAGGAGTTAAAATAGCTTTGATCACCTGCTCTTGCTACACTCTAGGACGATACACTCTGACTCGCCCGCCCGCTCTACATGACTACTCTTTGCTCTCCCCAAGTCCCAACTGCCTGGAGAAGGTACGTTCAGAAACGGATGTGTTTCACCTCGGTCTTCAGTAAAAGACAGCGATATAGTGTACCTTAGAAAAAAAATTTTTCAATACAATTGCTAGAAAATTGATATTTTCAAAGTGGTATACCTACGCAAAATTTATTTGACCGCACACGTGCATTTCAGTTTGCAACTTTTTTTTTTAATTCTAGCTTTTAGGAACAAGATATTTGTAGCAAATAAAAAATGTAATAACCAATGATACATAACCTTCTTTAAGATTTTAAAGGAGAATTTTATATAACGCTAGCTGATTAAATTCTCTTTGGGTTATATTTTTGTAAAGAAAAGAGAATCAATTTGTATGAAGCGTATAGGTGACACCAAAGAATAAATCATCTTTCCCAAGGAAGTTTTGATGCTTACAATAATATTATCCCAAGCCTAATTTTTATCTATTTATGGTAATATTAAAAAAAACTTACGCATGCGTACGTGTGCCTAGCTTTAACATGGCACAATTTTCGTAAAACTGAATAGAGTTGTTTTAGTTGTGAATACCAATAAAATAATGAATAGTTAATGTCTGGTTAATAAAAATATACTTATGTATAGGAATAAACAAAGTGAGATTACTCCCCCTTTGGTTGCCGAAACCTTGATTGTTTTTAGAGTTCCGTACCTCGAAAGGTAAATGCGAAACCCTTGTGATCCACTCGCGTGTCTGTCCGTCCGTCCGTCTGTCACAGACAATATGCTCGGAAACTTCTGGACCGATCGAGTTGAAATTTGGTACACGTAAGTCGGTAACCCAAAGACGGACAGTGGTAAATTATAAAATTGTAAAAAAAAGTTTTTCAAAATGTGACATCAAATTAAAAGGCTTATTTTGAGTATCTCAAATGGATTTTTTTATAATTATAGGACAAATAATTCTAAAGTTTGACAAAAATTGACCACCCTCCCTTAATTCCGAAATAAATGGGCCTAAATCTTGAAAATACCACGCAGTTGAATGCACAGATTACAAGAAATTTGTGAGGAAAATCTAAAGTCCTTCCGTTCCTACAGGAAAAATAAAGCTTCTAAAGTCCAGAATAAATAGACCCCTATTTACCTAGAGCAAAGTATGTACTGAGAGGTCTTATTCTGTTGGTAGTTCTAGTTTTGGTGCGGCACCCCGAGTCGCACTTGGCTGGTTTTTTATTTTACCTTTTTTCTCAGAACTATATTGAAATAAGTCGTATGATACATGGGTGTAAAAGGTCATTGACCAACTCGTGACGATTGTACAAATGTCACTCGTTTTTTATTTACCTTTTTACCATCCTTGTATCATATCATTAATAACTATTTTTAAACGGCATTGTAGAATTATCCGTTACGAACTGTCTTGGCACCTTTCTTTTCAATAATCTATACAAGGCGAGTTTTAATAGCAGATATGAACACAAGTACGTTAAGTACCTACTATTCAGGTAAAAATGATCAGTTACCTCGATGACATTTTGTATGGAGTCCAAAAAAATTTGGCGTCTATTAAAAAGGTAGTGGAACCCAATTTTTACACATTTCACCCGAATAATAAGGCAATAGTGTCATCCGCCATTAAAAACTCACTTGTCTAACCAAATAGGTAACTTATAAATTAAAAACCCGATTTCTTAGAAAAAACTGGCAAAAAATTAAGCCTCAGAAAAAAGAAAGGAACTGAAAATCTAAAAAAAATTAAAAACCAGCCAAGTGAGAATCGGGGTTACACAAACAGGGTTCCGTTCCAAAACAAGACAAGAACAAGACCTCTCAGTACATACTTTGCTCTTGGTAAATAGGGGTCTACTTATTCTGGACTTTGGAAATTTTGTTTTTCTTGTGGGGACGGAAGAGTTTTGGATTTTCTCATAGGTCTTCTATAATCTATGCATTCAACGTCATATACTGTGGATTTTTCAAGCTTTCAGGCTCAGTAGTTTCGGAGGTAAGAGGACATATGGTAAATCTATTGAACCTAACGACGCTGAATATCGAACCTAACGACGCTGGATTATTGAACCTAACGACGCTAGAATCCCGCCGCATAAGAGGAGACCTTATCGAGACCTACAAAATTCTTACTAACAAATATAATTACAGATAACTCTCCAACATTTTTAACATGAGCAGAACTCACCGCGCTAGACATGCCAAGATATGAGATTGGCTCATAACCGCTCAAAAAATAATGTGGGTCATCACACACTAAATAATAGAGTGTTAAACATCTGAAACAAAGTTGCCTCATGATATGGATGATGCCCCTCCATAAATAGTTTTAAAAACAGACTGGACAAATGACGAAAAGACAATCCGATTTAGTGCAGCTTACTTGAGTGTGGACTTGGACAATTTTTTATTTAAAACATTAACACAGATATAGGCACAACAGCTATAAGCTGCTTGCCTATTACAACGTAATTCTAATAATTTTTGCCTACTTTATTAAATAACTTCAAAAAAAAAAAAAAAAAAAGGCGGCTGGATCTCCGAGGCAGACCAATAATTGCAGCAATGCAGAAAGCAGTCCTCCTCGATAATGCCCGGATAGTTCGACGCTTTCTCTCCCCGTCGCACTGAACTCCAGCCGACTGTGCTTCTGCTGGAGGTGCTCCTGCTACTTCGCCCCGTGCGAACTGATCAGAGTAGCTTAAGTTTTATGTATTCAAATAATAATAAAATAATTTCTGAAAATTAAAAAACAAATACTTAGAGATTCGTACAAGTTCTTCCTTTTTGTTATGTCACACGATATAGTTACAAATATTTTACTAAAAATTTTCTAATTTACCCCACCATAACTATCCCAAATTCATTTATTTACGTTAAACATCTTCGTAACTGATTTACATATGTGCATCAAAATTCAAACCAATCGGTCCAGTAGTTTCGGAGAAAATTTACTGTGACAGAAGGACGGATGGACGAACAGACAGACAAATACGCGAGTGATCGTAGAATGGTTAGATTTTGACCTTTTGAGTCTTTTTAGTCTATCTAAGATGGTTTACTAATGTAAATAGCTAAATTATTTTGAGTTGGCGCCAAACAAACAAACAAGCAAATGAATTATTATGTAAAGCAAAATGATGGCACCGAAATGCGCGGACGCGTCCCTTTGCCGGAAATTGCCGAAAATTCCGTTTGTTTGTTTAGCGACGACTCAAAATTATTTAGGTATTCACAATTGTGTTGAAGTTTAGTTAGACTAATTGTATGAAGGCTTTTATTTATTTTTCGCTTTTCATTTCTTTTCTTTTTTCGGCGGTTTAATTTTTAGTTAAAAAGTATATTTTGTGGCTAAAATATACAAATTAATAGCGTATTATTCTTTTATGACTTACTTGAATGTTATAATGTCATTAGAACAATAAAACGGGTGTGCCAAGTTTCAACAAAATCGATTCACAGATAAAAAAAACAGTACCTAGGTGAACAATCAAACATCCCCTATTTTTCTGCCCTTGGGTACGTTTTTTTTTCAAATTAAAATGTGAACAAATTCAAAATATAACCTTATCCAATTTAAAAACATTTATCAACATCGGATCGATCTACTTTTTAAAAAGCTATTCGTGGTCATACTTAATATACTGCTACTATGTATACTGGTGACTTGAGAACCTCCTCCGTTTTTTCGTCGGTTAAAAATATATTCTATGTCACTCGGGTGATTAAAACGAATGTGATGACACTTCGCACTCCAAAAATCTATCAAGCCATTCATCCAACTAAGCAGACAGGCACGCATACCTAGGGATATCTATATGTTATGCATGTATTACATACACCCCAAAAACTAACCTTTTTTTTGGTCAGTTGGGTGAAAAAAACGTGATTGCGACTCAATTTTCATTATAACTTAATCAAAATATCCACTAAAGAACTCAATACAAAACATCCTATGAATTTTCAACTTTTTTTAACACAAGTACACAGAGTTCAGACTACATCTGTCAAACAATCTGTCAAGTGATTTCTGTTGATCAAAATTCAGTTTTAATAATCAGTGAAAAATCATCCGACTGAAAAATAGGTACCGTTCGGCAACCTTAGGTTTCACTCGGGGAAGTTTTTTGAATACTCGAAGGTGTTTTTTTTTTCTTATCGTTTTCTTATAGTAACTTTTAACCGTTTACGAACGCACTCCTAAGTTTACACCAATTAGGGCAATTAGATATACATTTCTTACTTTCATCAAAAACACACAATGTTTAATGGCCCAGTTTTGCTTTCGAGGATTTTACGCATGTTTGCTCACGTGTTTAAATAAACTAAATAAAGTATGTAGAATTAAATAGAAAAACCAGCCAAGTGCTCGCGTCGGACTCGCGTGGAGTGGGTTCTGTACAATAGGGATGACGAATGCTAGTCATCTGACTTACTTTTTATCATCTGTCAAAAACAACATTTTGTTCTAAAAAATGTTTGAAATACCTAGGCGTGACGTCATAGTTTTGCAGCGTCATTTATGAACTCATTTTATGATTTTGGTGAATTAAAAATCGAATACTTGATGGACACGTAAGATTTTGCGAAGTTAGGTTTTCCTATAAACTATATTTCCAATTTTTTTTTCAAAAAAATTGCCTTATTGGTTTTGAAGCGGGGAGGGGAAGAGAACGCTGAAGTTTCGTAAGTTTTCTGTAATATCTTCTAAAATAGACACTTTGAAAGTATTAAGAAAAACATGTTTGTAATCCTCACAACAAGCACATTGAAATATGTTTGGAAAAACTTTTTTTTTTTGCCCCCCAAAACCCACACCTAAAATCTGAATCCTTTTATTTGCCCTATACGATTGTGATAGAAAACTATTTAAATACCAAATTTTATCTTCTTTTGTTCAGATTTAATTTCTATTAATTTATTTTCTGACGGACGGAAACATTAAAATACGATAGTAATACGATAAATCCTATGTACAAATCTTATCTGATTAGACTTTTATAGATTAACTAGCTGTTTCCCGCGGCGTCGCCTGCTCAGATTCCGGTGAAAAATTTTCTATACCTATTCTCAGACCAACCGATTATACACAGAAAATCTGTTTAGCCGTTTCGGAGGAGTATGGCAACTAACACTGTGACACGAGAATTTATTGTGAATGTGTTTGGAGGCAAGTTCCAGCCTAATCGTATATATATATATAGAAGATTAGGCTGGAACTTGCCTCCGGAATTTCTAAAGAAATTGACTTCGTTCATATTATGTTTTCAATTTTTGTTCATTATTATTCGAGTTAGGTACCTATGTTTTATTATACTAACATATGAGGGGATAGAAGCAAAGTGATCTCAGCACATTTTTGGTGGTTTTTAATCTGTGAATGTCAAGTTTTTCCTTGTGTCTATGGTTATACGTCAGCAAAAAATGACAGGTGCAAATACGCTTCAGTCTCAAGTAAATCTATTTTCTAAAGCGACTTTAGAAGCAAACACGCCTCAATCCAATACAAACTGCATTCATGTTAAAACAAAAAAGTTGTATTCTCGATTTTCAGTGACATAGGACTGAGCTCACTTTGCTTTTATATCCCTCAATATAATTGTTACTTATTCATCATCATCATCATGTCAGCTCATATATACATCCCCACCGAGGGGCTCGAACCTACCCTGAATTAGGGCGATCGGGCCTTAGTCGACCACGCGGGTTGGTCGACTTCACACACAACCTTCGAGTTTCTTCGCAGGTGTGTTGTGCAGGTTTCCTCACGATGTTTTCCTTCACCGTTAAATCGGAGAGTATATGTACGTAAGTTACGAAAAACTCATTGGTACATTGGCCGTCCGAATTTGAACCCGGTACCTCTGGTTAGGACGACCGAGTCGTTACCGGTTGAGCCACCGAGTTACTTATTACTAACATTTAATCTGTTTCCGGTGAGCAAAAACTATTTAATCAAAAATACTCACAAAGAGCAAGTCTGAGCCATAATAATGAAATGCGGTTCATAATTTAAAATTTATCGCCAGAGTAACGACTTACAGAGATATTGGAAAGACGTTCCTTCACCTCGGATGCTTTCTTATCATATTGAATTAATGAGCTTGATTTAGGCAAAAACTGGTCACACCAAAAAAGTTTTCTAACTGGTCATATCGAAAAAACCTGTATATAATTTGTTTCAATCGGTAATATTTTTTATTTTAGTAAGTCACTTCTCATTTTGTAGCTATTGGTCACACTGCAAATTTGCTTCACACCATCAAATGGTTCTAATTGGTCACACAAGATATATAGAATATACATACCATCTTCACTACCTGCCAAGAGTATATATCGACGAACAACTAGAAAAACTAATGCACCAAATACCAATGCTGTTTCGGTGATCTTCCCCTCAAAGTCCAGCTCACTATCATGGTCGTTATTCTAAGCGTGGTCCTTGGCACCCTCACAAGTACACACGCACATAGACTACTACTTAGCATATAGCCCGTCATAGTTCCCCATCAGGGATCTAGAGAGCACTTTACCTCCACGCTCGCGAGCCGCTTGCGACTCGCGCACTGCGTACCCTCGGATGCAGTTTATTAATATCTATAATATTAGGTTCAGTTAGGGCCTGCGCAGAAGAGGTACTGTCCCCCGGGTACTTTTTGTCCGTCAAAATACATAGATATCTTATAAATTGTATAGAATAAGGCTCACAGTGCTTGACAAGTACTCGATGGACATGGGGACAAAAGACCCTCGTCTGCGCAGCCCCTTATCGGGACCTACACCAATTTAGTTACATTCTTATTATAATATTATAAGGAGCGTCGGTGGCGCTACCTCCTGTCCGGGAGGTCGTGGTCCGAGTCATGCCACGTACCAATGTGTTTTCAAATTTCGATCTCATATGTACTCTTATCCGACGCTTCTTACGGTGAAGGAAAAGCATCGTGAGCAAGGTAGGTTCGGAAGGTGTGTTTGTTAAAGGAAATGGCGTGAATAGACTAATTAATTCTATCATACTGTTTTGAACCATCTCTGATCGTGAGAAAACCTACACACATCTGATGCGAAGAAACTCAAAGGTTGTGTGTGAAGTTAACCAACCCGCACTGGGCCCGCGTGGTCGACTAAAGCCCGATCGCCCTAATTCAGGGTAGGCTCGAGCCCCTCGGAGGGAACGTATATGAGCTGATGTGAGTGAGTGAGTACATTATCTTAAATGGATCAATATCCAAGTGTTAAGATTATGAAATACAATTATGGGTCTGGGAAAGTCGATCCAATGAATCTCATAATATTCATGTTAGGTAATAAGTTGAATGTAGCCCAAAAAAGGGAAAGTTCCACGAAAGCATACCCTCTTCAAATAAGTCCACCCTACTGTTTTTGACGTAAACGTCTGCGTATGATGAAACACCATTTTTGCACGAATTTCAGGGTTCTGAAGGGTGCCAACGAGACCCTATTACTTTCCTGTCTGTCTAAGGTTTAATCTATTCTAGGTTTTTATAAGCCCGCCTGGCTAGCTACCACCATCTTATCTTAGTCTTGCCGCCAACATCAATGTTAACAGCATTGATGCGTTCCGGTTTGAAGATAAGATAGCCAGTTCCCCATTGCGTTAGGGAAACTTGGTAAGCCCGCTTCCATCTTCGGCACCATCGTCACTTACCATCGGGTGAGATGATGCCAAGGGCTTGCCAATTGTGAATAAAAAAAAACTATTTAAAGGGCTGTCTTCTGAAATGAGGTCCTACAAAAAATAGTAAAAAAAACAAAAATTACAAAAACCCACAAAAAATAATCCTACGAAAAATAATAAATAATTAAAATTTTAAAAAAATACCTTGAGTATTTGAGCATCGGTGGCGTAATGGCAAGGGCCGCTACCTCCTATCCGGGAGATCGTGGTTCGATCCTGCCACGTTCCAATGTGTTTTCGAATTAAGATTTCATATGTACGTTTATCCGACGCTCTTACGGTGAAGGAAAACATCGTGAGGAAACCTGCACATACCTGCGAAGAAACTCGAAGGTTGTGTGTAAAGTCGACTAACCCGCACTGGGCCCGCGTGGTCGACTAAGGCCCGATCACCCTAATTCATTGTAGGCTCGAGCCCCTCGGTGGGGACGAATATGAGCTAATATGATGATGATGATGATTTGAGTATAAGTACCACACTATCTCTTTCCGAGAGTATAGACTAACAGATCAAATACCGGAGTATAGGCAGTGGCGTTTTTTTCGCTTACCGTGTCATCACATTGTATATACACTTTGATCGCCAACCCGCCTGCCAAGCGTGGCGATCACCTTTTCCTCGTGGTCATACAAGTTTGTCATACCAATATGACCACCGGGATAGATGTTTATTTATTTTCAACTAGCTGTCCCGCCGAACTTCGTTGCACCTTACACTACACTACCCTACCCTACCCTACTCTACACTACCCTACCCTACCCTACACTACCCTACCGTACATACACTACACTACACTACCCTACCCTAACTACACTACACCTACACTACCCTAACTACACCACCATACCCTAACTACACTACACTACCCCACTATATATATACTTTGACCCTACCCTACCCTAAAACCAATATTACTTTTACTGATATTTTGTTTTTATTGATGAATATCATATTTTAATACTTTATTGTCCTATTCCCGACGAAGACAAATGCAAAAACACAAAAGACATAAAAATTGGTCCAGCCGTTCTTGAGTTATAAATGGTGTAACTAACACGACTTTCTTTTATATATAATATAGATATAGATTATGGATATAAATATAGATTTAGACTAGCTGTCCCGGCGAACTACGTACCGCCTTACATTACATTACACTGCCCTACCCTACCCTACCCTACACTAAACTACACTACCCTACCCTACCCTACCCTACACTACCCTAACCTACACTACCCTTCCCTACATACACTACACTACACTACCCTACCCTACACTACACTACCCTACACTACACTACCCTACACTACACTACCCTACCCTACACTACCCTACCCTACACTACCCTACCCTACACTACCCTACCCTACCCTACATACATTACACTACACTACACTACCCTACCCTACCCTACACTACACTACCCAACCCTACCCTACCCTACCCTACTCTAAAAAAAAATTGATGTTGGCCGATTCTCAGACCTACTCAATATGCTCACAAAATTTCATGAGAATCGGTCAAGCCGTTTCGGAGGAGTAAGGGAACGAAAACTGTGACACGAGAGTTTTATATATTAGATATAGATTTTATTTTAATTAACATGAACTCATACATAGTTAGCAGAGCTTAACCTAGGGGATTAGTACATGTAAAGAGTTACAGAAGGAAATGAACGGACAGTTCGACCTGTCCGCAATCATTTTCAGGATGATGTGGGCGCTGCCCTGCACCCTGCGCACCGGAGACGCGGCAAGACTGCGCATGATCGCGCGGAACCAGTCGACAAACTAGGAAATGTACGAAATAGTTTTTCATAATATATAGTTATCCATATCATATGTTTTTTTTGACATAAAGGTGTACACGTTGTAAAACATGTTCTTACATTGTCTTTTTATTGTTTTACGTGATGTGTCAAGTCTCATCTTTAGTGGCACGCATTATAGCCGAGGCGCTACAGCTATGGGGCAGCCCCACCAACACCCTGAAAGCGTTATTGTATTGGATACGGAGGGCTTCATACGATCTCTGAGTATTATTAATGTTCTCAAAGTCATAATATATATTTCATTTTTATATTTTCAAAAACTAAGAAAAAGCAAGACCTGAAATTAAGAAAAAACCCCGCCAACTTGAAAGAGGCCATGTCAGCAGTGGACATCTTTTGGCTGATGCGATAAGAGGGATGACGAATGCTAGTCATCTAAGTTACTTTTTATCATCTGTCAAAAACAACATTTTGTTCTAAAAATGTTTGGAATACCTAAGCGTGACGTCATAGTTTAGCAGCGACATTTATGTAATTAATTTTGTTATTTTGGTGAATTAAAAATGGAAGACTTGATGGAAAACAAAACGAGTAAGGTTTTCCGAAGTTTAAGTAGGAAGGCAATTTAGTGATCAAGAGTTCATAATTTATTTCTGATGCTGTCGTCACCTCTATTGTCATCATCATCACATACCAGAGCAGGCTGATTGGTATATTTTGAAATGTAACAGATAGCCGGTTGAAGTTTTGTTATGAAATTTTGTTTTCATTATCAAAAAGCTGGAGAGTTTTTTGTTCGTTCAATTGTATGAATTTTTTTTTCGAAAAAGCTTAATATTCTAGGGACAAGCTTTTAATATTGCATTGTCAAGCGGTATCAATATGCATGCAAAATATCAGCTCAATCGGAAACCGGGAAGTGGGTCAAATTTAACTTGCAAAATGTCACCAGAATACACATACATTGCAAGTTATATAAAACCTTGTAAAAACTGTCCAACTTTCAATTTTTTCTGAATTACAATCTGGCTGAACGTCAGGTAGGCGCATTACAAAACAGCGATGTTTTTAGGGTTCCGTACCCAAAGGGTAAAAACGGGCCCCTATTACCAAAGTATATATATTAGTACTAAGCGAAGCGTCGGTGGCTCAACCGGTAACGACTCGGTCCATCTAACCAGAGGTACCGGGTTCAAATCTGGATGGCCAATGTACCAATGAGTTTTTCAAAAAAAACTTACGTACATACTTACCGATTGCTTTAACGGTGAAGGAAAACATCGTGAGGAAACCTGCACACGCCTGCGAAGAAACTCGAAGGTTGTGTGTGAAGTTGACCAACCCGCTCTGGGCCCGCGTGGTCGACTAAGGCCTAATCGCCCTGATTCAGGGTAGGCTCGAGCCCCTCGGTGGGGACGTATATGAGCTGTAATGATGATGATGATATATTAGTACTAACATACAGTATGGACACTCCCTGTCGCTCTCTAGATTGCGACCTCACCCCCTCGTCACCAAGATTGATACAGATTGGTAACAGTTTGGTTGTCGAACTTATAGGATGTCGCCGCCATTTTGTTCGTTCCGTCATTCGTTTTTGAAATGTCATTTCTGGCCCGTTGTATTAAGTGTCTAGGGTGTGCTATTACTAAGACTTCGCAGTCTGTCCGTCTGTCATCAAGCGTATTTCATGAACCGTGATAGCTAAACACTTGAAATTTTCACAGATGACGTATTTTTGTTGCCGCTTCAACAACAAATACTAAAATTTAGAAAGTCTCCATACGTAAAACATGTTTTTTTTATGTTGTAGAAACTAGTGCCATCTAGTATGATGGTACGGAATCCTTTGTGCGCGGTTCTGACTGCGCACTTTACCGGTTGTTTTTTCAATCCGGCGTGCCTACTTGTAATACGGCGTATTACAAGAAATTTTATACGAGAAATGTTATACAAAAAAAAAACGACCATTCGGCCCTGGAAGAGACCAAACTTGGAATGTTTTGATAATATAATTTAGATGTTTAGAAAACGAGTGAGTGGCTGAAAGGTAATGGTAACCGGCTCGTTGTAGTTAATAATAATAGTCCTCTCTATTAATAACCCACAAGAAAGGTTTCAGAAAAAGAATAGTTGCCTATTTCAAATCTTATTTACTGCTTAGTTGTTTTCCGCGGCTTCGCCCGCTCAGATCAGAGAATTTTTCTACACCTATTCTCAGAACTATCGAATATAATACACAGAAAATTTCATGCAAATCCGACCAGCCATTTAGGACCAGTATGGCAACTAACATTGTGACACGAGAATTTTATATATATCATCATCATCATCATCTTATCAGCCGAAGGACGTCTACTGCTGGACATAGGCCTCCCCCAAGGATCTGCACGACTACCGGTTCTGCGCTGCCCGCATCCAGCGGTTTCCCGCGACCTTCACCAGGTCATCGGTCCACCGAGTGGGAGGCCTGCCTACACACTACGTTTTCCGGTGCGCGGTCACCACTCGAGAACTTTACTGCCCAAACGGTCATATGTTCTACGAGCAATGTGCCCCGCCCACTGCCACTTAAGTTTAGCAATTATGAGAGCTATGTCGGTTACTTTGGTTCTCGTACGGATCTTCTCGTTTCTGATTCGATCACGCAGAGAAACTCCGAGCATAGCACGCTCCATTGCCCTTTGGGTGACCTTGAGCCTTCTTATAAGACCCGTAGTAAGCGACCATGTCTCAGTTCCGTATGTCATCTCATCACTGGCAACACACACTGGTCGAAGACCTTGGTCTTAGGACACTGCGGTATCTGGACGATATTGCGAAGCTTCCCGAACGCTGCCCAGCCGAGTTGGATTCGACGATTGATCTCTTTCTCGAAGTTGGACCTACCTAACTGGACTGTTTGTCCCAGGTATACATATTCGGTAACAACTTCGAGTGTAGAGCCTCCAACCTTCAGAGGAGGAGGTGAGACACGGACGTTTGACATAATTTTCGTCTTATACATGTTAATTCTAAGACCCACTTGTTCATCATAAAGAGGCCCTCCCTCTCCCTCCATAAAGTTGGGCAGCAGCTGGCCACGTGCATCTCTCTCTCTATATCCGAATTGCCCCACTCTCAGCTCACCATCACTTATACACTTTATCACACCATCATATTTATATATTAGGATTTAAAATAGGTACATTAATTATTAATTAATTATTTTGTACTCAAAAAAATTATGGCGTCATAACTCCCTAAGCGAAATATAAAGCGCCGGTCGTTCAAGTCGTTGTCGAAATCCTTAGGAGAGGCTTTTTTCCAGCAAATAACCGCCTCCGTGGCGTAATGGTAAGTCCCTTAGCTTCACATCAGGAGGTCACGGGTTCGATTCCCGGCGGAGTGAAATTTTGTATGACTCGGTTTTGTTGGTGAAATGGCATTTTCTAAGCTAACAACATCTTAACTAAGTCTTGTGTTCATTTACAGCATGAATGTGTTCCGGCTTGAAGATAAGATAGCCAGTTCCCTATTACGTTGGGGAATCTTGGTAAGACCGCTTCAATCTTCGGCATCATCAATAATGCCAATCAGATGATGTCAATGGTTCACCCGTTGTGAATAAAACAAAGCAGTGAAAAGTGTCCGTTAACCAAAAAGCTGTCCTGTACATCGATTTGCGGCTTTCGGTCCACATTACCTAGCTGTTTTGTACGACGTCCATAGTTAGGGTTGCCAGGTTCTAAAACTGAATAGCCGGATATACCTGTCAGTTTAGTAGGACTTTTGGGTAAAAAGCTGGACTCTCTAGATTATTAAAGCCCGCTTTAGAAACGACTAAATCAATCAGTCATGTTTACTGGCATTTAGACGAGGTCCTAATCAGACTAGGAAACGCCGCCATAGTCACATATATACGACAGCGCTCACCCGAATTTCCAGGTGACTGGTGAAATAATGAAATTTATAAAGCCTGACAAAAGCCAGACCATCATATCATATTTGGCCGGTCACCCATCCAAAAAGCCTAACCCTGTCCGGCTTTATCCGGACGGTTGGCAACGCTATCCATAGTCAAGAGAGCCATGATAAACAAAAGGGTTACTTAAATAACGACTACAGAGATCCATCACGTTTATTGATCATTTTGTCCGTCCGTCCGACATTTACAGACACTCAATTCAAAACTTTTATATTTTTGAAGCAGATTGTACAGAATTTTCATAATTATATCAGTTCATATACATCCCCACCGAGGGGCTCGAGCAAAATTTTACTGAAAAATAATGTATTGATACAGATCTCTATCTCTGTTTGGAATAATAAAATAAAATTCTAATTTTAATACACATCTAGACCCACCTTCTATACCTGATACAATACAGGGTCTTAACTAGATCTTGTACTCATGTAACTAAACAACTTTCCCCAAGAAACTAATGGCTCGCATCAAGCTTCTATCCCTTACGGATAGAACCGCGCTAGAAGGGTTAATCAAAGGCTTCATCATATCAGCTCTTATACGTTCCCACCGAGAGGCTCGAGCCTAACCTGAATTAGGGCGATCGGGCCTTAGTCGACCACGCGGGCCCAGAATCAATTTTGCGCACACTTGACTGGCATATAAAGGACCACTTTCCGAGCAACTGTATTGAAAAGTATTTTTTCGTGCTTATTACATTCAATTCCATAATCAAGTTAATTAATGTTTTAGTCCTTTATTTAATATGTACCTACCTACCTATTTTGCACAAACAATCGTATGACTCCGAATGACAACGAGATACTTGTTAACTGCTTCGGCGCACGTGCAGGGGCACTACAGGGGCATACAGTTGCAGCTGCGTGCCGACAATAGTTTGCTCCTGACTATAAAGCCACTACCAACCTAATGTATACTCACAGGGCACTTCGTTGGTACCTACGACGTCATATAAGTATTATACTAGGAAGTTACGACAAATTTGGTAACGATGAAGGAAAAACGCTTGAAGATAGCGCAATGGGACCACGCGCAAACGATTTAAATGAGGGGCGACACCATTGTTTTTAATGTTTTTTTTAAGGAATTAACTTCCGCCATTTCCAAATTTCGGCCTCCTAGTATAGACTAGGAGGCCAAAAATGTTTTCATCACCCCTATACATTTTTGACGAGAATTCGATTAACGTCTCCCGCGTCACTCCAGCGGGCATTCCAGTAAAACAGCGTACGTACGGCCAAACTATAGCAGATAGAAAAAATATTATTGTTATTATTATTTCTACTATGCAATTTTTTTTATATTTTAGTATGGCAATCGTGCGAAAGAGAAAATAGTCTTTTCTGTCCTGTTTTGGCCACTGCTACATTACTGAGTTCATTTTACAGATACATTAGGTAATACCAAATAATATACAGAAATTCCTTGGTTGGGCCTCACTTGATTTTTTTGAAGGGTCAACCAAAGAAAAAACCGGCCAAGTGCGAGTCGAACTCACGCAAAGTAGGGTTCCGTAGTTTTAAAAAGAAAAAATATTATATTTTAAAAAACAGAATTGTTATTATCTAAATATATATAACTCAAAGGTGACTGACTGACTGACATAGTGATCTATCAACGCACATCCCAAACCACTGGACGGATCGGGCTGAAATTTGGCATGCAGGTAGTTATGACGTAGGCATCCGCTAAGAAAGGATTTTGGGAAATTCCCACGGGAACCGCAAAAATCGGGATCACCGCGGGCTAAGCTGCGGGCATCCACTAGTTTAATTTATAAATTTAATAAAAAAAATGATTTTTTCAAGTTTTGTGTGGAAAATCTATAAACTTTTTACAAATCCAAACTATTCCAAGCATGCTGTGCTGACGGTAAGTGAAGTCACTGGGAAGCTTTTTCCATATTAATAATTGCCTACTATCTGGTGGAGTCGGTGGTAAGGTTTCCTAGTCACTGGGAATAACCCTTTGTTTTGGCTCAAAATAAAATAAAAAACCGGCTAAGTGCGAGTCAGAACCACATACATAGGGTTCCGTACCATCATTTGACTGACTCGGTGGCTCAGTGGTTAGTGCCCTTGACTACTGATCCGAGGGTTGTGGGTTCGATCCCCACCCAGGGAAAGCATTTGTGTGATGAGCAGATTTGTTTACTCTGTGTCTGGGTGTTAAATATCTATATATGTATGTATTTAAACGTATTTATGTATGTATATCAGTCTCTGGTAACCCATAACACAGGGAATCCTACTTTGGGGCCAGATGACCATGTGTGATTTGTCTGAGAATATTTATTTATATTAGATGGCGCTAGTTTCATTTTTCAAAAACCATCAATACTAGATGGCGCTAGTTTCTTCATGTTTAACAAAACACGTTATTTGTATGGAGACCCCTAATAAAATCATTTTTTAACTTTTTCAAATTTTTAGTATTTGTTGTTAAAGCGGCAACAGAAAATACATCATTTGTAAAAATTTCAGCTGTCTAGCTATCACAGTTCATGAAATACAGCCTGGTGACAGACGGACGGACGGACAGCGGAGACATCATTGGGTCCCATTTTTACACTTTGGGTACGGAAGCCTAAAAACTATATCCATACTTTTCCTTCGTCCATCCATCTGTAGCTGTAGTGGAATCATCAACAACTTAGATACCAAAACCAAAGTATATTATTAGTACTAACATACAGTATGGACACTCCCTGCCGCTCTCTACATTGCGACCTCACCCCCTCGTCACCCAGATTGGTTACAGTTTGGTTGTTGAACGTATAGGATTTCGCCGCTATTTTGTTTGTTCCGTCATTCGTTTTTTGAAATGTCATTAATTCTGGCCCGTTGTATGAAGTGTCTAGGGTGTGCCAAAACTATACTCACGGAGATACAAGCTCCAGTTAAAAAAAAGTGCACACCATTGTTAAGACTCTATATATAAACTTTTTATCTACTAAATAAAATGTTTTTTTATTATTATTGTCTTCACAAGTGTGTTGAAAAACGTCGTATGATACACGTGTGTATTGATGATTACCGTCCTCGGCTGTCTTAAGACCCTCACCTAACGGCTCGGGTCTCAATGGCGCCTCAGCGGTAATCACCAACATTACTCACTTGTACCATAATGTACTATTACAATACAGTTGCTCGAAAAGTGGTACTCTATATGCCAGTCAAATGTGTGCAAAATTGATTTCACCGCACACGTGCTTTTACTTTACCACTTTTTTAACTTCTAGCTCGGAGGAACAAGACATTTCTAGCAAATTAAAAAAAAATATAACCAAAGATCAAATAACAGAATCTTTTTTAAGACTTTTGAAAGGAGAATTTTAAAAGAGATTGGTTGTAATGTAACTCCGTGAGGTTAGTACATAACGCTAGCTGATTAGATTCTCTTTGGGTTATATCTTTGTGAAGAAAGGAGAATAAATATATGAATGATGCGCATAGGTTACAGGAAGGAATAGGTCATCTTTTCCAAGGAGGTTTAATGCTTACATTAATATTGTTCCAAGCTTTATTGTAATTTATTTATATAATATAAAAAAAAAACTTACGCATGCGTATGTGTGCCTACTAACTAAATTAAATATGGCGCAATTTTCGTAAACTGAATTGTGTGGCTTTGAATACAAACAAAATCTATAATATAATAAAACTGTAACGGGGCCGTGTCTGTACATGAAATATTTTTGGAAAATAATAACTGTGGTGGACATTACTAACGATACAGGGGCCAAAACAACAACTTTTGGAATTTTTGTCTGTCTGTCTGTCTGTCTGTATGTTCGCGCATCACGCAAAAACTACTGGGCCGATTTTGATGAAATTTTGTATGTTGGTTCCTTTTAGCCCGGGTTAACATATAGGATACTTTTTATCCCAGAAAATTCAAGAGTTCCCGTGGGAAAATCAAAAGTATTCATTTATAGAGTGGCTCACCACGCAAATGTGGCTTGACCTATTACAATCAAATTTTACACGTTGATACCCTTATCGCGAACTAAAACTGGGACATTGTGAATCCCAAAAAAATTAGGGTTCCTGCAGGAATGCAAAAAATTGTATCTTTAGAATGACTCAACGTAACAATATGAAACCTTTACATTGGGATGAGGTGTTTTGACCATCATTGTATAGTCGGGTATTCTTTATCCCGGAAAACAAAAGAGGTCCCGTGGGAAATTATCTATCGGTACATACAATAATAACAATAGAGTACTTTTTTCTATATATTAGCTACACATACCAAACATTATAATCATAGTAGCAGAATGTCAATAGATGGCACTGCAGGGATAATAAAACGCGCTTAAGTTGTATTAAAACATTAAAATATTATTTCATACTTTTGAGTGGATTTCTTTTATGTATTTTTCAGCATACGCTACTTTAAACTCTGGAACTATGGTACGTAGCGATGTGTTTCATAGACGAACAGAGAGGTATTTTTTTACAGATTCCAATCGTGTAAAAAAATAAAAACACATAAATCGAGTTTAACATCTTTTAACAGGAGGCACAGATATGGGAACTCTTCTGACGGCGACTATTTGCGTGTGGCAGTTGCTCTCCGCCTGCAATATCAATATCTGTGAACCTCATCAATGTATTTGCGGGTCCTCGGTGGAGGCAATTGGCCATCACTCACCGAGTTGCAGTCGTGTTTGTGAAGATTACCACGTCACCAATTCCTTAATGACCTCACTCGGAGGGCACTGGTCTCGGCCAGATGGAATATTCCATCTTTGATGCAGCCGCCGGCCAGGTTTTAGTTGATCTGATGGCAAAAGGCCGGAGGGTTTAAACAGGTGCTATGGCAGAGAGGAACGTGCCTGCTTTGGGAAGCCACTTTTTCTGCCCCACTCCTCACCCGTACGGTACTGCTGCTCAATTTGCGGTGAGAAAGAAGCATAATAAGTACTCGGTCTTGGAGGCAAATTACTGCTTTGTGCCGCTGGTCTGTGAGACAACCGGCTGCTGAACCCTCAGAGGCCTTTGCCTTCACAAAGAAGATTGGCCTTCGCCTTCGAGAGAGGAGATGTGACGTGAGGTCTTACCTGCTGCTAAGGTTGTCTATTGCCATCCAGCGCGGCAACGAGAAGTGCGTTTTGGGCTCCTTTGGAGCTGATACGACTCGAGGACATATTAATATTGTTAGGAAATTTTATTACTAGATTGATACCTATAATGATTTGAATTAGTTTTTTGATAATATTTCATCATATCAGTTTATATACGTCCCCACCAAGGGTCTCGACCTGCCCTGAGTTAGGGCGATCTGGCCTTAGACGATCACGCGGGCCCATTGCGGGTTGATTGACTTCACACATAAGCTTCGAATTTCTTCGCAGGCGTGTGCAGATTTCCTCACGATGTTTCTAAGGGGTTTCTCTCACCGTAAAAGCGTCGGATAAACGTACATACCAGTATGAAATCGATATTCGTATAGATATTGGTAAGTGGCAGGATTCGAGCCACGGCCTTCCGGACAGGAGGTAGTGGCCCTAACCGTTTTGCCACCGACGCTCTATATTTTATATTAAGATTTAGAAATCCTTACTTTATATTATAAATGCGAAAATGTGTTTGTTTGTTTGTTACCTATTCACACTTCAACACCTCTACCAATGTTAATGAAATTTGGCATGCAGGTAGCCTGTATCACTGGGAATGAAATAGTCAACCTTTTATCTGTGGAAATTATCATAGTCCGATGCAGTTCCTGAGGAAACTAAAACAATACTCTTTGTTCGTTTTATTTAAAATCGTAACGAAAAAATGGATTGGTATGATTTTTCGCACAGATATGAGGTGGAAAATGATATAATTTACTAATAAGTATATCCTGACATAGTTCCCGAGGGATCTGGGGACAACTGTTTTCTACGCTCGCGCACGTCGGTGGCGTCGCAACGGAGCAACGGATTAAAGTGATTTTTTGTATAGAATTTGTTGAGGGGGTGGGAAGTGACAAAGACTGCTAATCCGAATAGCCCGATACAGTTCCTGAGGTACCTGGTGAAAACTCATGTCCACGCTTGCGAGCTGATTGCGGCTCGCGCACCACTCACCCTCAAAAAGAGTCATAAAAGCTATGTCCACGTGGGCGAAGCCGCGGGCAAAAGCTAGTTGTGAATATACGTGTAATAAAAAATATACTTTATTTTTTATTTATTTATTTATGCTACTTACCCGCCTCACAAGCTTTATTGACCCTAGATTGATTACAGAGCAGGCAGGTTTCAGACCCATAAAGTCTTGCTGCAACCAGGTACTTAAGCTCACGCAACACATCGAGGATGGTTTTGAGAAGGAAATGGTGACGGGCGCTGTGTTTGTCGATCTCTCGGCGGCCTATGACACAGTTAATCTGAGGCGACTGCTGTGGAAGGTGGAGACTATGACCGCAGATATAAAATTTGTCAATATTCTCCGAGAGCTCCTCCACAATCGTCGCTTCCAGGTTCACCTTCTCAAAGACGTAAGTCGTTGGAGGGCACAAAAAAATGGTCTTCCCCAGGGCAGCGTACTGGCCCCAATATTGTTCAATATTTATACCAACGACCAACCATCTAGCCTAAATACCTCCCGCTTTCTGTACGCGGACGATCTTGCGCTTACGTCCCAATCGACCAGCTTTGACGAAGTTGAGAATAATCTCACCGCAGCTCTCAACAGTTTAGGCCAGTACTATGACGAGAACTCGCTCAAGTTTAACCCAACCAAGACTGAGTCGTGCGTTTTCCATCTACGCAATGCACAAGCGGGACGAAAGCTCAAGATCTCCTGGCGTGGAGTGACCATCACTCATAACCCTTCCCCCAAATACCTCGGCGTTCTACTGGACAGGTCCCTCACTTTCAAAAAGAACTGTGAGGGCCTAAAACGAAAGGTGCACTGCCGCAACAACCTATTACAGCGTCTGGTAAGTACTGAGTGGGGAGCTACGCCGCAAGTGCTGCGAACTTCAGGACTGGCGCTAGCATTTTCTGCCGGCGAATTCGCATGCCCCGTATGGGGCCGCTCTACTCACGCCAAGCTTGTGGATACAGCCTTAAACGAAACCTGCCGGATAATTACTGGATGTTTGAAGCCGACCCCGGTGATGTTGCTGTACCCACTGGCGGGCATAGCGCCGCCAGTTGTTCGCAGAACCATTGCAAGCTCGCGAGAGAGGGCTACGTTGGATGAGGACAAGCGGCATCCCCTACATGGGCACGAGCTACCGCCGCAAAGGCTAAAAAGTCGGAAAAGCTTCTTAAAACATGTCGACCCCCTCACAACTCAGCCCTCTCAAGCGAGATGCAACATGTGGCGTGCTCGAACACCGCTTCCTGATCCCTTTGTCCCGCTTTCTGAGAGTCTACCGGCTGGATATGTATTACCATGGCCGATCTGGAAGTCTTTAAATCGACTTCGGACTCAGGTCGGCCGGAGCAAGGAGAACATGTTCAGGTGGGGACTCTCGGAAAACCCAAATTTGGACTGTGTGTGTGGAGCGGTGCAGTCCATGGCTCATTTAGTTTCCTGTCCTGCCTGCCCTGTCACCTGTTCGCAACAGGACTTAATGGACGCCACAAATAGTGCAGTCGAAGTGGCTAAGTTCTGGGCCGGAATGATTTAATTTGTCATCGACACGCAAAGAAGAAGAAGAATCTAAAAAACGAGTACATAGGTAAACATTAGACCCACAAAACTGAATGATCAGTTTGTCTGTGGGATCGACAGTCTCACAATTACATATTACTAACATAGATAAGACATACATTTTTTAACAGATTTTTAAATTTACTTTATTTATGTTCGAGTCTAATAGCCGCGGGCAAACTGTTCATGAGATATGGTAAACGTTTTCTCAGTGTTCTGTCACCGTAGTAGTTGGAAACTGTAGGTACAACGAATTTACTCGCGGCTATTATTGTCCTTGTATTATGGTTATGCTTAACTAGTGACTTATGTTCCTGTCTGCCATGGTGATTCACGGACAAGAGATATTAGTGTTTTAAACCAACAGGTAGAATTTTACAAATTTTGAAAAGTTTTCTATAGTCACCTTTGCAACTATTTTTAGTTTTTTTGTTGACAAAGGAGCTTTAAAAATCGAATTTGTAAATTTTCCAGTTTGTCTATATTAGTTTTGAATGTGAGTCCATAGCAGTCCAGGGCATAACTCAATATTGAATCTACTAATGACGTATACAAGCATTTTAGGGTACCAGCAGGTACTTTGAAACTAAGGTGATAAAATTTACCCAATAATATTCTTAATTTACTACAAACATATTCTACGTGTTGAGACTAAGAGAAGTTTGCGTCCACCTTTACACCGAGATAAGTTACAGAATTTACTTTTTCAATTGGCTGACACTTACAGTTGATTAAATTATTGTAGAAGCATGTAAAACTATGAGCAACAATAGGAGGAGGTTGTTCTTTGGGACACAAATAAGGTGAGTATATAAGCAAAAACTTAGTCTTATCAGCGTTCAATACTATGCCGTTATCATGGGACAACTTGATGACTACATCAACGTCCTGCTGCACTAGGCGGCAAGTCTCGGCGAGGTCCAGACATTTATTTATATCGATGGCGAGGTCGGTGCCGGCCCTCAGCGCGCACAGGTCATCCGCAAACATGTGAGCGGAGCAGTGTTTCAGCACACCGCACAAGCTGTTTACGTGCATGAGATAGCACACAGGTCCACTTCCGGACCCCTGCGGGACACCGCACTGGACCGCCTTCTCGTCGCTGTACGCGTCACCTAAATTCACGCGGTAGGAACGTGTGGTGAGATAATCGCGGAACCAGCTGTTTAGCGGCTGTCCTACCCCACACTCCTTCATTGCATTTAACAGAGTCTCAGTCTCCAGAGTATCGAACGCTTTTTTAAAATCTAAAAATATTGCTACAATAAACTTCCTATTTACTACTAAAACTAAGCACTAGTACTTTTACCTTTTTGAAAACCATGTTGACATTTATTTAATATATTATTTCTTTGCAGGTAAATCCCTAGCTGATTAATGATGCATTTTTCTATTATTTTATATACGCTTGACAATATTGCTATGGGTCTATAATTTGAAAATACTTTACGGTCACCCTTTTTTAACCCACGCCCTTACCTAGCGTACCTACCCGTCGTGCCACATACCTACTAGGTACTCATGTTATCTAGAATCTCCTTAGTAGTAGATATGTGCATAGTATCTTTTTAGTAGTCTGTGGCAGCTTTTGTCCTCATCAAAATAAAAATTGTTATCACGTCACTGACTCAACTGAATTTGAGTGAAATAGTAACATAATGGTATTGTAAAAATAAGTTTTATGGCTATTGTAAAGTTGTTGGTTTCTACATAACTGTTCTTAGAAAAAATGGATTCAACTATTTTGACAAGGTCGGGTGTGAACATATATACTAAAGTACATTACTGCAGCGGGCAGCAAAAGAGGCATTGCTGGACGAACGTGTAAACATGGTAATACACATTATTACACATGTAAGTCCATCAATGCCTAGTTGTGGCCATGGATTGTATAGTACTTTTCTCAAATAAGGCGCGGAAATATAAACTTCAATAATTACTTTTCAAAATCAATGACGATCAACGAACAACAATAATTTTTCACGCGCCTAAGTGATCATTTGTTTTTTTTTTCAATAAACAGCGTTCTATTTGCAACTCAGTTCCAAATTTAAATAAAACCATTGATAAGTTACCTCCTTGGTTGCCATGTTTCGGAGTAAAATATACTTAGTTCGATTTTTAAATTACACGACAGACATGAGTTTACATAGTAATTTATTTGGCCGCTAAACACGACAGATATGGATTTTCATACAACTTTTGCCGGCCGCTGCTCGCGTGTATTTGGCCAGTACAGCAATTTCGATTTATCTCTAAGAAGATTGTCGAAATAATGCTCAAATTTCCAAGCATGTTTCAGAAAAAGTATACAAGTAGAAACAGTGGCAGCTTTTAAAAATAGTTACATATATATTCGTACATACATTAGTAATGTTATGTATGACAAATTTTTGAGGCTTATCTCATTTTTTAGCGTCAAAATTCGACCAATATCAACATATTAATACATTGCCAGTCATTAACAAGCTATATATTATAAGCTTGCCGCGTGTTAGTAAGTTAGTCTGTCTGGTCTATTATTTAGTTTGAGACAAATCTTGGCAGCTATATTAGAACCAACCACTTCCCGTTTCGATTGATCTGAAATTTTCATACACCATACATTATATGGTTAGATATGTGACGCCATTCTTAATTATATGGCGGACTCCCAAAGATGGGGGATCAGTTATTTTCTTGTGCATCCCCATGATATGGGTATCAAATGAAAGGCTTTACTGAAAAGAAACAATAAAAATGATTTAAATTAAAGCTTGTACATACCTGAAAGTTTTCAGTTTTTCCGAAAATAATTTTATTATTTATATGCCTAATGCAAGTAGCCGTTTCATTAACTGGATGCCCGAAAAAATATTTCCCTATCCAAAAATTTTGCTGTGTAAAAGATGATTTAATTTTAATTGCAGTTACTACGACCGGGGCTACCCAAGGCGGACTTATGTGCTATTGATATTAAATATTCTAGGAGTATTAGGCTGTTTAGCTGTAACGGTTGTTCTCATTCTGTGGTCTATTCGTAAGTAATTCTAGCCTAGCTACACTTGAACCACGCATTTCTAGTGACACAGTATTTTTTTGATTGTCTGCCTGTACTACGCGTACCTACTACAGAAGTGATACAGACTCTCGTAGTTTTGATTCGTTACGAGTACATCTACTGTCGGTAGGCTAAAGTAACGAATTTCGCATCCGTGCCTTACAAGGTAGTATGAACGTTAGCGACGTTGTAAGTAAGTTTAAATTCGCATGTTTGCTATCACGAAGATATACTTCTTTACTTTTTATAGTCATATTTTTTAATCTTTGCTCCTACTGACAAGGAAAGGTACCCAACTGTTCCGTCTCCGATTTGATTTATTATGATACTAGCTTTTGCCCACGGCTTCGCCTGCGTAGACATCGTTTTTATGACTGTCTTTAAGGGTAAGTGGTGAGTTCTTGCCAGATCCCTTAGGAAGTATATCGGGCTATTCTTATTAGCAGTCTAATGTCACTTCCCACCCCCTCATCTAATTTTACATCAAAAATCACTTCAATCTATTGCTCCGATGCGACTTGCGACGCCGATATGCGCGCGAGCGTGGAAATGAGTTTTCCCCAGATCCCTCGGAAATTAAGTCAGGATATTGTGTTAATTAATAAATTAAGTAATTTCCCACCTCCTTAACCATATCTGTGCAAAAAATCACAACAATCCATTGTTCCGTTGCGATGTTAAGGAAATTAAACAAAAAAAGAGTTTTATTTTCAGTTCCCTCAGGAACTGCATCGGATTGTGCTATTTTACGGGATAAAAAGTAGCCTATGTCCTTCTACCTGCATGCCAAATGTAATCAATATTGGTTGAGGTGTTGAAGCGTGAAAATGTAACAAACAAATAAACACATTTTCAAATTTACAATGTTAGTAACGATATGTTATAGAGTAGTCTAAAATAACAGATACGTTATTTTTAGCTGCCCTAATTCAATTATTGGGATTAATTGTCATCCAAAATACTAAAAAAAGTAACAAGATTTTTTCAAGCAAATTGCTAGTTAATTATTGGTACGTGTTTTGCTATAACGGCTCTAACTCATATTTACCTAAAACAAACGCCCTCTAAAATTTTATATTTCGCATCATTTGAATTTTGGTTTGTCAGAAGTAAGAAGAGTTAGTCACAGTATTACGATATGGCTTACAGTAGCGCAACGCCTTTGATATCGCACGATGCCGCCACGGCGTAGGTACTATCAGGCTAGTACTGGCCTCCGCGAGTTTGCTAGGCTGTGCCCCGCCACCCGCTGCCCCGCAAGTACCCTTATGTTACTCTGCGTAAGTACATTCGTTGCACTACTGTATATTGTAATACTGTGGTTTAGTCACTTTTTAGTACTTTGGATAACAATTTCTCCAAATACATTGAATTAGGTTAGCTAAAAAAAATACGTGTCTCCTATTTTAGACTACTCTCTAACATATATCAAATATTGTTTGTTGGTGAGAATTAAAATAGTCAAATCTTATTATAATAATATCACATTTTAAATTGTATTTGCAATATGTCTCCATAAAAGTACGGAAATAATCTGAATGCTGCATATTGACTGCATAACGGAACTTGTACACTTTAATCTGGTTAAAAGAGGTTAGAAAAGGTATATCAGCATTTATGCAGAAGATATTGAGCTTGTTAAACATTTACTCCGCTACTATGTGACTATTATGTTGCTAATATACAAATTAATGCATTTTATTTTGTGCCCAAATTGCTTGAATAAGAGCTGTGTAAGCGCTTATACAGACATTAAGCAGTCATTGAGCTTGTTAAACATTTACTCCGCTACTATGTGACTATTATGTTGCTAATATACAAATTAATGCATTTTATTTTGTGCCCAAATTGCTTGAATAAGAGCTGTGTAAGCGCTTATACAGACATTAAGCAGTCATTGAGCTTGTTAAACATTTACTCCGCTACTATGTGACTATTATGTTGCTAATATACAAATTAATGCATTTTATTTTGTGCCCAAATTGCTTGAATAAGAGCTGTGTAAGCGCTTATACAGACATTAAGCAGTCAACTATGTCAGCTTAAAGTTTCCAGAATTGCTTTTGTACAAAGATTGATTACACAGCCTATTTGTGCTGCTTGGGAATAAATCTAATCGTAGCCGGACAGTTTTTCTTTGTAAGTAAGAGTTTCAAATTTTTACCCAACAGCCTAAGAGGAGGGTAATGTTTTTCTTGTGTAATTTTTTTTCCTTTATACCCGAGAAATTCAGGAGAACATCTTGATGGATTTTGAAGTGCGCGGCTTCGTCAGAATTCGTCTTGATCTGATTGTCATAGGATATAATAGGTATTTACCTATGAAATTGCTGATTCAGTTTTTGAAGTTCAATGCCAATTTTTATTGAAAATAAAAAAAGTTATTGTGTTTTATTATTGACCTTATGGTGACACTACTTATGGTCTTTTATTAGTAACTAGTGGCATGTCTTTCATGTTCCAATCCCCTGACCTATGTACCGTTGAATGGAATAAAGGCGGTTTTTTAGTGGTCAGATGGGGCATTTACTTAGACTAGTTAATTTTCTTGAATTTTCCTGAAAGTGACGAAATCTTATGCAGAGTATTCACAAATATGACATGAGTAACGAATAAACTGCTGCGATAAATCTATTAGAGCTTTAAAAATGTGTATTTTTTGCCTCAATTAAATTTTTGCTAAAGCCACCGTTCTCACAAAATATCTAAACAATAGGCATATGTATACCACCATTTAATTTCTACTAGTCTAATGCTATTTTGAGAATAACTTTTGTTTTAATATTAATTTTCATCTTTAAACTTTTTTATACAATATGCAATTTCATAGGTAAAGATTCGACCTAATATTTTAAGTAGTTTATCAATTTTTAATGAAATTGGTAAATTTATCAGTTCAAGTTGCAAAATAAAGTATCTGTAAAACGAGTAGATAATATAATACAATGGTTTAAAACAGTGTTGAAGCAAATAATTTTCAGCGTAGCCAATGTTTACCTAAGTTCTTTAGGGTGCGGACAACACTCAAGGAGATGATATGGCAGACCACCTAATATCATTCTCAACCTTATCACATAATTAAGTTGTAATAATCATAGTCATTTGAGCCGAAAGACGTCCACTGCTGAACAAAGGCCAAGGATTTCCACGACGATCGGTCTAGCGCTGCCTACATCCGTCCAGCGGCTCCCCGCGACCTTCACCGTCCGTCCACCGAGTGGGCATAAAAGTTGTTATGTTACAATACTATTATCCCCAAGGATTTTTTAATCCACAATGGATAAGCCCTTAGCATCAAATAAAATAAAACAAATTATCCGCGATTATCCCTATAGATTATATCTGTTAATCAAACTTTTCTCCTTTCTTCATACATTTAGAAACTTTACTTTGTATTTGCACAAACATTAAAACTGAAAATCCCCCCCTTAAGTTGAGGGCCTCGGTGGGGACGTATATGAGCTGATATGCTGATTAAAACTGATTTTAATAATAATATATATAATTTTACAGGAGTTATAGGCGATGGCCCGAATACATCGCCTGTTTTCGAACGTTTTGCCGCAAACCATTCCCACTTTTTACGTCATGGACAAAAAGAAGATATCAACTCGTTATTAGCTCAAGTGTACCTAGTTTAGGTACCTAATATGGGCTACCAAGAAAGCGTAAGTATAATTCGCGGCGTATAAGTAGAACATAACCACAGTATATATATTAGTACTAAACATAACGGTGGTCACGCGTATGTAGGTGCGCGCGGGGGGCTAGCGTCTCTTGGTGCGCGTGACCCCCGCGTCAAAGTATAGATTATTAGTACTAACATACAGTATGGACACTCCCTGCCGCTCTCTAGATTGCGACCTTACCCCTCACCCCAGCTTGATGCAGATTGGTTACCGTTTGGTTGTCAAACGTATAGGATTTCACCGCCATTTTGTTAATTCCGTCATTAGTTTTTTGAAATGTCATTTCTGGCCCGTTGTATGAAGTGTCCAGGGTGTGCCCACGTCCCGCACTTCGATTTACCCAGGATTTACTCAGCCACTGCCCCTGCGCCTGCCACTGCCAGAAATATTGCCCTAAATACTTCTGCGGCAACATTGACACTCAACCGATTCATTTGACTTCCTCACGAAAGCCGACAATGGCTGCGGCAGCGGCATGTGCAGTGGTAGCGCGAGTGACCTATTTACGCGCTTTCTACTTTACTGCTCAAAAGGGCTGAATGTAAATATACGTCATAAGAGCTGAAAATAATACTCTGCGCTCGGTTCAACTTAGATGCCGCAAGCTGTACCGGCCAATACACGTGTTGCAAGCCTTAAAAGGATAGACTCTACTCATGAAACTGAAACACTTTTTTTCCACGAACCTATACTGAATTAGCAAAAAAAAATTAACTTTCCATACAAAGTTATAAAAAAAAAATTTTAGATACAAGCTTTAAATGTTGCATGGTCACGCGAAATACATATGCATACAAAATTTCAGCTCAGTCGGAAACTGGGAAGTGTGTCAAATTTAACTTGCAAGATTCCACCCGAACAAAAATACGTATTTTGCAAGTTAAATAAAAGCTTGTAAAAACAGCCTGTATTTATCTGCGTAATACTTAATTAAAATTATTATCATTAGTATAGATACGTAATAAATATCTATTGAATGGTTGCCCCTAGTGTATATTGATAACATTTATTGATAAGTTATCAGTTATCGCTTGGCCATTTGACCAATACTATTATTCGACTCGTGCCTAACCAAAATTCAGTCAGAAGCTAAACCTATTTATTAGCATCGTGACTTATTTATTAGCAAAATATTTTTTATCAGTATTTTATTTTAAATTACTAACGACCTTTTCGGCCGCCATTGTAACTGTGTTTACAGATAATGTTTAGAGTCAACAGTTTGTTTTTTGTAGTCTTCGTGACAGTGAAATGTAAATAATATTATACATCTATATATATAAAAGAAAGTTGTGTTAGTTACACCATTTGTAACTCAAGAACGGCTGGACCAATTTTTATGATTTTTGTGTTTTTGCATTTGTCTTCGTCCGGAATAGGATAATTTAAGTAATTAAATACGATATTTATCAATAAAAAAATATCAGTCACTAAATAATTGGTTTTAGGGTAGGGTAGTGTAGGTGTAGTGTTTGTAGGTGTAGTGTAGTTAGGGTAGAGTAGTGTAGGGTAGGGTAGGGTTGGGTAGTGTAGAGTAGGGTAGGGTACTGTAGTGTAGGGTAGGGTAGTGTAGGGAAGGGTAGGGTAGGGTAGTGTAGGGTAGGGTAGGTTAGTGTAGCGTAGGGTAGGGTAGTGTAGTGTGAGGTGGAACGAAGTTCGCCGGGACAGCTAGTAATGAGATAAATTCTATTTACTTACTTATTCTTCACCATCAAGGACTAGACGGACATACTTAGTCACGCATGTTCGATGCCCGGCGGGATCAAAATTTGCAAGACTCAATTTGGTTGGTAGGTAGTTGGACAAGACGAAGTCGATCTCGTCCGATGTGAATATTCAATGATGGCCTTTGGGGCAGTAAAGTTTTCGAGTGGCGACCGCGCACCGGAAAACGTAGCGTAGCAGGCCTTGGACCGACGACCTGGTGAAGATCTTGGGAAGCCGCTGGATGCAGGATGCAGGACCGGTCGCCGTGGAAATCCTTGGGGGACGCCTTTGTCCAGCAGTGGACATCTTTCGGCTTATATGAATGATGATGATAAGTTGGAAATTTTTTAAGCCCAGGTACCACCATCATCTTACCCAAGTTTAGCTGCAAGTAATCAATGTCTGACAGTATTAATAAGTTCCGACTCCCCATTAAGTTGGGGAATCTTGGTAAGCCCGCTTCCGTCTTCGGCGTCATCGTCACTTACCATGAGGGGAAATAATGCCAAGGGCAATCGCGGATGTAAAAGTGACCAAGTAGGGTTCCGTTGTCTTTTCAAAGTAGTTTAAAAAACGTATTTATTTTTGCAGTTGTTATAGAACATTACGTCAATGAATTTGTATAGAACATTACGTCAATGAATTTGTATGGAAAATTTATAAAGTTGATCGACTTTTTTTATTCACAATTGGTAAAACCTTGGCATCATCTCACCCGTTGGTAAGTGACGATGATGCCGAAGATGAAGGCGGGCGTACCAAGATTCCTCAACGCAATGGAGAACTGGCTATCTTATCTTCAGGCCGGAACACAGTAATATTAAACCAAAAAAGCCTGCTTAGCCGTGTTAGTTTTCCTTTTGAACCCCCGACTTAAACATTAGGGGTGTTATAAGATTAACACGTCACTTTTATCTGTGTGTAGCATCGTAGCTCTTAAATAAGTGAACCGAACGCGGTTTTTCCTTTGGGTAGCACGGTTAATTGTGCCACACGATAAGAGAAAGAACGCGGTTTCTAGGGTCCCGTAGTCAACAAGGGACCCTTATAGATTCGCCAAGTCTGTCCGTCTGTCCGCGGCTTAGCTTGCAGAGACTATCAATTCAGTAGTAAAAAGCTGTAATTTGGCAAGGGTATACAGTTTATGAGAGCGTCGGTGGCGTAATGGCTAGGGCCGCCGCCTCCTGTCCGGGAGGTCGTGGTTCGAACCTGCCATGTACAAATGTGATTTCAAGTTAGATTTCATATGTACGTTTATCCGACGCTCTTACGGTGTAGAAAAACATCGTGAGGAAACCTGCACACGTCAAAATCAAAATCAATTTATTTCAAATAGGTGTTTACACACACTTTTAAATAGTCAAAACAAAAAACAATTACAGTATATTACAAATAATGTCATGATTCAGATTAATAACGAATAAACTCGCAGGTTGTGTGTTAAGTCGACCAACCCGTACTGGGCCCGCGTGGTCGACTAAGGCCCGATCGCCCTAATTCAGGGTAGGCTCGAGCCCCTCGGTGGGGACGTATATGAGCTGATATGAATGATGATGAAAATACCGTATGTATACGCATATTATACAACTGTGTCGGTGTGATTAATATAATCACAGTTGCTACAAAGAAATCTTGAAAAAAAATTAGTGTATCCGTTTGCGAAATAGTAAGCTAATTTTTGTTAGTCAAGTGCCCCCCCCCCCCCCCCGCCCCCCTCCTACCAGCTCCAGCTAAACCGCTATTTCAGGACATCTGTAAAAAAAAATAGGACATAAAATTAATTTGAACAGGAAAACTAACTAAACACTAACTAACTTTTAACCGCCTCCGTGGCGTAATGGTTAGTCCATTCGCTTTACACCAGGAGGTCGCGGGATCGATTACCGGCGGGGTCAGCTTTGTAAGACTCGGTTTGGTTGGTGGTAGGGCATTTTCATAGCTCGTCTGGCTAGCTACCACCATCTTATCTAAGTCTTGCCGCCAAACATCATTGTTAACAGCATTCATGTGTTTCGGCTTGAAGATAAGATAGCCAGATCCCCATTGCATTGGGGAATCTTGATAAGCCCGCTTTCATCTTCGGCATCATTATCACTTACCATCAGGTGAGATATTGCTAAGGGCTTATCAATTGTGGATAAAAAAAAACTATCACAGCTAAGTAGGATTTCTTGTTTAGGAGTAATTTAGTCGACCAACTCAGTTGAATTTGTAAAAAGTTCATAGACTATCCATACAAAATGTTCTAAGTATTCATCATGTCAGCCGAAAAACGTCCACTGCTGGACAAAGGCCTCCCCCAAGGATTTCTACGACGACCGGTCCTGCGCTGCCCGCATCCAGTGGCTAGTATGGAGGGTCATTTTTTTTTCAAAATTGACTATGGGTTCCTTGGGGAAAGTTGTTCTGTATGATGAGTAGAACCCCCAGTTAACTGGTCCTACACCAATTTCTTTACAACCTGTATAGTAGCGGGCGAGATGTTAAAATATTTCCGAGCAATATTGAATTTCAAAAAATTACTTACGTCCTCTAGAACATGCTATTTATATCTGAAAATCTGATTTGTCATAAATATTTGATCAGCCGATTTTCCAATATGTGAGGTAGTTTTTCTTAAAATGGTACACACTGAAAAATCTGCTGCTCAGCTCAGATATTTATGACAAATTAGATGATCAGATATTAGAAGAAACTTCTAGTGTACAAAATTTATTGAAATCTAACATTGCTCATAAATGTTTGAACACCTCGCCCGCTGCGATTTAACTGATGGCGATTGTACGTACACCCTGAGCAAATTTTAGGCGCAATAAACAATCAAAATGGCGGAAAACAAAATGGTTGCTCTGATTTGACTAAAATATGATGGGGGTTTTTCTACTAGGTATTTCAAGACCTTCATTTTAGAATACCTAAAACAGCGGTTTACAGGACAATTGCTCTGATTTGACTAAAATTTGGTCGGGGGGTTTTTTTACTAGGTATCTTAAGACCTACATCTTAGAATTCCTAAAATAGCGGTTTACATAACTGTTGCTCTGATTTGACTAATGTTTGGTCGGGTTTTTTTACTAGGTATCTCAAGACCTACATTTTAGAACTCCTAAAATAGCGGTTTACAGGACGGTTGCTCCGATTTGACTAAAGGTTGGTCGGGGTTTTTTTTGCTAGGTATCTCAAGACCTACATTTTAGAACTCCTAAAATAGCGGTTTACAGGACGGTTGCTCCGATTTGACTAAAGGTTGGTCGGGGTTTTTTTTGCTAGGTATCTCAAGACCTACATTTTAGAACTCCTAAAATAGCGGTTTACAGGACGGTTGCTCTGATTTGACTAAAGGTTGGTCGGGGTTTTTTTTGCTAGGTATCTCAAGACCTACATTTTAGAACTCCTAAAATAGCGGTTTACAGGACGGTTGCTCTGATTTGACTAAAGGTTGGTCGGGGCTTTTTTTGTACTAAGTATCTCAAGACCTACATTTTAGAACTCCTAAAATAGCGGTTTACAGAACGGTTGCTCTGATTTGTTTAACATTTGGTCGGGGGTATTTTTTGCTAGGTATCTGAAGACCTACGTTTTAGAATTCCTAAAAAAAGCGGTTTAACTGGTATAGGGGGTGGAGACGTGAAAATGACAAAAAACAAAACGGTTGCTCTGATTTGGCTAAAATTTGGTCGGGGTTTTTTTACTTGGTATCCAAGGACTTACATTTTAAGATTCCTATAATAGCGGTTTAACTGGTATAGGGGATGGAGACGTTACAATAAAATCAAAACTTAATATTTCTTACACGAATCATATATCGGAATACAGTCCATCACATAGCTCAATACTTTTGAAATACCTATTACTTATCGATACGCCATCGATGGGGCACATGAATAAAGATTCACCCCATTTTACATGTAGGTAGGACAAATAAGTAAGTAAGTAAGTAAGTAATTACCTACCTGCCCTACTGATTGTAAAGTAAACTAATTGTAAGTATATTGATTGTAAGTTTTACTATTGTTTTTTTTTTCATCTTTATAGGCGTAACCAATTTACTAGCATAAACCATACCAAATTTCAGCAATAGTTATAGCTGTAATAATTATCTTTAAGTAAAAAGGCTGTGAAAACATACCGATGAACATGGCGAAACTAAAAGGGTTCCTTCCTAACTTGACTACGGAACCCTAAAAAAGTACCTACTCTGTTTTTTAACAGAATACGATAGCTAAGTGTTTTTAAAGTGAAACTTTTATTACATCGTCTCAAGCTTTTTCGTCTGTGTGTTGCGTGACGGCAAAGAGATTATTACATCGTCTCGAACTTTTTCGTCAGAGCAGCCGTGATCGTTTCGTCCTCTGTACCGTAGCTCCAAGACGAGAGCAGTCATGATCGTTTCATTCTCTGTACCGTAGCTCCAAGAGGGGTGAAACTATTACATGATCGTTTCGTCCTCTGTACCGTAGCTGCAAGACGAGAGCAGCCATGATCGTTTCGTGCTTCGTGTAAGTCTATGTGAAAAAAGTTTCACTTTTACCATGTTTTTATAAAACCACACACTCTTTTTTTTCAGATTGTTTAACACACGATGCACTTCAAAGTAGCTCCGCTCCACACCACCCCGGCATAGTGAGAGATATACTCAACATGTCGATAATGGCCCTAGCAACGAGCTTCATAATAATCTTAGCATTTGTGCTCCTTATCAAAATATATTAGCTCTTGTTTATAAATATTTACTTATTGTGTAAGACTGTTATGTTTAAAAGTTATAAAGGCAGTCTGTAATCGCTTTAAACCTTGTATTTTAAGGACTTGTTCATGCTTTAACCTTTTGACCGCCACGCCTAAGGTTTTTATTGCATCCCCATTTTATTGCATCTCAACCTATTTCTTCACTCATCACTTTTCTTCTGTTGTTCGTTAGGAACTTATCGCTGATATCCCGTTAACGGCTTATTTGTGCTAAAGTGTAGGTACGTACACCTTGAGTGTAAAATAATCGGAAGTTTGTTTCATTTCATTTGTTTGAATTTTTTTATAATTGAATATGCTTCGTAAATCTCCTGACCTGAAAAAATATTAAAAACAAATTAAGGTGTTACAACGCCTGGTAGGCGAATCTGCGTTGAAACGCTGTTAAATTCTTGACGTGATATCCCGACATTAGCGTACCTACATGGAACGTTTACTCGCGGTCGGCTATGGCTGACTTAAGCGGTGAAAAGATTAAAACTATCACAAATGTGACATCATATTTAAATTAAGGTTTATAAATAAATAGAGGTCCAATAATGATTTAGTGTAACTTTATTTATTGTAATGAAAAAGATCGTATTATTCATACACTAGATTAGCTCGTGCTAAATTCATCTACAAAATAAAATTCAACGTTTTACTTAAAAATAACCCTTAAATACTAATAAGGCTAACCTTATATTCTACCTCCAATACTTCGATCTAGTAATAGCAAGCGTACAAAGTGTTTTAGCCAGATTACCCTTCCAAAACATGGTATGCTTATGATAAGGTTATTCGGAAGAGAAACACAGTTATGTTTATTTTTTTTCATTACAGGTAGGCTAACGGTATTTTCCACTAATTACACAAATAAGTTTTAATTAGTTGTTACACAATGTGACGTCACAAATATTTGTAAAGTTTTTCGACGAAATAATATTGTGATTTGATAAATATAAAAGTTAAATAAATGAAAAAATCAAACAAGATATTTTAGAAGATTTGTTATTAGCTGAATAATATTTAATAGTTTATTTTTGATACTAGAAAATACCGTTTTGCAAGTACAGATGAATACCTAGAAATCAGAGGTAAAAACAGCCTCGGGAAGATATTAATTGCACCGATGTACATACATAAGTACGTTAGCGTCTATTACTAGAAGGCATTCCGAAGTCAACTTCAGAAATGTACATATCAACATAGCCTAGGGATATTTCTAGACTTCAATCAAAACATGCTTTTTTTGAGTAACTATAAAAAAAAAACTTGTGTAGGGTAAAAACTTTCGAGATGTGCAAGTGCTATATTTACCCTCTCAGTTCTTATAAAAAATAATTTAGTTTTAAGGCTTTAACATGCCTCAATCCGAGCAGGTTGATACGTGTTAAAATAATATCGAACGTAAGTCTATTCATTTTAAGTTTAAATCATTGCGGGCTTCAACGCGGCCCGCGGCTGTTACGTTGAAACCAAACGCCCAATTCTCGATTTTTCATGTTTTTATTACTTTTCTATAATTTCAAATAAGTTTAAAAAAATGTATTCAATTAAAATGAAAGGTCTTAAAGTCACCGATTTTTGTGCGTTGGATTCATTGAACAATAACTATTTGTTTTCGAGATATTTTGCAATTAATGCCAAAAACAGGGTACAGTATTTTTTTTACATCAAAAGTGGTAATATTATTAAAACTGTATTCAATTAAATCGATTTTTATTACTTTAAGTATATTATATATTTTTTCCATAGTGATAGCTTTACACAGTCTTTCAATATTTTCAATTGAATATTGTCCTTTGTTTTTGTAAAAACGCGCAGAAAATGAAAATTGTGTTTTTATATTGTCAAGAAGGATGGCACAGATTGTATGAAATTAGTAGAACCCATGTTTATAAGAACTGAGAATGTACTCGTAACTATAGCACTTGCCCATCTTAAAAGTTTGTATACCCTGAACTGGCACATGTCATTAATGACATTCAATGATTTTTATGTATAACTTTTCATGTCATATTGCTTTCACGTTCTAATGACATAATCTGGTTTGTATCAAGGATTGATTTTTGACGTCATTAACTAATTATTGTTTATTTCTTGATTCTTCACAAATGACATTGTTGTTATTATTTTATGACTATCAGAAAGAAAGTAATTTGCACCTATTTTGAAGAAATATATTGAATTGAATTGAAATGTTCTAATTAATTTTTAATAGCTTTTCAAGAAACCATGTTTTTCATAGAAAAAATATCCCTAGGCAATGTAAGTAGAAAGAAAATAAATAATTTTTTTTTTAGGCTGTCTATCTCCTAGCTGTCCATAATATTATTAATGCCTTATGTATTAAAAATAAATATACAATATTACACTATGGATTCAACTCCGCCAAAATTAACGACAACTAGAAGCACGTGTGTAAACACTTTACAATGTCATGATATGCTAACGATATGATGAAAAAATCTACACTGGATCCAGCCAGCTAATTGTTTTTACCAGTTTAATTTTAAATAAATATGTTTAAAATGTTATTAATAAATCACTAACATGCGTTCCAATTAAATATTATCTCTTACCTATATCACTAACAGTATATCGTTAAGGCATAACTGAATCTTATATTGTCAGACCTATTAAGGAAGCATGTAATCTTATATTGTAATTGATGTTAATATTGACTTTTAATGTCTATAAAGCACGTCGTTGTGGGCATGGAGGCAAAGTGCTGTTTTTGCAGACTTTACCTCTACCTTTTATATTTAGTACATACAGATAATACATTATTTATTTATTACGTAATACAGAGAATCCCGTGGGTATTCAAAGGTTAACCTCTATACAGTTAAGACCACAAAAAGTTACGACACTGCCAGTATTATAACCTATTATTATTTTTGGATTTCCTCGTTTCTGATTCGATCACGCAAAAAACTCCGAGCACAGCACGCTCCATTGCTCTTTGGGTGAGCTCGAGCCTTCTTATGAGGCCCATAGTAAGCGACCATGTCTCAGTTCGGTATGTAATCACTGGCAACACACACTGGTCGAAGACCTTGGTCTTAAGACACTGCGGTATTTGGGACGTGAAGATATTGCGAAGCTTACCGAACGCTGCTCAGCCGAGTTGGAATCAACGATTGATCTCTTTCTGTAAGTTGGACCTACCTAACTGGACTGTTTGTCCCACTAGGTGGACCGATGACCTGGTGAAGGTCGCGGAAAGCCGCTGGATGCGGGTAGCGCAGAACCGGTCGTCGTGGAAATCCTTGGGGAAGCCTATATCCAGCAGTGGACGTCCTTCAGCTGATATGATGATTATTTTTGGGTAAGAGGGGAATACGACCAAATGGATCCTAATGGATCACCGCGATCTAACTAGACCTATTGTGATCACTGCCCCTGTTATACAACTCCATGAACACCAATATATCTGATGAACTATACAATGCACTTGGAATCCGGTTCCCTGATGACCTCTGGTGCTACCATTAGAGTACAAACGGATATAATATACAGGGTGTGTGGTGAATCATGTGCCAAATTGAATTGTCGATTGGGGAAGTCAGTAGCTATCTCTTCAGCCCTCATAATCTTTCCTATGCCCTATAATTGCCCTAAAAATTGATTTAAAAAAATCCGTAGGGCATAGGAAGGATTATGAGGGCTGAAGGGATAGCTACTGACCTCTCCTATTCGGCACACGAAGTACCAAACACCCTGTACAACCTAACCAATTAAATTAAAAACCCGACAGCATAAAAAATACCCCTTTTTTGGGAGTCGGGTAAAATGTTAGTACCTTATGTCACTCACGCACAGAAAAAGTGCATCCGAGCAATTTGTAACGTTGCTCCTGATATATCATGCAAACCCCTGTTTAAGTCGCTGAAGGTACTACCGCTCCCATGTCTGTATGTTTTTGAATGTGCAAAATTTGTGAAACAATATCAGTCCAGTTTTTACACACAGGCAAAGGACACAGTGCCAAGAAGTAGACAATTTCCGGAATTCTTACTCCATGATGAAATTCCTAAAACTACTAGATATACCAAAAATTGTTACTGGATGTGCAGGTTAATCTATAACAGACTTCCAGCAAATATGAGCGAGTTACCCTTGACTCAATTTAAAACTAGCTTGCATAGATGGCTGACTCAGCGTAATTTTTATTCAATTCAAGAATTTTTAGAACATAAATTGTAAATCTAGTTTTATAAATAAATATGATACCTACTCGTATATGTGAATAATAATAGTATTAAATGTTATCTTAAATGTGTTATATAATGTTTGCATGCTATATTTTATGGCTGAATTGGTGCTCTAATTTTATGCAGTACCTTCATGTAATGTTACCCAATTCAAGGCGAATAAAGATCATTTCATTTCATTTCACGGGATCAAGAGGAATCAAACTACACCTCGCACTCCAAAATCGATCAAGCCCGGGCCATACCCTGGACACTTCAAACAACGGGCCAGAAATGACATTTCAAAAAAGGAATGACGGAACAAAGAAAATGGCGGCGAAATCCTATACGTTCGACAACCAATCTGTATCAATCTGGGTGACGAGGGGGTGAGGTCGGAATCTACAGAGCGGCAGGGAGTGTCCATATTGTATGTTAGTACTAATATATATACTTTGCCCGGGCTGAATCAAATAATCAGATACATACCCGGAAAACATTATCTTCATTTTTGGGCAATGAGGTAAAAAGGCTTCGCGTACGTCAAATCAAGCACGCGTCGCGTGGCAGTTTCTAACTTGATGTGGTCTCCACTGTACATGTTGAACTATCAGCATCTGGCAATAGGGGATCGGACTGCATGAAAAATAAAATCTGAAATGTGATTTGCTAAATTGCTCTCCCCTTGAAGTTTCAAAAAACCTTACTTTTTTTGTTACTCCATCACGTCTTCAATTTTTAATTGTACAAATTCACAAAATAAGTTCGTCAATGACACTTGAAATCTATGACGTCACTTGTGGGTATTTCAAACATTTTTAGACCAAAATTTCGTTTGTGACAGATCATAAAAAGTAACTCAAATGACTAGCAGTCCGATCCCCTATTGTAGCTTTGACATGTAAAATTGAATTACCAATAAATGAGTTATGTTATGAAGACAATGTAGCCATTAATATTTAGGGAAGAATTACAATAGGAGGATTATACATATAAGTTGGAAACGACGTCATTACATTATTATTAATGTATTCTATACCTATCTATAAAATACGTATAACATGTATATTAAAACACCAAAATTCCAAACAAGGTAAGCGAAATTGCAAATTTAAGCTAACTTTAAATCACACGTCGTGGTTCTAGTAGGTACAGAGGCCAGCACATCAAGCTCGACACTCGTTGTGCGATTTTGATCCATGCGCATACGGCATAAGAACGGTACAAAGTCCAAAGTGTCTAGCTTGATGTGCTGGTCTCCCTTTATTTTCAAGTGCACTTATTAAATTCTCACTACAATATTAATTCCGTTGGTTTTATTTCCGTATAGATACCTACTATCAAATACAGTTTAGTAAAACTGTTAGAGAATTGTCGTCTTTGAATATTAAGTCTTTAGCTATGAAATTGCCGATTGTATAAAAAGTTTTAAGATGAAAATTAATATTAAGAACAATAGTTATTAAAACAAAATTCTCAAAATAGCATTAGACTATTAGCAATTAAATGGTGGTAAACATATGCTTATTGTTTAAATATTTTGAGTGCACGGTGGCTTTAACATTATAAAGTTGGGTTTTTTCATCTGAAAAAATTGAGGCAAAAAACATTTCTAATTTTAAAGCTCTAGAGTTATTGCAGCAGTTTCTTCGTTACTAATGTCATATTTGGGAATACCCCGCATAAGATTTTGTCACTTTCAGGAAAATTCAAAAAAATTAACTAGTCCAAAAAATTGCCCCATCTGACCACTAAGAAAACGCCTATGTTGCATTCAATGGTACATAGCTTAGGGGTAATGTTCTAATGAACATGAAAGACTTATAGACATGCCAATAGTTACAAATAAAATACCTACAATAGTGTCACCATGAGGTCAATAATAAAAAACTATAACTTTCTTATTTTCAATTTAAATTGGCATTGAACTTCAAAAACTGAATCGGCAATTTCATAAGTAAATAAATACCTATTATTTTGCAAATCGCAAAATTATCTTGATGACGTATGACCATGCTTGTGATACGGAAACACGTGCGTGTCCGTAATCATGAACGTCTCATTCCGACTTAACGCTCGACCTAAATGCAGTATAAATAATTAAAAAATCCGTTGGGCTACAATGAATATTGAATACGCAATCAATAGTACACAGCCATGGAATTTAATATTGTAATAGCAGATTCACGAAACTTCAATTTTGTCGGACTATAAGAAGGTTACCTACTTTTTTTAAATAAATCGTTTTTTTATGCTTACCAAGAAGAAATTACATCGCTATTGAAACTTTTTCTTTACCTTCCGATCTTCTTTGACGTTACTTGTATCTATCAAACAGAAATTGAATGAAACAGGGAAAACTAGTTTCATAGCCCGGCAAAATTAAATGGACTTGAATCTGCTAAACATATATTTACCGTGACTGTACCATAGCCCACAACTTATTCAATCACATCACTCTGGCCTCACATTGACCTTTCAATTTTTAATAAATGTGTGCCCTTCACCGAATTACATTAATTGATTACTTCCCTACGCTACCGCTTCGAGTATTATACAAATAAAATTATCAACAAACAACGAACAAGACAAAGCTTGGACGGATATTATAAAGTTTTTAACTTCTTTAGAATATTATTGTGCACTGTTCAATACATATTTTTTAAATAATAACGAATTATAGCAACTGCGATGATACCTGTTTGTAGGTATAATTTTAACCTTAATTACTACGCTCAACTCCCTTATCAAAACTTTATTTTTAATTACAATCCCATGTTGTTAGCATTAAGTCAACTAAATATGATTGTTGTGTTATAATTTTGACAACGTTTCGAACACTGCCTCAAACACATTTTAACTTAGCACATATAAATAAATAAGTACAGTACATTAAATATTCTCTAAATTGTTTTTCAATTATTATTTTAAAAAGCACGTATTTGCTGTGACAGCACTTCGATGATTAATTTTAATTACTAAATTATAAATCTCCCAATAGTTGCTTTATTTGTGAGTCACAAGACTCGCTTCCACTAATATCTACTAGGTACAACGAATGTTGTAAAATATTTACAGATATGGAAGCATCAACATTCATCAATTCCGTGAGTGCTAAATATTCGCTTAAGCTAATACTGGTTGTCCCAAAAGTAAGTTTATATATGTTAAGCTTACTGCGTGAACGCCAAGAATCATAGACGACGCGGGGGGGTGTATCTAACGGTAGCCTGTCTCTTGGGAATTCCGTCGCTATGGAGCGTTTCACAGGAGGCAGCGTGCGTTCTGTGTCCACGCGTTTTACAAAAACAATGATTCTCCCAATTCTGCCATAGTGGCGTGGGGGAAATTTTACAATCATTACCAAATTCGTCATTTAGTCGCACCCCGGACATTTCATACAACGGGCGAGAAATTACATTTCAAGAATCAAATGACGGAACAAACAAAATTACGGCGAAATCCTATACGTTCAAGAACCAAAAGGTAACCAATCTGCATAAATCTGGGTGACGAGGGGGTGAGGTCGCAATCTAGAGAGCTGCAGGGAGTGTCCATACTGTATGTTAGTACTAATATATATACTTTGACTTAGTTGAGTACTGGTTGCTTCTTTAAAGTCCAGAAGTTTTGAGGAGACCCTCCTCTTCTGGTAGTTCTTTTAGGGGACGCATTTGGTAGTAAAGATTCCGCCGCACAATTATGGCAGAATTGGGAGTATCATTGTTTTATGTATAACGCGCGCTGCCTCCCGTGAAACGCTCCATAGTGACGGAATTCCCAAGAGACAGGCTACCGATTGATATATCCCCCGCGCCCCAATGATTCTTGGCGTTCACGCAGTAAGCTAAAAAAATAGAAACTTACTTTTATGACACCCGCTACTTACCTAGGTAAACACATAAAACGTGGCAATGTGCGAAAAGAAGGTGCTTGAAAACGAACTACCTACTCCGTTATTTTTTGAAGACGGAGTAAAATGATGGAATATATATTATATTTTGAAGCTTGGTTCATTCCCCGATTTTCCCTTTGATTTAATTAGTGGCTGGTAGCGATCGGTAGCTTTCTCAGTAATTTCACAAAATCACAGACATAAATTGACGTACTAAAAGCGTAACATTGAGTTTGTTTTTTGTACAAAACATTTTTTTTTAAAGAGGCATTGATGGACGAACGTATAAATACGTAAGTCCATCAATGTCTACTTGTGGCCAAGGCTTGTATAGTACTTTTCTCAAATAATGCGCGGAAATTAAAACTTCAATAATTACTTTTCAAAATCAATGACGAACAACGAACAACAATATAATAAACGCAATTTTTTTTTTCAATAACCAGCGTTCTATTTGCAAGTCAGTTCGAAATTTAAATAAAACCTTTGATAAGTTACCTCCTTGGTTTCATGTTTCGGAGTAAAATATAGATCCATTTTTAAATTACACGACAGTTATGAGTTTACATAGTAATTTATTTGGCCGGTAAACACGACAGATATGGATTTTCATACAACTTTTGCCAGCCGCTGCTCGCATGTATTTGGCCAGTACAACAATTTCGATTTATCTCGAAGGTTGTCGAAATAATGTTCAAATTTCCAAGCATGTTTGAGAAAATGTAATAATATAAGCGCACCGCTATCTGACTTCTAATATGTGGACGTATTCATCTCAGTCTTCGATATGTTGTCACCGACGATTGTCAATATTAATATCTTTAGTGTACTTCAAAAGACTTGGAATTGTACTCGAACGAAAAGCTTATGGCTGTATGAACTGGTCACACATATTGTGGTCAGCCCTAGGTTTTTTGTGATACCGGTGACCCTTATCCGCTCTGACGTCACTTTAATCCGTCTTCCAAAAAAGCATACTTTAGACTAATACTTTAAACATTTTCAAGTCTTTATAGTAATGGTCCATTTTTTACGTTTTGATATCCGTGCATTGCACAATCTGAGCTCACTCTCACTATTGTAGTGTTAAACACTCGCTGCCCGCGGGGCAATAAAATGTGGGAGCGGGACGCCACGTATAGTGCGCCTTGTCGCACTTACACACTCGTATCAATGTCACAGAAGAGAACGTAATGAGACGATTCTTACGCCCATTGTATGCATTAGCGCGCGCTATTAAGCGGCGCATAGGGAGCGCCTAACTCTAATTCCGATGGTTTATGTCCCCGCAGGCAGCGAGTTTTTAACAGCAGTTTAATTTTAAGTATACGTATGGATATCATTTACTGCAACACGTCATGGATGAGTGCGCATAGCTTTATGCCTACTTTGTGCGAAATGCCTGCTTTTTGAAAACAAGTAGGTGGCCTTTCGACTCGTAGTACCAAATTCGCAAAGTGCCGTATGGCGTTTCGAGTATTTTTTTTTTAAATACGCTTAGTGCCATTAAGCAGAATGCCAAATTCGTAAAATACCATTTTCTGCTACTCCATGACTGTATAATCAATCAAACCTGACCGAACCTAATATCGCTCGCTTCGCTAGCTCATTTACAGTTTTTTTTAGAAAAAACTAATTTTTGTCAACTCTCTTTTTGGTAACAGTTTTTGTAACTAGCGTATTTGGTACTATGCGTAGTACAGGTTTGGTAACTAACGTAGTTGGTGTCTTGCTAGTTTGTCACTTTACAAACTTGGTATTTTGCCAAATTGGTGTTTTGCGTATTGCATATGCGTGCGTTGGCACTTTGCGAATGAAATGTGCTAGAGAGCCACTGTCCAAATATATTATAGAAGTACTGAATATGTATGACACAATAGTAATATGACAAAAATCAGTCTTAATAAAGTTAAATAAATTAAAACCTAATTATTTGACTACAAGCATATTTAATAATCAAACTTATTAAGGGCTTAACTAACCTGAAATTAGCAGCTTGATTCGCATCAGTACAAATTTCGATCTAAACTACACTGATATAACGTTCATAACAGTGCGCCCGTGACGTGGCGGTTACGACTCCCACAATAGACATTAGTCTATTGTGCGACTACCTTTGAGAGCAATATAGATACTAGGCCTAAGAATTTTCTGTAAAACTCATAAAATATATATTTGAATCACATAACTCCTGCCTTAAGATATCAAGCAAATTACAAGGAAGATTTTGCTATAAACAATTTCTGTCAAATGGGACTGAAATCGAAGATCTTGAAAAAAAAAGTTAGTTCGACCTAGTTTTTTCTACAACAACGATATAAAATGTATTAAATCAAACCTTATCAAAGCACTAGGTAAATTTCATTTTGACCTAACATTATCGACCACTAGCTATGCCGAAGTTTTATTAAACGCTCAAACTCAAGCGTAAAACGCAGTTTCAGCTTGGTTAAGCCCTTAAGACAGAGAGCACGTCCATTGCAGTAATTACATTTTTATCAATTTAATATCAAGCTAAATAATCACAAATTGGTCATTCTTATTCCTTATTTTATTTGTCCGTAATTGTGCAGTTAGTTACACTAGTGAAGGTATACAGAGTGTACGGGGAGGTGCTGTTTCAAAACAAGTACAGCTCGCGCCAAACTTTATTACTGATCTGAACTGTGATGCGAGTGCTTGCGTGCGCCGCCACCGTGCCGGTACAATAGACTACGCCCACTAATACCCAAAGACGCGTCTTAAGACCAACTTCAGAGGCGTAAAAAAGTTTGGCGCGAGCTACACCTACCATACAAATGTATTCATTCAATGAATAATCAAACGGTTTGTGACTTTTGTTTTAAAACTCGAAAATCGAATAAGTTATTTGTTGTTATTTGGCGCTAGTTACTTGAAACTTGCGCAAGCGAAGGGTACTACGCTCGTGGTTCAAAGATAGAATCCTGAGCGTAGCGAGTGTTTTAAAGGTACGAGACGCAAAATAACTTTGCTGCCGAGCGAAACACACAATTTTTCACCTCACTACAGCGAGGACATTTTTTCACCTCACTACAGCTAGGACAATTTTTAGGTGCAAGAAAAACAGCTTAACAGTTATCTCATTTTAAAAACTCTTTTCGCGCGGATTAAACGCAATTTTGTGCGCTAAAGTAGAATGACCAACAGAACCCTTCCGAGCGAGTGAGGTGAAAATTTTACGTCTTTAACAAACAGAACATTTCCGAGCGTGTGAGGTGAAAAAGGTACAGTTTTACGTCATTTATTATCGTCTAGCAACGATCCAACATTTGTTTGGGATTTTTAATGCGCCCTCGTTTATCATGGAAGATGGGTGCAAGCTTAAAGTGTAGTAATACACTTAAATATAGTAATTACACCTCCATTATACCATTTGTATATTTGAATCCATCGATATGGTAAAATCTCACTTTCAAAGTTTGTAGTTTTCATAGTTTAATAAGTAACCGCCAAGCTCAGATCAAAAAAAAATCTGAGCCACCAAATTTAGATTTATTGTGTAAAATGTCTGATAGTTATTTTCCTATTCCCTAATTTATGTATGTATCTATGTAAACGAGTAAAATATTCAATTAATTGAAATCAAAATTTCCTACTTACATTTATTTGAGAGCGGTATCTCTCATATTGCAAAATTCTGGACAATACCCAACAAGAAAGATTGACGTTTGTACCTACCAACTTCAAACTTGTTCTCAAACCTTCCGTGTATGAAATACAAGTCCTCTTCAAATCGCTGTAAATCCACAAATCCACAGTCGATTTATTGAGCCAGTGGTGTTCATATATCAACAACATAATATTCTTTTAATGGATTGAATTCTTCACTTTTCATATGTGACGCATTGTTAGCCATTTGGTAGCCCCACAAGTCCATGGCTACTTTGCAGACAATCTGAAAATAAAAATTGGCTATGATTTGGCTATTGCACGATTAGATTAGATTTCGGTAAGCGTAATCAATAAATAGATGAGTAAAAATGATTTACTTGATCAAGAAATTATGATCAGTTAAGAATAAGTAATAACCGGAAAAGTGCGAGTCGGGCTCGCCCACCGAGGGTTCTGTACAACATACACCAAAATTATTAGGTACCCTACCCATACATATAAAAAAGGGAAAAGATTTTTTTCATTCTTCGACATAAATCGAAAACTATACATCATAAAATTAATAAATAATCTGTTTATGCTTGTGCCAAAGAAGCCATTCCATACTATACCCCACATGATACGGTTAACTCAATTCAAAATTTGGACCGCCGTCCCTTGCATAATTAGTTCATAGTTCATAGTTCATTTATTCATAAACAATTTACAAATTGTGTTTGAAATAACCTAAGCTAACATTAAAACAAGTTAAAGTCAATTATAAAATTTACAACACAAAATAACAAGAATAATAAAAAAATATAAAAGCATAAAAACATGATATTAATTTTAATTTTAGTCTGCATTGTGTTTATCTTGGATATAATCATTCACTGTATAATAACATTTACGTGTCAAAAATTTCCGCAACCCTCTTTTAAACAGTCCATAGCTTGCAGTTGACTTCAGTGCGATAGGTAGTTTATTAAACAAGTTCGGAGACTGATAAAAAGCAGCGTGTTTTACTACGTCTAATCTCGGCATTATCTGCTGTTTCACATCTTTGCGTCTAGTCCGTTCACGCATAACTTTGTCTGTTTCTGTTTCAATATTTAACAACTGTTTTTTGTAGTCACAGAGCAAAACCATAATATAAAGGCAGGGGGCAGTGAGAATATCTAACTCGACGAAATGATTTTTACATGATTCCCACTGAGGAATTCTAACTATTGTACGAATAGCACGTTTTTGAATAATAAACGCTTTGCTCATATTATAAAAGTAGCTGTTCCCCCAAAGCTTTATGCTATAACGTAACTTAGACTCGACGAGAGCATAGTATATTGTTTTAAGCTGCAAAGTTGTGAGTTCATCCCGCAAACTTCTTAGCGCGTAACAGGCAGAACTGACACTATTCTCAATTGACATTAACTCCTCTTTCCAATTTAAAAACTGATCAATAAAGATCCCTAAAAACTTTACTGCTTTACTCAGCTCTACTTTATGTCCGTCAATTTCAATGTTTATGGTGTCATTTTTCCTAGCTGTAGTTTTAAATAAAATGATGCTTGTCTTCTCTGTATTTAATATAAGATTATTGTTTCTAAACCAATCATGAAAAGCTGTTAGAGTTTTGCTACCTTAATTGATTACGTACTTTAAATAGAGAATATATTTTTTATAATTTAATCACAAATGTATAGTTTTTGAATTTTTCCCTATACTTGTAGTATAAGACGGTATTACTTGCCAAATTTGATAGTTCTAGGTCAACGGAAAATACCCTATAAATTATGATTCCCTTGAGAGTGTCGAAATATACGTGTTTGCGGCATAAACGGCCGTTACTTTTTTTATGTTAACTAAGAAGTTTGATTTTTTCACAGCTTCAAGGGACTGTTGACCGGAGTACATATATGGTTTTAATTTTAACTCGATACCTCCACGTGTTCCCGAGATAAAGGGTCTTGACAGACAGCCGGACGGACGGACAGACGGACAACAAAGTGATCCTACAAGGGTTCCGTTTTTTTTCCTTTTGAGGTACAGAACCCTTCAAAACCGGCCAAGTGCGACTCGGGGTCACACAAACATGGTTACGAACAAAAACTTACCAACAGAACTAGACATCTCAGAACATACTTTGTAAAAAAAAGTTTTTCGTTTGATATATATGAAATAAGAGGGCTTGTTGTGAGAATCTCCAATACATATTTTTTTAAATTTTAAGACAAATGTTTAAGAAGTTAAAATTTAATTTTTCTTACTTAGATTTTCTTATTGATTTGTAGATTACTGAACGAAATCGTCAATTCATCACATTTGAAAAATCATAAAAAATAACCAGTGATTAAAATGAAAACGTTTCTTAAAATGGTCTATAGATAAGATTAGATTAGATTATTTATTTCATGTTACCAATTACATATTTATTAAAAATTAAAAATGTCAAAGTGTAACATAATCGTCAAAATTCATAAAATCAATGTCACAATAAAAATAAGGTGTTATTAAACAAAGTCAAATAAGAAGTCAAAATAAAATTAAATAGGAGTAGTAGGTATTCGCGGGTTCTAGACCACTTAATATGCATGGCTGGCTTTTTTTTAATAGCGACTCGTTGTTTTCGCAAAAAACGCCAGCGACGACCCTAATTAAGGGCCCGGCCCGGCAGTAGTAGGTATTCGCGGGCTCTAGACCACTTAATATGCATGGCTGGCTTTTTTTTAATAGCGACTCGTTGTTTTCGCAAAAAACGCCAGCGACGACCCTAATTAAGGGCTCGGCCCGGCAGTAGTAGGTATTCGCGGGTTCTAGACCACTTAATATGCATGGCTGGCTTTTTTTTAATAGCGACTCGTTGTTTTCGCAAAAAACGCCAGCGACGACCCTAATTAAGGGCCCGGCCCGGCAGTAGTAGGTATTCGCGGGCTCTAGACCACTTAATATGCATGGCTGGCTTTTTTTTAATAGCGACTCGTTGTTTTCGCAAAAAACGCCAGCGACGACCCTAATTAAGGGCTCGGCCCGGCAGTAGTAGGTATTCGCGGGCTCTAGACCACTTAATATGCATGGCTGGCTTTTTTTTAATAGCGACTCGTTGTTTTCGCAAAAAACGCCAGCGACGACCCTAATTAAGGGCTCGGCCCGGCAGTAGTAGGTATTCGCGGGTTCTAGACCACTTAATATGCATGGCTGGCTTTTTTTTAATAGCGACTCGTTGTTTTCGCAAAAAACGCCAGCGACGACCCTAATTAAGGGCCCGGCCCGGCAGTAGTAGGTATTCGCGGGCTCTAGACCACTTAATATGCATGGCTGGCTTTTTTTTAATAGCGACTCGTTGTTTTCGCAAAAAACGCCAGCGACGACCCTAATTAAGGGCTCGGCCCGGCAGTAGTAGGTATTCGCGGGTTCTAGACCACTTAATATGCATGGCTGGCTTTTTTTTAATAGCGACTCGTTGTTTTCGCAAAAAACGCCAGCGACGACCTTGGACAAGAGGGCCACGGGCGCTAAGAAGAAACCCGCCGCAAAGAAGTTGGCTTTGCCGGGCAAGTCCACGGCCACAGCGCCCCAGGCGCAAAAAACCACTAAGCCGCCTACGAAGAAGCCGAAAGCGTCGAAACCCAAGAGGACCGCTGCCTGAAATCCTCCGGTGCTGGCATAAAGAAACATCCTGCGTACACACACCTGGAGCACCGACACCACCGTCGTCGTCGCTTCGTTGGTCTGTCGGCTAGTGGCTGCGAGAAGTAGTAGCGGATGACCATGACCTACAACCTGCTAAAACAATCGACTCAAATAATCCTGTGCGTAGGTATACTTTGTAACTGAATCATAGTGCGTATAATACTTACATCATTATTCTTCATTGAATTTTTTTCTTTATAATTTAAAAAAATGTAAATAATAACCCTTTTTGCGGTCAATCCACATTCAATATAAATGAATGAATAATATTAATTAAAAAAGATGTAACCCTGGGTTTGTATCTGGGCCTAAGTTACTTATCAAACCAAACGGCACATTTACAAGAGTTGATTATAACCTAATCAATTTGTTCTCACAATAGCAAGAGATACGTGCCAGTGTGTCAATTTCTTAACCCTCTGCTTTTTCCAAGTCGGGCAACAGGAATTTTGCATCTTTCTACTGTAACTTATTTCATTCGTTCCCATATAAATTACAATGAGTGTCGTATATTTAGCCTTTGTAAAACGTGAGAAATGCGGGGTTTTTATACCCACTAACAATTAAAATCACTAATTTATTACTAGCCTCTATCCTGAATGTATGAGATATTAAAGGCTTTTGGAGACTCGATGTCCATCCGACACACACAAAAAAACTGTTCTTTAAAATATCCCTCGCTCCAATCACAAAAAAACTGATATACTACACAACAGGTGCAATACAAACGCTCCCACGATCTTCGCGTCGGTTCCCCATACGTAAGTCCATCACTGCCTCTTTGATCACAATAGAAGTCGACCTGCATGTGACCAGTCTTTCATAAATTTAAAAATAAATCCATTAAGAGACCCTTTTTTTTTACACATATGTGATTGGATCAGTGTACGCAGCTTAGACATGTCTCAACTTGCTGATTTCCCTTCCTAAACAAAATAACTACCATAAATAAAAAAATATATGGAATGCATGCAGCTGCAACAGTGGTGTTTCTGAAAGTAAAAAACGGAATCTATTAAATGGCCCTTTTTTATGCATATCTGTCTTAAACGACGGAGGCAAAGTTGCAGGTGTGCAATGAACAAGTTTTGACGTGTTCATCAACCCTTCCTATAAAACAAAATGATATTGCATAGATAGAGCCAGTAACAACACTACCTTGATCCGATAAACTATAAAGTTTATAATACCGGTGTATTTGTGCAGTGCATTTTATCATACCTATATCAGTCCGCTGATACTATGACGGTAAGTTTTTCCTTGTTTCATAATTTTTCAGAAATTAATTTCTAGTGTCTCCTAAATCATCATCATATCAGTCGAAAAACGTCTACTTCTGGGCAAAGGCCTCTCCCCTCATGATTTCCACAACGAATGGTCCTGCGCGGTCCACATCCAGCGGCTTCCCCCCGCCATCTTCATCAGGTCGTCGCTCCATCTGCTTACGCTACGTTTTCCGGTGCGTGGTCGCCACTCGAAAACTTTACTGCCCGCATGGCCATCTTTCGGTGTTCTAAATAATTTATTTTATTTAAAATACACATTTTATTAACTCTTTACAGCAATTTAACAAATGCTTAGTTCTTTTTATTTCAACTAGTGGTTTCGATTGTTTCAGCTAGCAAATGCCGACTCTCTGGAATTGCCGAACACATTTAAAAGTTATTATTTTAATAATAGTATGAGTGATGAGGACGAAACGTGCTCCATGTTATTGACTCATAAAAACAAGAAAAATGGACTCAAAAGACCAAACAATATTGATTCATTTTTCGAAAAACCCAAACTAAAGCAGAAGAAAGTAACATTATCTTCGTGTGTTGGTCATGCAGTTGAAGGAGGCATGTCTTACGTGTCAAACAATGAAGAAGATGGATCTAGAGCCAGTCACCTTATAAAAATCGAAATTTTTAACTTAAAAGAGTTAAAAGGTGTTTCACCTGCAAATCATTGGAAACACGCTGAATTGCGTGTTAAATATTACGCACAATCTGAATCAGACATCAATCAACAAAGCACGCGCGATATAATATACAATATCACGAAACATATTGCAGGGAAGCCCGACTGCAAAAAATACTTTTTTGCAACAGATTCCGACTAAAGCCTCCCTTTTTTTTGCTTCAAACTAACCGTCTCCCTACCATCTCAAAACTGAACCTCGCAAATATAAAGCGCTGGCCTCATTCACTACCCAACAATCAACCATGGACATTTATAACCTTCACAACGACTTGTACGACAAGGAATTATACGAGATAGCTGACATGGACATTCATAACCTCCACAACGACTTGTACGACAAGGAATTATACGAGATAGCTGACGATGCCGAAAGACAACTGGGATCAGATCGTGCTCGAGCAAGGTAAAAAAAAAATATATATTATTTTTTCATATTTCCCGAAAGGCGTCCACTGCTGGACAAACGTCCACTGCTGGACAAACTCCTTTCCCCCAGGATTTCCACGACGACCGGTACTGCGTTGTTCGCAACTAGCGGCTTCCCTCTCGATCGTGTAGGAGGCCTGCCTACGCTACGTCTTCCGGTGCGAGGTCGCTACTCGAGAACTTTAGTGCCCCCACGGCCTTCTGCAATTGTTTAATGTTCTAAAATTAATTATTTTTCTTCCTTACTTCCCTATTATGTACCGCTTGTATATCTCTAATGCGATACATAACTTTCCGGGGAGTAGGGGCGGGGAGAAAAAGTATTTAAACTGTAAAAAGTCATTTACATGTGCAGTCTTTAAAAAAGCTGTTCAGCTATCAAAATGATTTCTCTCACTAGTGATGAAATTAGTAGAATTGATAAATCTATTATTTTAAATAAATTTCATCGGTATCTTAGATTGTGGTACTTGCAATCTCAACTACCTCAATGGATGGTTGAAGATATCAGCATTTCCCCATATTTTACGCCGTGTAATGGGCATTTAAATTCAAATTCATTTCCATCGAATGATCAGGATGAAATTGACGGAGTCATGCAAATGCAAGCTTACTGTGTTCGATGTAAAAATAAAAGTTTGTATTTTTAATTACGCTAGCAAAAACATAGTAAAGAGATCCACATATTAATTGAAGTTTTTTTTTGTTTTAGCAGCTCAACAGCAGCCCTCAATAGTTCTGGAAAAAAAAGAAAACTGTCCCTGAAAAGATCCAACTCGTCTATCAAGAGCGCACGTATTGAGCCATCCGTGTCGAATGAAGCCATACCCACTTCATCTACAGCTGCCACACAAAATGTGAGTACAAGCAACAATAACCAGATTGAATGTACCGTGTGCGGAGTTTTTGTGAAGAAACAATTCCATGCCAGTCATTTAAAAAGTAATTTACACAAAAAAAACGCAGCAGCTGCTCATCCGGAGCTAAATAATGTTCGCATAATAGAATCGGCTTTTGGAAACAGAATCGTAACATATAGGATAGTATCATCTGAAAAACAAGATAGTGTTCAATTTCAAACTCCTGAATTATTTTTACAGGGAATAAAAGACACCATGTATAAATTAATTAAAAAAGGCATAAACGAATTAACGGTGATCAAAGTTAATTTTATTTTGAATGCCGATTTCGTTCAAGAAACAAAAGAAATATCAAATAATTTTGATTTCCAAACATTTAATTACATGTTTTGTCAAGGTGATGATATCGATACTATATTTAATTTATTGGAAAAAGAAATCTCTAATAAAGTGTGTAACTTTGAGAAAAAGGATAGCGGTTGGAGTCTTGACAAAATAAAATATCTTGATATGAATGTTAATAAATTCAATCCACTTCGGGGATCATCATACATTGATCTACCGCACTGTATTAAGTTAAAAAAAGCCGTTATAAATGTAAAAAATCTTGATGTGCAGTGTTTTAAATGGGCTGTCTTATCTGCTTTATACCCAGTGCAACGTCACGCAGACAGGGTAACTTCATACATGGGGCATGAAAACAGATTGAACTTTGATGGTATACCGTTCCCTGTAAAAATAAAAGATATTGGGAAATTTGAAAAAAATAATAATATTAGTATCAATGTATTTGGGTTAGAATGTGACACTCAGTCAAAATCTTACAGTGTTGTGGGGCCGCTGCATTTTACTAAATGTCGTAAGGAGACTCATATTAATCTTTTGTACATCACAAGTGGAACCCGGGGGCATTACTGCTACATCAAAAATATCTCACGATTAGTAGCTAGTCAAATGACATCTAGAAATATAGCAGTTAATATTTGCGATGGATGTCTTTTAAACTTTACAACGCGCGAAAAATTAATAGAGCATCAACGGCGCGATTGTGGTCATATACGTGTAGACTTACCGAACGAGAAAAAAACAAAAAAAAATTGGTTTAACGAAATAGTACCGGATAACGTTCTGGAATTCGATAACTATCAACGACAGCGTAAATTACCTTTTGTAATTTATGCCGATTTTGAATCATTTTTAAGGCCAATCGCAACTTGCGATAACAATCCGGAAGCTTCATTCACTCATAACATACAAAAACACGAAGTATATAGTTACGGATATTATATTAAATGTGCATATGACGATCAAAATTCTTTATATAGGACATACAAAGGTCAAGATTGTGCTCAACACTTTATGCAGTCTATTAAAAGTGATTTACAAAATATTTGTGCCAAAAATTCATTTCAAAAAGAACCTCTACTATTGTCAGAAGAAGACCTCAGAGATATAGAACAAAGTGATGTATGTAAAATCTGCCAGAGGCCCGGAATAAGTAAAGATACTCATGACTATGATTGGCATACAGGGCGCTACATGGGTGTTGCTCACAAACTATGTATTCATAGGTGCATTGTACCCAATTATGTCCCAATTTTTTGTCATAACCTCAGTAACTATGACGCTCATTTCATAGTACATGCTTTGAACTTTGAAAAAGGGGAAATTGAAATAATTCCCCAAAACAAAGAAAAATATATTTCGTTTACTAAGAATGTACAAGTTAATGGTCGTACAATGAAATTAAGGTTTTTAGACTCGTTCAAATTCATGTCAAGTAGTCTAGAAAAATTAGCAACAAACTTAAAACCGGAACAGTTTAAAGAACTCCAACTGAACTTTCCTCATGAAGAAGATTTAAAACTTCTTATTCGTAAAGGTGTTTATCCTTACGAATATATGACGTCATATGAGTCATTAAAAGAGACCGCTCTCCCCTCCCAAGAAAATTTTTATAGTTCGCTAACTAAAAGTCATGTATCCGACAGTGATTATGAACACGCCCAAAAGGTGTGGGCTCACTTCAAATGTAATAACATGGGAGATTACTCAGATTTGTATCTAAAAACTGATGTTTTGTTATTGGCTGATATTTTTGAGAATTTTCGTAGCGTTTGCCTAAAAATATATTGTTTAGACCCTGCTCACTATTATACAGCTCCAGGATTAAGCTGGGATGCAATGCTAATGTACACTAAAATAAAACTTGAATTGCTAACTGACTTCGAAAAAATAGCATTCTTAAAAAAAGGTATAAGAGGGGGGACGTCTCAATGCAGTAACAGACATGGCTTAGCAAATAATAAGTATATGGATAACTATGACAAAAAAATGCCATCATGTTATTTGTCTTGGTACGACGCAAATAATTTATATGGTATATCAATGTCACAGTTTCTACCTACTGGTGAATTTGAATGGGTAGATAACAACACAGATTTTAATATTCCTGATGAAGCTGATTTTGGTTTTATTCTAGAAGTTGATTTGGAATACCCAGAAAAGTTACATGATGATCATTCAGATCTGCCATTTTGCCCAGAACTTATATGTCTGGGGGAAACTAAAGATAAAAAATTGGTTTCAAATCTTCACAATAAATTTAACTATGTGATCCATTATAGAAATCTTAAACAATGCCTGCGAAATGGATTACGGCTATTGAAAGTTCATAAAATACTCAAATTTAAACAGAGTCCCTGGCTGAAAAAATACATAGACCTTAACACATCGATGAGAGCTCAATCATCTTCTGAGTTTGAGAAAGATTTTTTTAAACTTATGAATAACTCAGTTTTCGGAAAAACAATGGAAAACATTGAGAAACGAGTAAACGTAAAATTGTTAAATAAGTGGAGTAACAATGGAAAATCACCCGGTGCCGAAACTTTGATAGCGAGACCAGAATTTCATAGTTTGTCTGTTTTCAGTGAAAATCTAGTAGCGGTGCAGCTAAATAAAACAAAACTTTTTTACAACAAACCGATATATTTAGGATTTTGCATTTTAGATTTATCAAAAACTTTCATGTATGAATTCCACTACAATTACATGAAATCTAAATTCAAAAATAATCTTAAACTTTTGTATACTGATACCGATAGTTTTGTATATCAAATATTTACTAATGACTTATACAAGGACTTGAAACCCGATCTTGATACCTATTTCGACACATCTGACTACCCCGCTGACAATGTGTATGGCTATCCTCAAGTAAACAGGAAACGATTAGGATTCTTCAAAGATGAATGCAATGGAAAAATCCTAAAGGAATTCGTGGGATTACGATCAAAAATGTATGCAATGGATATACAAAATAAAATAACTGCTAAAGCAAAGGGGGTGAATAAAAGCGTGACAAAATATTTCAAAATAGACGACTATAAAAAATGTTTAATACAAAAATCTAAGCAATTTTGCGACATGTTGAGATTCAAATCTATAAAACATGTGATATACACACAAAAAATTAATAAGGTTTCATTATCATGTAATGATAGCAAAAGATTTTTAATACCGAACTCTACGGACACTCTGGCATGGGGTCATTACAAAATAGATTCAATTAAAAAACAATGACGGATACATTCAATCTGAAATTATTGCTTGTACAAAATTTTGTTTTAAGTTTTAGTAAATAAATATTTTTTTGTAAAATTATTTGAGATGTAAAATACTAATTAACCGATTTTTTAAAATTGTGAAATATTTTTTTACATTCTTAATGTTTGCTCAGGGCGGGAATCGAACCCCCGAACCCTTAGTTTAGCAGGTATGAGTACCGACCACTGGACCATCGAGTCAGTCAGTAATGCTATTTGTAATTATTCTACTTTTTAGGTTGGAAGATATTTTTAAGATGTATAGTCATCATATCAGCCGAAGGACGTCCATAGGCCTCCCCAACCCCAAGGATTTCCACGACGACCGGTTCTGCACTGCCCGCATCCAGCGGCTTCCCGCCACCTTCACCAGGTCATCGGTCCACCGAGTGGGGGTAGGCCTACCTACACTACGCTTTCCGGTGCGTGGTCGCCACTCGAGAACTTTACTGCCCCCACGGCCATCTGTTCTACGAGTTATGTGTCCTGCCCACTGCCACCGATGAAAGATGCACAGTAGATAAAAATATTAGTTAATGTTCGTACTGGTGGGAACCGAACCCACGAACCCTTAGTTTAGCAGGTATGAGCACCAACCACTGGACCATCGAGTCAGTCAGTAATTCTATTCATAATTATTGTACTTTTTAGGTTGGTAGATATTTTTAAGATGTACAATAGATAAAAATATTAGTTAATGTTTGTACTGGTGGGGAACCGAACCCACGAACCCTTAGTTAAGCAGGTATGAGCACCGATCACTGGACCATCGAGTCCATTGTACTTTTTAGGTTGGGAGATATTTTAATATGTAAAGTAGATAAAAATATTAGTTAATGTTTGTACTGGTGGGGGAACCGAACCCACGAACCCTTAGTTAAGCAGGTATGAGTACCGACCACTGGACCATCGAGTCCATTGTACTTTTTAGGTTGGGAGATATTTTAATATGTAAAGTAGATAATAATAGTATGATGTTATTTTTGAGATACAAAATATAAATTATGAAGGTCTTTTCAAGTTGATAAATGTTTTTAATTGTATGATTTTCATAGGTACGATTATTTGTATTTTAATGCAGAGTTTCTTGCCGTTTCTTCTCTGCGACTAATTTTCCGAAACGGTGGTAGAGATCAACAAAAAATAATTAAATAAACTTAATAATTGATAACTATAATGATTGATTTTATTTTTTCACGTTCTCATAAAACCGTTCCTTTTTTAAACTCGGCTCATTTATTGATCATCTTTTTTATAGGATACACGTATTTTATTAAATTAAAAAATGTATCACTTTATTCACCCTTTTACAGCCATAGTAGCAGGCCCCAGTGGCTGTGGAAAATCTAATTTTGTTAGCAACTTTTTAAAATATACTTCACAATTATGCAATGTTGAGTTTACCAAAATAACTTGGTGTTACGATGAAATGCAACCATTATATAATTTGAGTAAAGTAAATTACAGTCAAGGTTTACCGGATCTTAGTATGTTTGATGGTGAAGAGCCCCAATTGCTTATAATTGACGATCTTATGAGAGAATCTGATGGTCGTATTGTAGATATTTTTACTAAAGGGAGCCATCACAGAAACCTTAGTGTCTTTTATCTAACGCAAAATTTATTTCATCAAGGCAGGGGCCAAAGAGATATTTCATTAAATTCCAGTTATATTGTATATTTTAAAAATCCTCGAGACAGAGCACAAATACGCTACCTCGCGCGCCAAGTTTCACCTGATAATTCCAAGTTTCTTGAAGAAGCTTATGGAGATGCGACTACTGAAGCACATGGTTATTTAATGATTGATCTGAAACAAAACACTAATGACATGTGCCGCTACAAAACTAAAATATTTCCTTTTGATCAGTTTTGTGTAGTGTATGTAGTTAAAAAAGGATTTAAATATGGCAAACATCATCAAATCCATATCAGTTCTTAACCATGCATGGTAGAGTAACAACTCATCGTGACTTTCTAAATGCTCTGCATACTCTTAAACCTAAATATCGTAAGGTTTTACTAAAGGCGTGTGATAAAGAAGAAATCAATTGCATCTGTGAGTGTATATTTAACGTCTTAAATGGGAAAGTTTCCCTTAAAGAAAAAGAAAAAAAGAAACTGAAAAAATACAAAAATATACTACGAAAATTGGTGTCTAAAGGAGTAAACAAATCGAGAAAAAATATTATAATTCAAAAAGGTGGTGCCTTTTTACCGATTATTTTGGGTTCTGTTTTAAGTGGTTTACTGAGCTCTTTTCTCAAACAATAATGGAAAATACAAAGAAAATGTTATTGGTGGAACCGGGTGTTTTTGAAAGATTAAATAACAAGGATACCACACCTGAGAATGCTTTGTCACGTTTGGATAAGGAAATGCAAAAAATCCTTAATAGCAAAGTTGAAGACCGTAAAAAATGGTCGTTATACTTACAAAGTTTACAGAGATATTTACATTTTACAGAGGAGGACCGCCAACCTGTAAAATTACCTATTATTATAGAAGAGAGTTTAACGAATTCGGATAAAACTGATAGTGAACTCGATAAAACTATAGTTGAAGATACATCCACAGCCGGAAAACACGTACTTAAAACAAAAAAAATATCAAGTTATACCCCTAATCTTCTGTTTAAATTAATACCAAAAACTTATAAAAAGAAAGGTGATTTATTACTAGCTGCATTACTAAGTAATGAGGATAAAATTCAATGGAATGATGAGGGAATAGTGACAATCAACAATGAAATGATACCTGGTAGTAACATAATCGATCTAGTGAATGATACATTGCGTCCATTAAAACGCCCCAAACCAATTGGGTGGGAAAAATTTGCTTGTGGACTAAATGATATAAAAGTACCTCTATCCTGCATTGGCAACCCACAAACACTGAAATTTATAAATCAAAAAAATACTGAAACTAATAATATAGATTTACTTACAGAAAAAATTATCACGCCAAAAACAAAAGTCTCTTATAAACAACTGAAAAGTAATAAACATAATCCGCGCAGAAAAATTGATTGGCAAAGATGGACCCCCTATTAGATGTTTATCGTATTTATTACGACGTTTCACATCCAGCTAGTTTTAGCAGTGTGGATAAACTAGCAAAGTCCATGCAAGGTCGAATGACCAAAGAAAAAGTAAAAAAATGGCTTCAATCTCAAGAAACTTATACCTTACATAAACCAGTCCAAAAAAATATTCATAGAAATAAGTATATATTATCTAATTTCAATGAACTTTGGCAGGCTGATTTGAGTGATATGCGCTCTTACAGTCAATATAATGATGGCTTTAAGTATATTCTGTGTGTTATAGACGTCTTTAGTAAGTACGCATTTGCTAGAGCTTTAAAAAAGAAGAACTCGGAGACCATTAAAGAATGTTTTGAAAGTATATTTTCAGAAGCAAAAGCTACTCCTAGACATATTCAGTCTGACAAAGGAACTGAGTTTGTATCAAAAGATGTTAGGAAATTCTTTAAAAATAATAACATTAATTACTACACTACAAACAACCCTGATATCAAAGCAAGCATTGTAGAAAGATTCCAAAGAACTCTAAAAATGAAAATGTGGCGCTATTTTACATATAAGAATACAAATAGATATGTTGAAATCTTGCAAGATATACTACATTCTTACAATCACACATATCATTCAAGTATAAAAATGTGCCCATTTGAGGTCAATTCTAATAATATTATGACTGTTTGGCGAAATTTATATGAAAAAAATCTATCAAACACTATCATAAGAGTACCTAAATTAAAAGTTGGTGATCATGTTAGGATAACAAAATACAAACATATTTTTCAAAAAGGATATGAAACGAACTGGAGCGATGAAATATTTATTATTGCTTCTATAATATATAGAACACCGTGGGTTGTTTATACTTTAAAAGATTTACAAAACGAACCAATAATAGGCACTTTTTATGAAAAAGAACTTCAAAAAGTTAATTACGACCCCACCATTCCTTACAAAGTAGATAAAATACTACGTACCCGGTACTCTGGTCACAGAAAGGAAGTATTAGTCAAGTGGAGAGGATATCCTGACAAATTTAATAGGTGGATCCGTGCATCAGACCTAGAGGAAATATGATAAACCAAGATAGTTTTTATCTCACTTTGCTGAGCAACAGTTCAGTATCATATTTTCCAGATAATACTACGACTAACTTTGTTACAAAGTTGCCAAAAACCATTACTTTGGAGGGAACTTGGGCTGTGGGATTAGTTGAGTTTCACTATCCTTGTACAATGCTTAATGTGCGTGAAGGAGAAAATATCATAACCATTCAGAAAGATAACATGGATATGCCAGACGATTCCTTAGCAAAAGTAGAGTATAAAACAAATATTCCTGCTACTAACTATGATAATATTAATCTTTTCTTGAGTGCTTTTAATCAAAACTCCTTGTTAAAACATCACGTATTACTAGAATACAATGAGGTTACGAGACTAGTACATGTTAAGCTATTAACGGATCAACTTTCATCTATACAACTTACACCTAAACTTAGCATGCAGCTTGGTTTCGAACCAAACGTTAATTTATTAAAAAATACCGTAGGTAAATTTCCTGTAAACCTATCTATGGGTTTGCCGACGCAATTTTTTGTATACTGTAATATAATAGAACCTCAAATAGTAGGAGACGTAAAGACTCCTTTACTAAGAATATTAGCATTTGACCCTACAAAGTACCTTTATGGAGCTTATCGTATGCACTCTTTTAATCCTACACACTACCTTCCTGTAATGCGTCGGGAGTTCGACACAATTGAGATAGATATAAGAACAGGTGAAGGTTATGCAGTACCATTTCAGTTTGGAACTTCATGTGCAAAGCTACACTTTAGACGTTTAAAATAATATATACATATTAATCATGATCTGTCCATATGAACATTACTATTCTCATCAAGCTGGTTCAGGGGTTGGCATTATTTACAAGGGTATACCGCACCAACGAGGACATGGTATCGGAAGCTTCTTGGGAGGACTATTTAGATCAGTACTGCCTCTTTTGACTAATGGAGCTAAGGCCGTTGGTAAAGAAGCTCTAAATGCGGGAGTTGGTCTTTTATCTGATGTTGTAAGCGCTCGACCACTAGACGAATCTTTAAAATCACGATTTAAAAATGCCAGTTCTAATTTAAAGAGAAAAGCTGATGAAAAAATCGAATCGATGTTGACAGGTTCGGGATATAAAATAAAAACACAAAGAAAGAAATCCATCACTTCTCGCAAGGCCTCCAAACGAAAAGGTTCTAAAAAAACACAAAAAAAGCAGTATAAATTAAAAGATATTTTTTCAGATTAAAACTATGTCGTTCTTACATAATAATTCATGTGAGTGTGTGAAATCTGAGTTGGACTTGTTTGCTCTTCCGTCAACACAGACCAGTATTGAAAGTGGACAATGGGTACATTACAAACCAATATCTTCTTTAAGCGATGATGGGCCAATAGAGTTTTTAGTTCCTGGGACTGGTGATGACTACATTGATTTGTCTCACACGCTGCTTCACGTTAGAGCAAAAATCTTAAATCAGGACTCCACCTCTATTGCTGCTACAGTTAGTGTTGCACCGATCAACAATTGGTTACACTCTTTGTTTAACCAGTTGGATGTATTTTTAAATCAGAAGCTCGTATCACCGCCAAATAATACATATGCATACCGATCTTACATAGAAACATTGCTAAACTACGGACCAGCTGCAAAACAATCTCATCTTACTTGTGGTTTGTGGTATCAAGATACACCTAAGTATATGAATGCTGCTAATGGAGATAACAAGGGCTATGTCAAACGAGAAGAGTTAGCTAAAGGAAGCAAGGAAGTGGAAATGATAGGACATTTACATGGAGATATTTTTAATCAAGAAAAGTACTTAATTAACGGTGTGGAAATGCGTGTTAAATTAGTGCGTACAAAAGAATCTTTTAATCTTATGACTGCTTCCAATGACGTTAAATTTAAAGTACAGATTTGCGATGCCACTCTAATCATACGTAGATCAAGAATCAATCCATCTGTCTTACTAGCTCATCAAAAAGTTTTATCATCCACCACTGCTAAATACCCCGTAACACGAGCTGAAGTAAAAGTATTAACAATTCCTTCTGGAGTTCAGGGCAAAACACTTGATAATATATTTCTCGGTCAAGTACCAAAAAGATGTATTGTAGGGTTTGTAGATAATGCGGCATTTAACGGTAGTCTGAATACAAACCCTTTTGACTTTCACAACCAGGGCGTTAATTCATTTAGTTTGTATGTGGATGGACAGCAGATTCCCTCTAAGACCTTGCAACCATCTTTTGGAGACAAAGTGTTCACTTCTGCATATCACACTTTATTCTCGGGAACTGGAATTCATTTTCTGAATGAAGGCAACTCTATATCTCTGGAGGATTACCCTGAAGGTTATTGTCTGATGGCCTTTGATTTTACACCAGATTTATCTTCCAATTCCAATTCGCACTGGAATCTAATAAGACATGGTAGTGTCCGGCTGGAAGTGCGATTTGATCAGGCTCTTACGAAAACGTTAAATTGCATCGTTTATGCAGAGTTCGATAACGTGATTGAAATAAATAAAAATCGAGATGTGAATGTAGACTACAATAGCTAAAATATAAAATATGAAGCTTATGTATTTTATCATTATTCATCAACTGATCCATTGTTGTTGTAAACGTATTTGTACTGCAAAATGAATACACATCAACTACAAATGTTTATGGGGAAAATTAACCCTAAAATAAAGTTTAATGTGTTTGCTGCAAATCAAATACCAATTTTTGTTAATGCGCCATTTGGTTTGATAAGTAATTTAGACCCAGATACAAAACCTGGGTCACATTGGGTTGCTATTTGTATAAACGAGTGTGGTGTTGGAGAATATTTTGATTCTTATGGGCGGAAACCGACTGGATATCATAAGTCTTTTTTGGATAGAAACACAAAAATGTGGGTTTATAATAACATGAAATTACAGAATTATTTCACATCAGTTTGCGGATATTATTGTTTAGTTTATTTGTACTTCAAATATAAAAATAGCACAATGTTAAGGTTTTTGAAATGTTTTTCTGATAATTCTTTATGTAATGATTTATTGATAGTAAATATGTTTCAGACAATATTTTTGTAATAAATTCTTATAGTACCTTGTAATGAAATAGGTTTGTAAAAGTTTTTGATAAATAAATTTTGTAAACATATATATTTTTTTTTCATTTTGTAGTAAGTACTTACCCAAATCTTAACCAATAAAAAAAACCAATATAAAAAAGCCAGCCATGCATATTAAGTGGTCTAGAGCCCGCGAATACCTACTACTGCCGGGCCGAGCCCTTAATTAGGGTCGTCGCTGGCGTTTTTTGCGAAAACAACGAGTCGCTATAAAAAAAAGCCAGCCATGCATATTAAGTGGTCTAGAGCCCGCGAATACCTACTACTGCCGGGCCGAGCCCTTAATTAGGGTCGTCGCTGGCGTTTTTTGCGAAAACAACGAGTCGCTATTAAAAAAAAGCCAGCCATGCATATTAAGTGGTCTAGAGCCCGCGAATACCTACTACTGCCGGGCCGAGCCCTTAATTAGGGTCGTCGCTGGCGTTTTTTGCGAAGACAACGAGTCGCTATTAAAAAAAAGCCAGCCATGCATATTAAGTGGTCTAGAGCCCGCGAATACCTACTACTGCCGGGCCGGGCCCTTAATTAGGGTCGTCGCTGGCGTTTTTTGCGAAAACAACGAGTCGCTATTAAAAAAAAGCCAGCCATGCATATTAAGTGGTCTAGAACCCGCGAATACCTACTACTAATAGGATGTCAAAACAAAATAGTAAATCCATCATAATGATGGTTAGAATTTCTTTTCTAGAAATTCGTCAACATTGTAAAATTCATTATCCAACAAAAGGTGTTTTAGTCGAAGATAGAACAAATCGTCATTTGTGACATTCCTTAGATCCGTAGGAAGGTGCTCTTAGTAGGTGGATCCGATAACGCGCGGGTTTTACGTGGCGAGTTCATATATTATCATAACATATAACCTATTTTTTTTTCCTTTCGAGCGACGAAGAAGTGAAGATGGTATTGTGACGGCAAAAAAAATTGAAGTTGAGATTTTGATGGGGATCGATTGTCTTACACTGATAGTCCAAAAAATGTGTGTGTGTGTGTGTATGTGTACGTCCGTCCAGTACTGTAGTTTCCAAACTACTGGACGGATTTGGGTGAAATTCGGGTAAGGGCAATATTATTTTTTATCTATTTTTTTTTAAATTTATCTTATCTTCATTGTTAGGAATTCCTACTATAGTAAGATTTTTTTTTTATGAAACTAGGTACGTTACTATAATTGTATATGGCGTACAGTACGCGATAGTCCGTTGTTCTAAGAAAAATCGGAAAAAGGTAGGTACCTCCCATACAAATACAGGTTATTTGTTACTTTTTCTCAAAAACGGCTCTAACGATTTTAATGAAAATTTTTGAGTAATTAGGACTTCATAAGGCTTACTGCACTATTTACTTCATTAGAATACTTTCATACAAACCCAAATTATTAGTAAATTTTTCATCAAGTCTGATATAAACGGTGTCCTGGCTTCTGCCAAGGATTTGAATTCAGATATTTTTTTAAACCGTTCGGCGTAAGAGCAGGGAAGGATACGCGTTAGATTCGTCATTCGTGCGGGTTATTTGGTAGCGATATCGCAGTGGATGGGTGAGGCACGCGCGTTCACAATCGAAGCATATATTACGGCCAATGATTCTTGTGCGATTGCTTTTGTTCACGTTACAACATCCAACGTTTACGTGACGCCCCAAGTGAAAATTGGATTCGATCGTTCGATCCTGGGTGCAGAGGTTCCGGGCTGTTGCTCAGCAGCAAACAACCCTCGACCGGGGCCCATCCGGACGTCAAGAACAGAAGAAAACATTGAACTCGTCTTAAACCGATCGCCAATGACCCCATGTTTTTTGAAAATCTTCAGGGGCCAGTAATTACTGTGGACGATGCTGCTTATCGACGCATGCTCAACAATTATTTCCTGCCAACATTGAACGCACATCCCGCCTTCAGTACGCACACTTGGTTTCAGCAGGATGGCGCCAAGCCTCATAGTGCTACACTTCTTCGCGGTTCCTTCCCGAACAAATCGATTAGCCGCTTCGGTGATTGCCCCTGGCTTCCAAATTCAAAAAAGAATGTGTTTCATAGGATTCTATTGAAAATAAAAGACGATTCTGTGACCTTGATTCCACTTCCAAAGTTCATTATTAGATCAACTTCAATATACCAAAAGAAACTATTGTCACCGGAAATACGGCTTCATTCCAAATTTCAGCTCAATCGGACTCCTGGAAGTCGCTCTTATACTTATACATACATACAAACATTGCAAGTTAAATAAAAGCTTTTCAAATATATATTTTTTTAAACCACTATTATTTAATGATAACTGACAACACATTTTTTTTGAAAATGTAATCTTATCCACAAACTGGAACTTCGTAAATTGCTAATGTGTAAATTTTCATTACATACGGCCCATCCATTTTCAAGAAGTAGTGATTTTAAGTTTGTATGGGAGACGATTTTTTGAATAGGTACCGCTCTTTCTTTGTTTCATGTATCCTTTTTCGAAATCAATGATAGCATGTTTGAATAGTACATTATGTCTGCAATAATAATTTTCCAGGTTAATATACATTTGCAGATCGATTATGCAAAAACATATACGAGATCGATACATTATTTTTAGCAGGTAAGTTTTATCTATAAATTTGTGATTTTATTCCAATCAACTGCTAGTAAATCACACTAATATTATAAAGGCTAAAGTTTGTGAGTGTGTATGTTTGTTACTTCTTCACTCAAAAACTACTGAACGGATCTGACTGAAATTTGGTAGGTAGACAGATTAGGACCTGGATTTTCACGCTCGCGAGCACTACGCACCCTCGAAAAGTCATAGAAACGTTGTCCACGCGAGTGAAGCCGCGGGAAACAGCTAGTTAACTATAATGCTGGTAAAAAAATGGATCAAGCATAGATTACAGGATAATCTATGAGAAAATCTAAAGTCCTTCCATTCCCACAGAAAAAAATAAAGTGCTATTGTTCAGAATAAGTAGACCTCTATTTACTAGTGGCAAAGTATGTACTGAGAGGTCTTGTTCTGTTGGTAGTTAAGTTTTGGTTAGGTTATTCATTTTTCCTGTGGGAACGGAAGGACTACATTTTCTCATAGATTTTCCTGTAATCTATGCATTCAACCTCATATGCTGTGAATTTTTCAAGATTTTGGGCCCAGTTGTTTCGGGAATGGTATTTTTTTGTCGATTTTTTTAAATAACTTCAAAACTATTTATTTTAATATCATAAAAAAACATATATTTGAGATTCTCACAATAAGCCCTTTCATATGGTATGTCACATAATATATTTTAAAAAAACTTTTTTATTTTATTTTCTAATTAACCCCCCGAAAGTGACCAACGGTGCCCCATATTACGAATTTATTTATTTACGTCCGTATGTGGGTCACCCAACTTACATATGCATACCAAATTTCAACTCAACTCTTCAATGTTACAAAATGATGATGACCTATCCGACCGATTTCGGTCATGGCGACCACTTCGACTCCTAGTCGGTTTGCCGCGCGTGCGCTCGAAGATGGTTTATGCAGCCAATCTTCGCAGCGAAACTCCTCGCGCACTGAGGGCATTTAAGTATGCCACCCTCGTAATTGTATGAAATGGTCGCAGGTGGTCGGGCCTTTGTTACAAAATAAATAATACTCACTTGTATATTTGCAACGAAGTCAAAACTCATTATCTTCTTCCACCTGAAAGGCACCTTACGGGAGATTCTGTAGGTGGAGCTCACACTTCCTGCTTCTTTGTTTGTGTGCGTGTGGAGGAACTCATCAATGGTGGGCATCATGCTTAGCCCTAGGAAGTTTAGTACTTTTTGTGTGGTTTCATATGGGTGTAGTGCCAGCTCCTCATATCGCAGCAGCCTGTAGTTTAAAAGTAAATTAATTTAGTTTCTTCTTAGAAGATTTGATAATGTTTTACATATCCTTCATCATCATTATATCAGACGAAAATCGTCCACTGCTGGACAAAGGCCTCCCCCAAGGATTTCCACGACGACCGGTCCTACGCTGCCCGCATCCATTGGCTTCCCGCTATCTTCACCAGGTCTTCGGTCCATCGCGTAGGAGGCCTGCCTACGCTACGTTTTCAAGTGCGCGGTCGCCACTCGAGAACTTTATTACCCCATCGGCCATCTGTTCTACGAGCTATGTGCCCTGCCCACTGCCTTATCCTTACTAATATTATAAATGTGAAAATTTGTTTGTTTGTTACCTTTTCACGCTTCAACACCTCAACTAATCTTGATGAATTTTGGCATGGAGGTAGCCTGTGTAATGGAAAAGGACATGGGCTACTTTTTATCCCGTGTAAATAGTATAGTCAGATACAGTTCCTGAGAGGACTAAAAAAATACTTTTTGGTTGATTTATTTTAACATCGCAATGGTTTGTTGTGATTTTTTGCTCAGATGGTTGACAAGGTGGGAAATGACATAGACTACTAATTAGCATAGCCTCTGACAGTTCCCGAGGGATATAGGGAAATCTCATTTCCAGACTCGAGCACATCGGCGTCGCAACGGAGCAATGGATTGACGTGATTTTTTTTGCATAGAAATAGTTGAGAGGGTTGGTAGTGACATAGACTGCAGCTGATCAGAATAGTCAATTATAGTTCTCGAGAGATCTGGAGCTAACTCCTGCCTACGCTTGCGAGCACACTGCTCACCCTCAAAAACGATGTCCTCGCGAGCGATGCCGCGGGCAAAAGCTATTTAAAATTAATTTAAACTGTTTGTAAAACATTCAATGTTATTTCCTTTAGACTTCCTACATAACAACACCTCTCTCTCAGTACACAAAGATTTACTTACAGATTAATTTTAAATACAGTAATTCCTCGGTTTACGCGAAGGATGTGTTCCGATCAATTTCGCGCTAAGCAAAATACGTGTATAACGAGGTCAATGAAATAACAAGTACCTAAAATAAATTACAAATTTACTTTTATTGCCTATAAGCTTACAAAAAAACGAAATACCTATATATTTTAATTTTTAGAGAAATACTCATCTAACGTTTTTCAAAAAAAGTAAAGAAAAAAAAGAATAATAAAAAAAAAGAAAGTAAAGAATTTTTCTTGCGCTCAAGTAAAATTTTTTCGTAGCAAGTAACACCGTTTTCTATAGATTGCCGCAGATATAAAACACGGTTGACATTAATGTCCGAACTTTCCAACATCTCTAGACCAGAATATATTTTTGATTTTTTTTAATAGCGCGAATTTCAAAAACCGGATTATAACGAAATCGCGCAAAGTGAGGTCACGTAAACCGAGGTATTACTGTATGGGACTATACATATTTCAAGCCATTGATCAGAAAAGAAAAACAAGACTTCAGAGTTTTCATTATAATCAACAGTGATAGGAATGAGATAGACTATATTTAACCAAACTTTTAGGAACAGAGACAAACACCTTCGTAGTTTGATGGTTAGTCCATTATCTTCACATTAGGACGTGGGTTTGATTCCCGGAGGAGACTAACTTTAACAAGCCCGCCTGGCTAGCGACCACCATCTTATCTAAGTCTTGCCACCAAAGATCAATGTTAACTGCATTAAAGTGTTCCAGCTTGTAGATAAGATAGCGAGTTCCCCATTGCGGCGAGGAATCTTGGTAAGCTCGCTTACATCTTCAGCATCATCGTCAGTTACCATCAGGTTAGATGGTGCCAATTATGGTTAAAAAAATATTCTTATGACAATTTTTTTTCTAGGACCGTTGTCCCAGGTTTTGGGATATCACTCAAGTAAAAATAGGTAGTCTATCTATTCCAATTACTGATAATCACACCAAGTTTGACGCTTGTACATATAACCGTTTTCACAATACATTAAAACAAATAAACTATGAAAAAGACACATTTTCTAAACGGAATGGGAACACTTTGATTGATTTTGTTATTTTCATTGTTTTTTTGGAAAGGCACCATAGTATGTTATCTGAAAAGAAGATGGCTCATGACAAACACAAAATTTACTCAGATCCGACGTAAAAAAGTCTATATCTCAAGTTATTCACTACTATAATGTATAAAATAATACTATAATGTATAATGTATACATGTTCAGGTGGGGACTCTCGGAAAACCCAAATTTGGACTGTGTGTGTGGAGCGGTGCAGTCCATGGCTCATTTAGTTTCCTGTCCTGTCTGCCCTGTCACCTGTTCGCAGCAGGACTTAATGGACGCCACAAATAGTGCAGTCGAAGTGGCTAAGTTCTGGGCCGGAATGATTTAATTTGTCATCGACACGCAAAGAAGAAGAAGATGTATAAAAAACTGTAGGTTCATATTTAAATTTAATTTCGGTGGATGTCGTGTACAGAGGACAGCACATCAAGCTATAACTTTGAACTTTGTACCATTCTTATGCCATACGTGTATGGATCAGAATAACACTACGAGTGTCTAGCTTGATTTGCTGGCCTCTACATATTATCCTTTTAAATTTTTTTATAAGCACTATTTTGTAATTTTGACATTGATAATATGAAACAAATGAATCTATCTATTGGTATTTTTTAACAAAGGAAAAAGTTTTTCCAAGTTTTTGTCCTTAATAATATGTTACAAACATATCTATTTATAACTCATTAGGAAGAAAAACTTTAATAAGATAAACAAAAATCATTATTTCCAATAATTTAATATATTTAATAGTTTATTTAAATAAAAATGTAATCTTTTTAGTTTTTAAGCTATTTATCTAAATACTCTGATACCCTACAGTAGTCTGTCTGAAAAGAGTTAACAGGGTTTTTGTAGAAACTACAATAATATTCCATGCCAATCTCAAAATTCTGCATTCTCATTTGTTGAATATGCTTAAATGTTGCCATTTAGGAACAAATAGCACCCTGATATATGGTGAACTCTTTTTGGCCAGACTGCAGTATTGCCCAATTTTAAATTTAACAGTTTCAAGAGGGAGTTTGGGTAGTGGGGGGAATTGGCTTATGACCTTGAGGCCTTTGTTAGAGCAATATTATCATGTTTTCTTTTTTAAGTTTTTCTTAGCAATAAGCATTATTGTATTGTTTTTCCTTAGTATATTTTGAAAAAAATGTTTTTGTTCGAATGAAAGGATTTTTATGGTGCCAAATTTCCATACATTCAGAGGTCTCTGAGAAAACCAAGCAAGGCAGAAGGACTAAGGCACACAAGAGTGATCTTATAAAGGTCCCGTTTGTTTAAAATAGAGAAAACAATGAGAAGTAATGTACAATATTTGCTTGTGGTCTTTGTTTTTAAAGTGTCAACTCACATAAGTTTTTGTGGATACTTCTTCAGAATCTTTGCAGCAGCCACATAGTCATTGACCATATCAGCACAAAGCAGCTCCGGGTTCCCACAGTCAGGAGATGGCAGGCAAAAGTCTCGATGTTGTCGGGACTGCAGCACAGCCCTAGGGTCTCGTATGAGTAATACCACCTTTACGTTTAACCTACAATATTAAAATTACATATTTGTTTAAAAGTTTAAGGCACATATTCAATTATAAAATAAATAGGTAATGCTGTAATAGAACTGTGATTGTTTAGGAGATTTGGGTGTTCAGAACACAATTAATTTGGATCATCATATCAGCCAAAGGACGTCCACTACTGGACATAATTTGGATATTGGACAGTCATTTTTTTCAGTCAGAATATTAGTTCTTAATTATTATTGTCTTTGTCTTTCAACAATAAAATTTGGGCATTTCAAACTGTATGATGACCAAATGTTGAGATGTATGAGATTCCACTGTAATAGCAAAACTAAACAAAAGTAATAAAAATATACTAGGTGATGGGCATCCTAATCTTTTATTTGCATATTATATTAGAATTTAATCAGTTCAAAAGTAAAACTAGAAAATCAAAAACAGCTCAATATAATATACGAGCTTTTTACTTCATTTTTATGACTATATTCGAGGGTGAGTGGTGCGCAAGAAGGCTTGCGAGCATGGACATTAGTTTTCTCCAGATCCCTATCCCGGTTGGGCTATTCTGATAAGCAGTCTATGCCATTTCCCACTCCCTCAACCATCTTTGTGGAAAAAATCACAACAATCCATTGTTCCGTTACTATGTTAAGGAAATGAACCAAAAAACACTATTTTTGCAGTTCCCTCAGGAACTGTGTTAGACTATGCTATGTTTACAGGATAAAAAGTAGCCTATGTCCTTCCCCGTGACACAGGCTACCTGCACACCAAATTTAATCAAGATTGATCAAGGTGTTGAAGCATGAAAAGGTAACAAACAAACTTTTTACATTTATAATATTAGTAAGGATTTTCTTTAACTCACTCTTGATCTTTCATTAGATCTTCAGCCAAGTGCAGTCTTACACGTACAACTTTCATACTCTGGAAGGGAAACAGCTTACAAAACTTCTCAGTGAAGCTAGCATCAAAACACAAGTCCCTTTTATATTTACAGTGGTCCCATAGTCGTGTGTTATGGCTGAACTGGTGCAGGTTGTCCCTCCCAAATTCAAAGTAGTCATTCATGTTATCAAATTGACATTTAAACATTTTTTTTAATGTGTCCAGAGCACGTGTGGAATCTGGTAGACCTCTTATTTGCACTATTCCATAATTTAGAAGAGGTTCATAGTGATAAAAGTTGCCAGGTACTGCATTCAAAATGTCACCTAGAAAGGTAGTGCCAGATCTCCAAGTGGAGATTATCAGACTCCGCTGAGGCTGCCCGCTTGCCTCCATTAACAAATTCTCCAGTTTGTGCGGGCCTGAGTTAGAGAAATTGAAATTTAACAATTCTTGTTTTATTTTGGACCGTTCATTTTCTAACAATTTGTTGATATCTGGCGAACCATCGTAAGGGTTGGTCGGAATGGGCTGTATGTAGTTGTCGTCTCCATCTTCGATTCTTAGGAAATTTCTGCTATTTCTGCGGCGCTCATGGGTTGCTTGAAAGTAGGTGTTATCTGTATATCGACTTCCAGCAAGAATAAGTAAAGCACTAACACCGAAAGCAAAACATACCGAATAAAAATTGATTCGCCGCAACATCACGAAGCTGCCGGGAAGGAATATTTAATGTGATTAAAGCACTACCACATTCTACACATTTTCTTAATAGTCAAAGTTTTTCAGTGCTTTTTTCGAGTTTCTTCAATCATAATCCTCGCTTCTCTGCGGATGTAACACCGCAACCGCAATGCACCTTCAGCGCCATTTTGAACTTTGTTGATGAATGAACCAATGTTGCCAGACGTTGAAAACCTGAAACCTGTATTTCCTATTCAAAAATCTGTATAAAATTAGTATTCAAACAATTCATTCAATTTGTATGTTTCCTGTACGTTTCACATATTTTCTGTATGATCATTGATCACCTACTTTGTATAAAGGGGACGTATTAAAAAAAAATACCAATTTTATTGCATATAGGAGATTTACCTCAATATTTTTTTACATATTTTTTTTCCGTAATTTTAATGGAGTCGCGGATTTGTATAAACTTGCCAAATTTTAGCTTTATAGCTGTCATTGTCTTCGAGTAAAACTGCTGAGACATATCGATGGATATACGGACATGGCGAAAATATGAGGGTCCCTAGTTCCTTTTTGACTTCGGAACCCTTATAAATAAACGAAAGAGATGAATGATAAAATGTTAAATTAAACAAAAATCATTTGGAGGTAAAACCCCGAATAGTCTTTACAACGCGACTGTGGCTCGACTGCTGCGTTCAGATTACTTCAGATCTTGCAGCAACCGATGCGCACTGCGCCTGATGTTTCACTTAGGAAAGATAATTTATTTAGTTTATGAATGAAATATTACAAAGAAAGTCCCTTCTATTTATATACTCTATAGGTAATACGAGGGGTATTAATCCTGTCCCGTTTAGAAATAAATTATATCAGGCCTGATTTATTGGAAATTAAATGACTAACAAGTCACAAGCAAAAAAACATATAAAAAAATAACTTAATACATTTGTTTAAAAAAATAAACAGTTTGCTCTATAAAGTAAAATAAAAACTGCTTCAGCAGGAAATCCAATCCATTGTACGAAGTAGGTAATTAGACTTTCATTTTTTCCCCACCCACTTACTTATCTTAATGTAACAATAGTCACTATCTGTCGTAAGATCGAAAATTTCCAATTAATTTTTTTTCGGCATGTAATAATTTACATAATTAATATAATAAAAAATTGTATGTTTTAATTGGAAGGCCAAATGAAGAGTCTTTGTAATACCTTATTTAAATAAATTACACTTAAACAACATAGAATCAGATTTAACTTTTTAATTTATATAGAACTATTTTGAGTCCTAAATATTTATTTGTTTTCATTAATTTTCATTAATTTGGTAGGTTTTTTTTCAAACATTGTTTGAAAATGTTCAAAAATAGATTTAAACTGTGTTTTTATTATTAAACAAAATAAAAAACAATCTTTGATTTCAAACTGTTTTAAATTTCTGAGCCCACACCATCTTATCTAAGTCTTGCCGCCAAACATCAATGCTAACAACATTCCCAGCCAGTTATTTAATTTAATTTCAAACTGTTTTAACTTTTTTAAATCATTTCATCTCTGACTTATACCGACTTTACGACATGGTAAAACTACTTAAAGAATATATGAAAAGAATCTTAAACTGAAATCAGTATCTCATGTCAAAAATTCGTATGGATATCGAAAAATCTATATATCTGGCAACACTAGAATGAAACACACCTTGACATTGATGGAAGTCATTTGATTTATTTAAGAATATATTAACGTCTCTGAGTACAAGCCTTTTTGAGACAGTCTTAACCTTTTTAAAAACGGAAGAGGTTCTCAATTCGTCGGAATCTTTTTTTTATGTACATTTTTTTTTAAATAGAACCTACAGCGTACAATTATACAATAATTCTACAGGCCAAAACTGATTTCATACGTAAATTTTAAACTTTAAACAGCTATTATGGGATGAACGGAGGGAACTGATGTGCATTCTAGGTGCAGGGTATGCGTTGCACCCGGGCGCCGCCGATCGCTACTGATCGCCGCCTATGCACTACTGCACCCGTGTTATGATGCCTATTATATAATCTAAACCACGTAAAAAGAGCTCCGGTTTGCACGGCATCGGGAGCTACAAAATAAATTTTTAAAATTATCTGATTATGGTTTTTTCAATGTTAGACAAAAGTTCCTACTAAAAAAGCCGCTCTTGCGAGGCGCGCCTTTCTTATTGGCATTCATATACATAGTTATAGCAAAGAAAGACGCGCATGGCACGAGCGGCTTTTTTAGTAGGAACTTTTGTATAACATGAAATGAACCATATACAGATTATAATTATTGGTGTAGGTAATAGTGAGTGTCGCATCGCCACAGGCGCAGTGGTACTTAAAAATCTGTCATTGTCTTTTTCTTTACGTGTAAAGAGGGAAGAAAATAACCACACTTTTGCACTTTTTCGATGTTTTCGTTTTTATTTTCATCATATTTATCTTAAATAAAAATCCATTCTATGTTTTCCCTTTAGTCACCTATGAACTTTATTTTAGTAAATAAATCATATTATCAAATTACTTATTTTAGGAATAAAATCACAAATAGACGATAAAATGGCTCGAAAAGAGGTACCTTTGCGAAATTATTCTATCGAGCCAACTTTATTAAATCGTGTTTCCATTCGATATAATCCCTCGTAACTATTCTTAATAATACCAATATGTTTTCCTAGATTTTAAATTTACTGTTAAATACTTCAAAAATTAATTCTAAAAACCTGTTTAATTGGATTTTTAGGTACCACTGGGCCATAAAGGCGTGTTCGGCACCTGTTCTGCTTCGTTTGAAATACGCCTACTATCGTTGCAAACTCTGCCAAGTGCTAGTTCAACTCGCGTGGAGAGGGTTCCGTACAATGCCAAAGTCAAATAAAAAATATCACATTTGAAACCCTCACAGTAAGACGCGAGTTAACTACTACTAGCGATATCTAGTGCTGTTTTAGTGAACTAATCTCCGTAAGTGAACGTATTGAGTTTAAAACTTTATTTTTAATTAGTAGAATTCTTATAGGTTTTCCTTATTCTACAAGCAATGAAGTATATTTTGTATTTTTTCAAAATTTTAGGCTCATTAGTTTCGGAGATCAGGGTATGGTCAGTTTCCGTCTTCTTTCATGAATAAAATCAAAACTATTTATTTTACAATAGTAAAAATATATATTTGAGACCTCATAACGAGCCCTTTCATTTGATATAATATGGCACAATAAGGTTTGCGAAACTTTTATTTTATTTCCCAACTTGTTCCCCAAAAATGACCCTTATTTAAAAAAAATATATTTAGTTACTTTGCACATCTGTGTATGGGTCATAAGATTACACCATCCTACCAAACTTCACCTGATTTGGTCAAGTAGATTCGGAGCAAACTGACTGTGACAGACGGACGGACAGACAGACAGACGCACGAGTGATCGTATAAGGTTTCCGGTTTTTTTTTGTATGGAACCCTAAAAAGTAAATTTTTATTTATGAACCTTTACTTAACAAAGGAAATAAACCATTTAAACAAACAGCTATGAGGTTGAATAAGTTTATGTTTTAATTATAAGACGTTTATGTTTTAATTAAACTGACACTTTGCCATTTACACCTGGTACCCCACAAGATGCATCTTCCCAATGGTTTCGCCCAGGAAAAACCACAGGCTGATCTCCAACCCCACGAGAAACAGCAGCCACGCCTGTTTCACCGTCAGATACTTGTAACAGCCGGATTTTATGAACTCTTGGACCAAAGCGAGGTCAGCTAGGATTCTCTGGAGAATAAAAAATATTATCAGGACAACGTCGATGTTTGTCAACAAGATTTGCTGCTGAAGCCGTCAGAGGGCAAACAAGCGAAGCCCCCACACTTAATTGGAGTAGTCGCTGAGCTGTAGCCGAAATCGGCTTGAACCAGATGATGATGAATGATGATGATTGTAAGTCTGACCTAAGTGCTTGCCTAATTATTTAACAGTTTTATGTGTACAAAAAATGGCCGTTGGGGCAGTTAAGTTCTCGAGTGGCGACCACGCACCGGAAAACGTAGTGTAGGCAGGCCTCCCACTCGGTGGACCGATGACCTGGTGAAGGTCGCGGCAAGGCGCTGGATGAGGGCAGCGCAGAACCGGTCGTCGTGGAAATCCTTGGGGGAGGCCTATGTCCAGCAGTGGACGTCCTTCGGCTGATAAGATGATGATGTGTAAAAACACAAAACACAACCAACAGGCATAAAAGATAACAAGAAATTTCTTCCAGCAAACCCGGTAAAGAGAGAGTTACAGTTGAAATGGCAGAATGTACACAATTATAGAAGATATTATTTATATAAGTATGGATAAGGATACAATAGTTTTTTTTTTGTTTTTTATTCACAATTGGTGAGCTTTTGGCATCATCTTTCCTGATGGAAAGTGACAATGATGCCAAAGATGGAAGCGGGCTTACCAAGATTCCCCAATGCAATGGGGAACTGGCTGGGAGTGTTGTTAGCATTGATGTTTGGCGGCAAGACTTAGGTAAGATGGTGTGGGCTCAGAAAATGCCCTTTCACCAACCAAACTGAGTCTTAAAAAGTTAGAATCCGCCGGGAATCGAACCCACGATCTACTGATGTGAAGTTATGTAGTTTTAAATACATATTGTAATTACTGTAAATAGGTAAGGTGGGTAAATCACTAAGGCTACTAGCTAAGGCAACAGAAATAACTAGCTATTTAAAATGATAAGTTGATAACGGAGAAAGATACCTACCTGAAGTTCACCTTGACAAGTTGGGGGCGCCATTTCCAATGTGTAGTAACCCTTACCTGAAGTTCACCTTAACTAGTTGGGGGCGCCATTTCCAATGTGCAGTAACCCTTACCTGAAGTTCACCTTGACTAGTTGGGGGCTCCATTTCCAATGTGTAGTAACCCTTACCTGAAGTTCACCTTGACTAGTTGGGGACTCTATTTCCAATTAATAGTAACCCTTAGCTGAAGTTCACCTTGACTAGTTGGGGACTCTATTTCCAATTAATAGTAACCCTTAGCTGAAGTTCACCTTGACTAGTTGGGGGCTCCATTTCCAATGTATAGTAACCCTTACCTGAAGTTCACCTTGACTAGTTGGGGGCTCCATTTCCAATGTGTAGTAACCCTTACCTGAAGTTCACCTTGACTAGTTGGGGGCTCTATTTCCAATGAATAGTAACCCTTAGCTGAAGTTCACCTAGACTAGTTGGGGGCTCCATTTCCAATGTATAGTAACCCTTACCTGAAGTTCACCTTGACTAGTTGGGGACTCTATTTCCAATTAATAGTAACCCTTAGCTGAAGTTCACCTTGACTAGTTGGGGGCTCCATTTCCAATGTATAGTAACCCTTACCTGAAGTTCACCTTGACTAGTTGGGGGCTCCATTTCCAATGTGTAGTAACCATTACCTGAAGTTCACCTTGACTAGTTGGGGGCTCTATTTCCAATGAATAGTAACCCTTAGCTGAAGTTCACCTAGACTAGTTGGGGGCTCCATTTCCAATGTATAGTAACCCTTACCTGAAGTTCACCTTGACTAGTTGGGGGCTCTATTTCCAATGAATAGTAACTCTTAGCTGAAGTTCACCTTGACTAGTTGGGGGCTCCATTTCCAATGTATAGTAACCCTTACCTGAAGTTCACCTTGACTAGTTAGGGGCTCCATTTCAAATGTACAGTAATCCTTTCCAATGTGTAGAAACCCTTACCAGAAGTTCACCTTGACTAGTTGGGGGCGCCATTTCCAATGTGTAGTAACGCTTACCTGAAGTTCACTTTGATTAGTTGGGAGCGCCATTTCCAATGTGTAGTAACCCTTACCTGAAGTTCACCTTGAATAGTTGGGGGCGCCATTTCCAATGTGGTAATGTCCAATGTGTGGTGTGGAAACCCTTACCTGAAGTTTGCCTTGTCCAATGTGATGCAATCCTTACCTGAAGTTCACTTTGACTTGTTGGGGGCGCCATTTCCAGTGTGTAGTAACCCTTAGCCACTCGCATTTTTCTCACCAATACGGATTGTGCTGCAATTTTGGTTTTCTCTGAAATTTGATAAATATTATGCTTTTTTTAGACTTTTTTTATAAGATAAGCTAGCTGGATGTACGCCACAAGGCGAGGTATTGATTGGAACAGTTGTCTCTGTCTTTTTCTTTACGTGTAAAGAGTAAAGAAAAAATAACAAAGCTTTTTCACTTTTTCAATGGTTTTTTGTTTCAATCTAAAACTACAATGAAAGTTTAAAAAATAATAACATTACTCACTTTGCATTGTCATAACTTAAATTTATACTTCAAAATATTAGTCAAAACTAGAGTTGAAAGTAACGGTGTAGACCAGTGGTGCCCAACTGGTATTGCTCCAAGGGCTATTTTGAAAATCCCGATACGCGACTCGGGCACCGCCGAGTTAATAAAAAAACATAAGTGATTTATAGCAAACTACACTGTACATTAACACCTCTATTTATTATGGTTAATATTATAAGATTTCAAAATGTTTATTCAGAATAGGTGCATGCTACACTCTTTCTGATGGTCATAATAGCGATTACATTACATACTGTCAGATTGTGAAAAAAATATAAACAAACAATCATCAGTTAATAATTACAATAAATTCATTGATATAAAATAAATCATGTTATTTGAACATGAAAAGAACATGAGATGAGAAATAATATATCAAATTTATTGAATTTGTCGTTTGTTTATTCACAATTGGTAAACCCTTGTCAACATCTCACCTGATGGTAAGTGACGATGTTGCCGAAGATGGAAGCAGGCTTACCAAGATTCCCAAAAGCAATGGGGAACTGGCTATCTTATCTTCATGCCGGAACACACCAATGATATCAACATTGATATTTGGCGGCAAGACTTAGATAAGATGGTGGTAGCTAGCCAGGCGGGCTTAGAAAATGCCCTACCACCAACCAAACCGAGTCTTACAATTGACCCCGCCGGGAATCGAACCCACGACCTCCTGTGTAAAGCCAGTGAACTTTGCCTCTGGGCTACGGAGGTGGTTAAAAATCGTTAATGCCTCTGACAAGAGTAGGCCAGTTCACACGGACAGCACCCGTTCACGAGTATAACGCGAGAGTCAGCCATCGCTCCCCTCGACCATATTAGAGGAATAGGAACTATGATACACTTAATAATACTTCAAGCAGAATACACCGGAACAGCGAAAAAGCTAATGCGATACTTGCGTACGTACGTACTATAGACTCATACCATACATACAGCATAATTTAGTTATTGTTTATTTAACTTATTTTACCCAATTTAATTTTTGAAAATTTGTGTATAGTTTATCTGATTTTGTTCGCTGGCGCCTAGAAAACAGGCCGCGGGCTACCAGGTGCCCGCGAGCTACCGGTTGGGCACCACTGGTGTAGACCTATCTTTAGGATTTATTTCTATCGAACCAAAACTGCTCAATCGTGTTTCTAATAGCTTTTGACTATAAGGAACATCATCAACAGCAAGTTTATTTTTTTTCAACCTTGGGTTTTCTATCGATAAGGAGTAATTGACGCCAAAAATAATGAAAATCTGTCATATTGCCGCTTTATATATACAGTTTCGAACAGTAACAGTACAACAGTAATATGAAAAATATTAGTACAACAAACATGAAGGTAAAAAAAGATCAATATAAAAATAGTTACATCAGTTCTTTGCAATAAAAAATAGAAAAAAAGTAAGTAAGGGATCGAAATGCATTAAAAATAGATTCCGAAATATGATTTCCTAAATTGCTCTCCTCTTGAAGTTTCAAAAAATCTTACTTGTATTGTTTTTCCATAAATTTTTAATTGATCAAATTCACAAAATAAGTTCGGCAATGAAGCTAAAAATCTATGACGTCACTTGTGCGTATTTCAAACATTTTTAGAACAAAATTTCGTTTATCATAAAAAGTAAGTGAAATGACTACCAGTCCGATTTCCTATTACGTTAATTTACGTTGTTCGAGATTGAGAACCAAAGAAGTCACTGTTGTCAATTTTGACTGTCAAAAACTCGATGGTGTGTCCCTGGAAGTGTGGATAAAATTTAACAAGTACATGGCGGAGGTCATTTCAAAACTGTTTAACCCTATTAATGTGTGTCCCATTTTTTAAGGTTCTTAGGTTATGATTTTTTTTTGTTTTTAATTCGTAATATCGTATAGTGTCATCATCATCATGTCAGCTCATATACGTCCCCACCGAGGGACTCGAGCCTTTTTTTAATTCACAATTGGTAAACCCTTGACAACATCTCACCTGGTGGTAAGTGACGATGTTGCCGAAGATGGAAGCGGGCTTACCAAGATTCCCCAACGCAATGGGGAACTGGCTACCCTGAATTAGGGCGATCGGGCCTTATTCGACCACGCGGGCCCAGTGCGGGTTGGTCGACTTCACACACAAACTTCGAGTTTCTCCGCGGGCGTGTGCAGGCTTCCTCACGATGTTTTCCTTCACCGTAAGAGCGTCGGATTAAGCGTAAATATGAAATATTCGAAAACACATTGGTACCTACATGACAGGATTTGAACCAGGAGGTAGCGGCCGTAACAGTTACGCCACCGACGCTCAATGTCCACCTGTATGTGGTGTATGTCTTTGGCTCAGCCTTAAAGATAGTGTCATCATCATCATATCAGCTGAAGGACGTCTACTACTGGACATAGGCCTCCCCCAGGGATTTCCACAACGACCGGTTCTGCGCTACCCGCATCCAGCGGCTTCCCGCGACCTTCACCAGGTCGTCAGTCTACCGCGTGGGAGGCCTGCCTGCGCTACTTTTTCCGGTGTGCAGGCGCCACTCGAGAATTTTACTGCCCCAATGGCCATCCGTTCTACGAGCTATTTGCCGCGCGTACTGCCACTTAAGTTTAGCAATTCTGAGAGCTATGTCGGTTACTTTGGTTCTCTTGCGGATCTCCTCGTTTCTGATTCGATCACGCAGAAAAACTCCGAGAAACTCAGAGATAGTGTAATACCAAAGTATATTTATTAGTACTAACATACAGTATGGAAACACCTTGCCGCTCTCTATATTGCTACCTCACCCCCTCGTCACCCAGATTGATACAGATTGGTTACAGTTTGGTTGACCAACGTATAGGATTTCGCCGCCATTTTGTTTGTTCCGTCATTGGTTTTTTGAAATGTCATTTCTAGCCCGTTGTGTGAAGTGTCCAGGGTGTGGCTAACGTGTCTCAGCGGTAATGATAGTGTCATCATCATCATCATATTAGCTGAAGGACGTCCACTGCTGGACATAGGCCTCCCTCAAGGATTTCCACGACAACCGGTTTTGCGCTAGCCGCATCCAGCGACTTCCCGCGACCTTCACCAGGTCATCAGTCCACCGCGTGGGAGGCCTGCCTCCGCTACGTTTTCCGGTGCTTTGCCCCAACGGCCATCCGTTCTATGAGCTATGTGCCTCGCCCCCTGCCACTTATGTTTAGCAATTCTGAGAGTTATGTCGGTTACTTTGGGTATCCTGCGGATCTCCTCGTTTCTGATTCGATCACGCAGAGAAACTCCGAGCATAGCATAGAGATAGTGTAGTATTTTTGGAACCGCACTCACCCTTGACCAATTCTATTAACCTCGCCTTGTTTCTATGTATCGCAGGCCTGTACAGCCCAGCGACCTCAGGCACCATCGAAAGTCTTGTGCCTTGAACATGTAGTGTGTAGGTAGGCATTTGTAGAATATGTAAAAAAATACTAAGTTTAAGGGTTTAAGATCACTCAATCCGAGCAGGTTGATAAGGTCTATTCATTTTAAGTTTAAATCAATGCGGGCTTCAATGCGGCTGTTAAGTTAAAACTGAACGACCAATTCTCGATTTTTACATGTTTTTATTACTTTTTATCACTTTCAAATAAGTTTTTAAAAAAATGTGTTCAATTAAAATGAAAGGTCTTTAAAGTCACCAATTTTTGTGTGTTCGTTTCATTCAACATTAACTTTTTGTTTGAGACATTTTACATAAAATTAATGCCAAAACCAGGGTCTACAGTATATTTTTTTACATCAAAAGTGGTAATACTTTTAAAATGGCATTCAATTAAATCGTTCTTTTATTAAATAAAGTATATTATATATTTTTTCCATGATGATAGCTTTACACATTCTTTCAATAGTTTTAATTGAATATTGTCATTTGTCCCATCTTAAGGCCTTAATTAACTCAGTGGGTAGATTAGGTACATTACACGTTGATTCATATTGTCTTAGTACTGGTGAGTGACCGGAATTTCCCAAAAAAAAGGTTTTTGCTTTTATCAGTACTAAACTGATTACGGAAAAAGATAAAATTTTGTTCAGTTAGCTACTAGTATTTAAGTGTAATAGGTATGTAGTGTATAGATAGATAGGACTTACGGTAGAAAGTGCTAGCAAATTTAGCAAAATTTAAACCAGAAGCCATTTTTGCTTTCATATTTCAAGATTTCTCACCACGCCGCCTGTTTCACTTTCGTCTGTGGACGCTCGGCATAGGGCCAGTGTTGCCAACCAAGTTTTAGTAATAGTTTTTATAATAGTCAGTACTAGATAACTTAAAACCACCAGATTTACACATTTTGTATGAAAAAAAAACGAGTGTGCTTAAGACCACGTGACTAAAGTAAAATCTTATGAAAGTAAATACTTAGTCTTCAGAAAATAATCAAATCTTTTTGTCATATAGACAGTTAAGGAAAAGAGTTTTATTATCATCTCATAATGATCAAATCTTTTTTATCTTATACTAGCTTTTTCTCGCGGCTTCGCGCGCCTTTGAGGGTAAGTATAAGTAGTGCGCGAGCCGAGCGTAGACATCGGGTGTCCTCCAGATCCCCCAGGAACTATATCGGGCTATCCTGATTATGATTAACAGTTTATGTCACTTACCACTTTGTTTACCACCAATCAACCATTTCTATACAATAACTTTAAATTAGTTTAAAAAACTAAAAAACACGCTTTTAGCACGCAATAAAAATTACAAAATAGCCAATCCGCCATCTTGGACGTCCGCCATATTGGATTTAAGTCACGTGACTATTTTTTTCGTATTCCTGACAGCAAACCCTTTCATTTGATATCCATATCATGTGGGTGGATTTCAAACAGCCAGTCCACCATCTTGGGGAGGCCGCCATATTGGATTTGTAATGACGTTTCTTAGCTAGTCATGTATTGTCATCAGAACTTAGAGCGTGTGCAAAATTTTATCCTAATGGAAAGACTGGGAAGTGGGTCAAATTAAGATTCCAAGATTTTCTTACATACATAGTTACAAGTGAAGCTAATAAAAGCGTGTTAAAAAGCACTTCATTGCTTCGTTGCGATGCCGACGTGCGCGAGCGTGGAAAGGAGTTTTCCCCAGATCCCTCGGGAACTTATGTCAGAATATACTAATTAGTAAATTATGTCATTTTATGTTCGTCCTCCTCAACCATTTCTGTGCAAAAAATCACAACAATCCTTTGCTCCGTTGCGATTTTAAAGTAATTAAGCAAAAAAGGGTATTTTTTTCAGTTCCCTCAGGAACTACGTCGGAATATACTATTTTCACGGAATAAAAAGTACCATATGTCCTTTCCAGTGACACAGGCTACCTGTTCGCCAAATTTCATCAGGATTGGTCAAGGTGTTGAAGCGTGAAAAGGTAACAAACAAACACATTTTCACATTTATAATATTAGTAAGGATGTTTGTTTTTATTGTTTTGACAACCGATACTGTTGCCTTGGAAACCAATATTGTTGGTAAACAAAAATAAATAGTATCTCTCTTTTTATATTTACTAATTTATATATCCCTCTCAACTTCCGTTCGCCTCGCCCGATTTCACTTCCGTAATGCTCTCATCACGCATCCACCAGCTAACTCCCCAAGTCAAGCGTGCGTAAAGAAGTTAAACTTCAAAAGTTTTTGCAATGCCACTAGATGAAGCTCTTAAAGCCACTAGATTTAATCATTTTGTATGAAAAGATTGAAATTTTACCCCATAGTAGTTTTAGTGGTAAAACCAATATTGGTGGCAACACTGCATAGAACCGGCTCCACGAAAAAGAAAATTTCAAAAATGACAGTTCAATAATTGATATTCTGACTGTCATTTAAATGTCATTGTACTTTTGAGTAAGCAGATTGTAATCTCGGACCGTAACTCTATGCACGTTGGTACAGATGTCAACCAAAGCTTATATCGTTATTAGTTAGTATCATAGACTTAGAATATACTATAAGTTTATGGTTAGTACTATGTCTGTTGACCAAACGACCGCAAACAACGAAGCGGTCAAGAGATACAGGTGTACAAAAATCGGTGTAGGACCCGTTAACTGGGGCTTCTACTCATCATACTGAACAAATTTCCCCAAATAACCCACGCCCACGTGTAGTCAATTAGCAAAAAAAATGTCGACGCTTCATACAAAAAAGCACAAAATTGGCCAATCAGCTGATCGTTTTGTATGAAGAGTTCAATTTTTATTTTGCAATTTCAGCAAACTTGTAGAACAAAAGTTGTTCAGTATGATGAGTAGAAGCCCCAGTTAACGGGACCTACATCAATTTTGTTACACTCTGTATACTTTGCTTATATTAGGCGCGTGCTGTAACGTCGTGACTGAACAAAAAATATATTCCACGTTTTTACGTCTACAAATAAAAAAAATTACCAAGTTCGAGTCGAACTCGCGGTCCGAGGGCTCCGCACCATAGTAACATCAGCGAGTACAACAATAGGGATGACGAAAGCATCAGAAAGAAATTATAAACTCTTTATCACTAAATTGCTCTCCTTCTTAAACTTCGAAAAACCTTACTCGTTTTGTTTTCCATCAAGTCTTCGATTTTTAAATCACCAAAATCACATAGTGAGTACATAAATGACGCTACAGAACTATGACGTCACGCCTAGGTATTTCAGACATTTTTAGAACAAAATGTCGTTTATGACATATTATAAAAAGTAACTCAGATGACTAGCATTCGTCATCCCTATTGTATTCATTTCAATTTAAAAATATTGGGTTATGGTGACTAAATGAAAGACACATTTACAGTATTCAACGGTGAAAACACAATAATATTACTGTTAAGCAGTATTAATGTGTATGTATGTCTTCTCTACTCAACTCCTCGATAGCAAGTACAAGATCGAGATCCTTATTAGAGAAACTGTACAAAATCTAATGAGAACAGAGTGCTCTTGTAGTCAACGATACATTCATGTATGACAAAGAAACATTTCTCTACCTTTAGTTAGAGAGAGAGACACACATTTTTCTCTGTTCATCATCATCATCATCTATAAGCCGAAAGACGTCCACTGCTGTACAAAGGCCTCCCCCAAGGATTTCCATGACTACCGGGTCTGGGTTGCCCGCATCCAGCGGATTCCTGTGAACATCACCATGTTATCGGTCCACCGAGTGGGAGGCCTGCCTGCCTACGCTACGTTTTCCGGTGCGAGGTCACCACTCGAGAATTTTACTGCCCCAAAGGCCATCTGTTCTACGAGCTATGTGCCCTGCCCACTGCCACTTCAGTTTAGCGATTCTGTGAGCTATGTCGGTTACTTTGGTTCCGACCATGACGACCGGTTCTGGGCTGCCCGCATCCAGCGGCTTCCCGTGACCTTCACCAGGTTATCGGTCCACCGAGTGGGAGGCCTACCTGCGTTACTTTTTTCGGTGCGCATGCATATCATGCACAGCGCGCTGCTTTGCAAAACGGCGGATTTTGCGCCACTTTGGAAACTAGGTACTGAGTAAAAAACGATGTTTTTTTTATCCTCAATTGGTAAACCCTTGACAACATCTCACCTGGTGGTAAGTGACGATGTTGCCGGTTTTCTGTAAAGTCGGTTTACGGACGATAATTTTACGTGATAAAGTGTCACAAGCCTAACACTTAGTGCTTTAGACCACACGACTGAAGTAAAACTTCTTCAGCTCCATGTTTAAGGAGATGTAAGATACCGCCCATAGTCGGGTGAGTTAACTCCTTTTAACTTTACTTAAATTGACCTTGACCTTGACCTTAACAGGCCCCAAGCCCCAAGCCCTAAGCAAGTACAAGTATAACTCTCGCTTGCACGTTTGGCTCAGCGTGCTGGCGTAACGGGACAATGACGTCACGTAACGGGATAATGACGTCTCACTTTTTCGTGCATGCAGCCCGTGTGATCAATTTATAAGACATTAACACGTCAAAAACTCCAAATAAACCGATGATTTCTTCTTCTGCGAAGCATTCTGCTACCCAGAGGGAGAGTCTTTGACTGTTATCAAATCTGACCGAACCTAATAAAAAGTCTCATACAATGCGGCGTACTTTATTTAGCTTCGGAGCATAATGTAGAAAACGCAAAATGAGCACCACACTCAAAATGTGGGACACGCAGAATGAGCACAACACCCAAAATGGGTAATGAGTACGAATTATAATTTACAAAATAGCTCAGATAGTGTGAACTAAAATCTGCATTTGTTGCTATGAGTTCATATTGGTTGCCATCATGTTGCTATGTATGTATGAGGTCATTATCATGAGGTCACAAAAAACTCAAGAAAACTGTGAATGAGCGAGCGAAGCGAGCGATATTAGGTTCATTCAGGTTTGACTAATTTTTTCAAAGAGCCTCGCGTTCGCCCTGGGGTAGCAGAAATGAATAGGTACCTACCTATTTTTTAATCATTTTGCGTTTTCTGCATTTTGAGTGTGGTGCTCATTTTGCGTTTTCTACATTATGCTCCGAAGGGCTTTATTTCAGCCGAATGATGTTGCTGCATCACAAAACGCCGCCGTATAACAATCCGGCGTTGTTCAACGCGCTGTTTTGCAAAACGGCGGATCCTACAATACGGCTTCCACATTAACATCAAATACTCAGATCTATGTCACTTACCATCAGGTGAGATGAGATGAGTTGCTTACCAATTGTAAATAAAAAAAAAATCCCTTAAATATACAAAAAAATAAATCTTCTAAAAACTCGTATAGGGTCTTAACAAAGGTATGCACTTTTTTTAACTGGAGCTTGTACTTGTGAAACTTAACAACTTCCCCCAGCAAACCCATTGTCAATTCGCAATGATTACTTTTTAATTAAATTATCAAACTGCTCAAAATACAACTCCCGCGTTGTATGATCAGCTGAGGCTACGCAAAGTTCAATGACCGCGCACGACGATATCGCCTGCGCGGTGGTACCTATTCTGGCGTATCCCGCACAATTTCATAATTTTAATTTAAAAAAAACAAAAGCGAATTGACCATGGGTTTGTTGGGGAAAGTTGTTCAGTTCCATGAGAACTAGTACCAGTTAAAAAAAGTGCATACCTTTGTTAAGAAGACCCTTTATTTTGTAACTGGCAAGTAAATAAAAGTATTACTTTGAGCAATAATCATAAACTTTTGTAGGAAGCAAGGTTTCACAGCAGAGGAAAAATCCTAAAATCCGATCAATAGTTTAGGAGCAAAAGCCTGGACAGACACACACACATATACACACTCACACACAAACACACACAGACACACATATTTTTTTAAAATATTGTCTTATTCGATCATCATTAAAATCTCAACTTTGTTTTTTGCTAACACAATTATTACCGTCTTGACTCCTTAGTCTCTCGAAACTAAAAATAATTTTCTGTAACTCGCGTTTATGTCATTTGTTTGAAATTAATAATTATCATTGTTGTACTTACTTGTGGAAAGAGGTGTGAATCTGACGTCGGTTTTCAGAGTTCCGCACACCCACGGGTGACCAACGGGACCCTATTACTAAGCCTCCGCTGTCTGTACGTCTGTCCATCTTTCAGCGGGCTGTATTTCATGAACCACACTTAATAGGTAGACAGTTGAAACAACAATTAGTAAGACAGACAGACGGACGGACAGCAAAGTGATCCTATAAGGGTTCCGTTTTTTCCTTTGAGATACGGAACCCTAAAAAATAAATTACTTGTAATATTTTCGCGAATTTTTGAGAAAATAAGTTTAATGAATACTAAAACTACTAACATTTAATGCTAATACTCATTTACATTAAAATACGAATAATTGTAGTAATGTGAATTTCACTCTATTTGTAATGTTTTATTTAAGATTAGGACATTACCATTTTCAATATTAATCTGACTCCTGTCCTGACTGTCTTTTTAGCATTTTATTTCGTCCAGCTATTTCTTTTCCGTTTTGGTTGGTGGTTTCGTTTCTGCTTCCTTGGCTTTCTTTTTCTCCTCTTCTTTGGCTTTGGCTGCGGCTTTTATCTTTTCTTCCGCAACCCTAAGAGCAGCTTCTTTCTCTTTTTTCTTCCTCAATTCCTCTGCGTCCATCTGGCGTATTGTTTCTTGTAAAGAATTTGCAATACGATCAAAGGTGCTTGCGACAGCAGATTCTAGTTTCTTTCCACCTTCGCCTTGAAAAAATGCAGACGTCATAGGTGGAGCCAGTTCTACTTTAGCATACTGCCAAGCCGTCGCGACATTCGGCTTCATATTGTGGTAACCATCTAGAAGATAGAACAAACATATTTTTTATTTTAAAAATCTACTTTTTGATATTTTTTTTCCGCTTGAAACTATAAAAAATATGCCTATCAGGCGGTTACTTGACAATCTACAAGCACGTCAAGAAAATGGTTTATCATCTCCAGTTTTAATTTTTTGTCTAACTTTTTCTAGTTCTTTTTCTAAATATTTCTCTTCGATGGGTAGCAGTTTGTCCCTTAGAGATCTCAGTTTCACGATGAACAAGTCAGAAAGACTGTCGCAGCCTGATTCAACTTTTGTCACTGCCACATTATTGACGATTGAGTTGGCACCTTTGCTTTCGAGAAAAGATTTGGTTTTATTCCATAATTTAGATACAGTAGGCTTGGTCATCCTCAGAGAAACTGCAACAAACAAAACAAATGTCAGGCACAAAATAATAAAAAGGCGTAATCTTCTAGTTCCTGCACATAATCACAATTCTTTTTAGAGTGTTTTACATCAAAACAAGGGTCACAAAAAGGCGCAACTTTTGTTTTGGTAGATACAGTTTCTTAGAGGCACATTTATAAATTTTTTACATACATAGAACAACATCGAGGACAACCCTGCCAGTTCGTGCCATCGGCGCCTTCATTTACCAATTAATGACCTATTCGAAAATAATTTAGATCTTGAAAATCTACACCAATAAAAAAATCACAATAATATATTGACACTGATTGATATTGTCAAAAGTTGATCTATTTTTTGTCTTGCCAGTGTAATCGAAATTATGAAAAGATTTAATGCGTTTTTAAAGAGGAAAGATGAAGCTAAATTTTGTTGACATCTGTGGAAAAAAAACAGACTGGTAGGTATTGAGTTGACGTGAAAAATTATTTTTCTACTCCCATTTGGTAATTTGCTTAAAACATAACCTCAAATCATCATAATATGATGATATTATCACAAAATTATTCATTCATGCAAGTCGTTTAACCAAAGAGAATAAGTCGTTTAACCAGAGAGAAATAAGTCACTGCGTTTATTTTACAATGATCATTTCAAAACGAGACAGACAACTGTCCAACAATGAAACTTTTTTTAATATTTTTATGGCTTTAATTGGCTTTCAAAACGAGACAACTGTACTACAATGAAACTTTTTAAATATTTTTATGACTTTGGCTTCAAAAATTCAATATGCATTATAAAAACTCAAATGTTGCAGTATGTCTGAACATAACACCTATACAGGATGTAAAAAAAATGGAGTAGAACCCGTTAACTGTCATACTGAACAGCTTTCCCCAAGGAACTCATAGTCAATTCTCAAAAAAAAGTTGGACTCCCGATATTAAAATGCACAAAATTGGTCGATAAACTGATCGATTTGTATGAAGAGTAAAAAAAAATGCGATTTCAGCAAAGTCGTAAAATAAAAGTTTTTCAGTATGCTGAGTAGAAGCCCCAGTTAACGGGACCTACACCAATTTTGTTACAACCTGTATAATATGTCTTTACAGGCTATAACAAAATTGGTGTAGGGCCGTTATCTGGGGCTTAAAACAGCCTTATAAAATTAATGCAGCTGCTATACATACGATATGACGTATACTATATTGCTTTGCGCATTAGCGAGTGCTATTGTATGATGGTTATAATGGTCTTTTTTGCTACTTGGGAAGTATCCGCAGAATTAGAAGCTTCATAGTTCTGTGTAAGTAGGTATCTGATGACTTACGAATTTGAGACATGGTCGCTTACTATGGGCCTCATAAGAAGGCTCAAGGTCACCCAAAGGGCAATGGAGCGTGCATGCTCGGAGTTTCTCTGCGTGATCGAATCAGAAACGAGGAGATCCGCAGGAGAACCAAAGTAACCGATATAGCTCACAGAATCGCTAAACTGTAGTGGCAGTGGGCAGGGGACATAGCTCGTAGAACAGATGGCCATTGGGGCAGTAAAGTTCTCGAGTGGCAACCGCGCACCGGAAAACGTAGCGTAGGCAGGCCTCCCACGCGGTGGACCGACGACCTGGTGAAGATCGAGGGAAACCGATGGATGCGGGCAGCGCAGGACCGGTCGTCGTGGAAATCCTTGGGGGAGGCCTTTGTCACAGTACCTACAATAAAGAGTACTAGCGTACCTTTGTCATAGTGCATTGTCACGCGATTATGCATGCCAAAATTTCAGCGTAATCGGAAACCGCGAAGTGGGTCAAATTTAACTTGCAAGATATCACCCGAACAAACATACATACATTGCAAGTTAGTTAAAAACTTGTAAAAATACATAACTTTTAAAATTACGAGAATAACCAGTGATTCATATCTCCTAAGAATTTAGGTGCATAAAACTACTAACTACTTCAAGAAAGGTAAATCATCGTACAACATTCTGAGAAAAAAATAAGCTCATCGTTTTTTTCTCATATTTTTTGTTTCTACACTATACGATATTACGAATAAAAAACAAAAAAAATCATAACCTAAGAACCTTAGAAAATGGGACGCACATTAATAGGGTTAAAAAGTTTGGAAATGACCTCCGCCATGTCCCTGTTAAATTTTATTCACACTTCCAGGAACACCCATCGAGTTTTTGTCAGCCAAAGTTCATTTCACGCGATTTGCGGCTCATTTATAATTTCCGGTGGAGTTATCTCACTTTAATTTTTTTTTTATTCTCAGATGGTAAGCCCTTGGCATCATCTCACCTGATAATAAGGGACGATGATTCCGAAGATGGAAGTGGGCTTACGAAGATTCCCCAACGCAATGGGGATCTGGCTATCTTAGCTTCAAGCCGGAACACATCACTGATGTTTGGTGGCAAGACTTAGATAAGATAGTGTTAGCTAGCCAGGCGGGCTTAGAAAATGCCCTACCACCAACCAAACCGAGTCTTACAAGTTGACCCCGCCGGAAATCAAATCCGCCACCTCCTGGTGTGAAGCGAATGGACTAACCATTACGCCACGGAGACTGTTAACAATAAATTAATACACATTTATTGTTTAGCACACACACATTCCTGTAAATTAATACACATTTATTATTTAGCACACACACATTCCTGTAAATTAATAAAAGGAGCCGCAAATTAATAATTCCCTCTAATATGGTTGATGAAAGCGATGGCCGACTCTCGCGTTATACTCGTGACCGGGTGCTGTCCGTGTAAACTGGTCTACTCTTGTTAAATGCATTCAATGATTTTTATATACTTATAACTTTTCGTGTCATATTGTTTTCATGTACGAATGACATAATCTGGTTTATATCAAGGATTGAATTTTGACGTTATTAACTAATTATTGTTTATTTCTTGATTCTTCACAAATGACATTGTTATTATTATTATTGTAACTATCAGAAAGAGTGTAATTTACACCTATTTTGAATAAATATATTGAAAAAAAAATACACATTTATTATATAGCACACACACATTCCTGTAAATTTATAAACTTGCATACACAACTAAAAAGTACCTATAAGCACGGCGAAGTTCATTGACACAATATTTTTTGCTAAGCAATCACTTTGCGAATGAGATGCTAATTCGGAATGTCTCAGCGACCAAAATCAATTGTCTGATCAATTTTCTGCTTGACTGCAATAACTCTGTCAGCATCAATCACACATACCTACCTACCTATTGTGAATCATTATAAATCAGCTTTATACATGTAGGTAAGTATATATCTGTTACAAGCTGTGCCCGCGACTTCGTCCGTGTGGAGGTTTTGAGTTTTCCCACGGGAACTCTTGAATTTTCCGGGATAAAAAGTATCCTAATATGTTAACCCGGGCTATTAGGAACCACCATACAAAATTTCATCGAAATCGGCTTGGTAGTTTTTGCGTGATGCACGAACATACAGACAGACATAGATAAAAATTCCAAAAGTTGTTGTTTTGGCCTCTATATTGTTATTGTTAGTAATGTCCACCACAGTTATTATTATCCCAAAATTTTTCATGTACAGGCACGGCCCCGTTAGAGTTTTAATGTTATTATTATATAGATGGGTCATAGTTTTTTTTTGTTCCCCTTTTCGGAGGGCAGGAGGGTCAAAATGCATCATGCATACCAACTACAGCCGCCTGTACTGGTTAAGTGGGACTCACAGTTGAAGACTGCACCTACCCACTAAAAACCTCCTGATGGATTAAGACTTTTGAATCCTTCATTTGTGCGAACCACACCCTAGAGATGGGGGGGGCGTATTTTGGGGCGCTAAGTAGGACTGCGCGGGGCGCTCCTGATGCGAGCTACCGCTTTGGGAGTTACGTTTGTTGTGCTAGCGATAGGGGTGTTTTTCATCTGAAGATTGACACTATCAGTTCCTCCCTGTGCTGCCAGGAGGCAGGTCAGGGCGGTTGAAATTTGGTCAGGAGGATCAGACCCTCCCCTGTTTCGCTTTTCACCCTCCGCACGATAGCTCTGCCTAGACGTCTCCATTGGCCGACTGTATCATTTTTAAACTGTGCTAGTACTTTGTTTGGAATAATTAATTGGTCGGGCATAGTATTATTTTGAAATAATTAATTGTTCGGGCATAGTATTCCTTCTATTATTTTGGAATAATTAATTGGTCGGGCATAGTATTCCTTCTATTATTTTGGAATAATTAATTGGTCAGGCATATTATTCCTTATATTATTTTGTATTGCCATCATCAACCAATGACTGAGAGGTGGACCACCGACAATATAAGTTGACTATTTTTCTATCTTTACTCGACTGCGCCAGAAGAATGGTTATATTTTTAGCGTGTGTGTATGTATATTCCCACAGACAAACTGATCATTCAGTTTTGTGGGACTAATGTTTACCTATGTACTCATCTTTTCTATTAATAAATAAATAAATAATAATATTTCTTTGGCACGCTCTGAACTCTGTAGGCTAAACGACTTGATGCATTTTGGAATTCGAAGTATCGTCAGATTCGTCTGGATGCCATAATTGACATAGGATATTATTTTACCCGACTGGTCAAAAAAGAGGGGTTATGTTTTTATGCAGTTGGTCGGGTTGGCAATTCTGACTCGCACTTGGATAACTCATCATCTAAAACTAATTGTTTTATAAGGTTTTTTTACCTGTCCCGAAGTCATCAAATCTTGAAAATTAAAATTGATCCACTTCCCTAACCGGGAAGATGATTGAGCAGAAATTTTGAATACATGTGTAAATCACGTGACAATGCAATATTATGATAACATGGTGCTGATCTGATAATGAAGCTGGAAGGTCGAGTTTGGGCTTGTTTGATTTGTATTGACGAGTACTTTGATCCTAAAAAGCTTGTACCTAACAGCTTTTAGTTTTTTCGGAAATAACTTAGTTGAAGTTGAAGTTGAAGTTAGGGGCGGGCTGATTTCCGCAACCAGGCGACCACTGCGCCCATTTTGCGTGGTTGGCCGGCATCACTGCCAGCCCAGCTCCTCCAAGAAGCCCAGTAGCCCCCGTAGGTTGCCGACGACTTCCTGGAGTGACCTCGGGTCACCGAGGTGCACGACCCTGTACTGTGCCAGCCCCTCGCAATCCAGTAGGATGTGGGCAGCAGTCTCCTCAGCCTCCATACACGCTCTGCATAGGGGGCTGTCGGTGATACCTAGAGCGAATAGGTGTTTATTAAAATGGCCATGTCCAGTAATAGCGGCTGTTACCTTGCGGAGCTGAGCTCTCCCAAGTCTCAGAAGCTTTCTGGACAGACCAGGGTTAGTAGCCGGAAGGGCCATCCTTGCTTGCATGCAGGTTTCCAGACCGGACCAGTACAAATTGTGTTCATTTCTTGTGCGATTCCTCAGGGTGGACCGTAGCCAGCCATATGGGAGGGGTATTATAGGTTCCGGTCCCACGGCCATTAGCTCTGACCCTCTCCTGGCAAGCTCATCCGCCGCATCGTTGCCACGTGAGTTGCTGTGCCCTTTAATCCACTGCAGAGTTACGCCGCCGCGGTTACATACCTCTGTCAGTTTTTGTTGGCACTTCAGGAGCCCCGATGTGATCATGCTGCTCTGCAGGGCCTGTAATACGGCTCTGCTGTCAGAGAGGATGCGGATGGGGTACTCACGCACCTCCCTTGCAGCAATCGCCTCAGCTGCCTTGATGATGCCCATACACTCAGCCTGAAAGACCGTGTTATGCGCACCCAGGGGATAACTTTGTTACGATGGCGGCCCATAGGGATCTCGTTTACGCGTATCTCTGAAACACATAGACTAGCATACGTATACTCAACAAAAACCGGCCAAGTGCGATTTGGGGTCACACAAACAGAGTTCCGCACCTAACTTTTTAAGTACCACCAAAATCTCTCATTACATACTTTGCTTTAGGTAAATAGGGGTCTACTTATTCTGGCATTGGAAAATTTTATTTTTTCTATGGGAACGAAGAGACCTTAGATTTTCTCATAGATTTTCCTGTAATCTATGCATTGAACCGCATATACTGTGATTTTTTCAAGATTTGAGGCCTAGTAGTTTCGGAGATATGGAGGGGGATGGTAAATTTTAGCCTATTTTCTTAAATAACTTCAAAACTATTTATCTTAAAATTATAAAAAAAAATTTTTTTGAGATTCATACAACAAGCCAATCCAAATTTATATGATATGTCACACGATACAGTTTGCCAAACATTTTTTTTTAAAAGTTACTCCCAAAAGTTTAAAATTTATTTATTAACGTTGCACATCCGTCTTCGGGTCACCGACTTACATATGTGTACCAAATCGCAACTCAATCGGTCCTGTAGTTTCCGAGCATATTGGCTGTGACAGACGGACAGACAGACACACGAGTGATCCTATAATGGTTCCGTTTTTACCTTTTGACATACGGAACCCTAAAAAGATACTGAATATTATGGAGTTTAACACTTGTATCATCATCAGCTCATATTACGTCCCCACCGAGGGGCTGGAGCCTACCCTGAATTAGGGCGATCGGGCTTCAGTCGACCACCCAGGCCCAGTGCGGGTTAGTCGACTTCACACACAACCTTCAAGTTTCTGCGCAGGCGTGTGCAGGTTTCCTCACGATGTTTTCCTTCACCGTAAGAGCGTCGGATAAACGTACATATTATGAAGTCGAAATTCGAAAACACATTGGTACGTGGCAGGATTCGAACCACGACCTCCCGTACAGGAGGTAGCGGCCCTAGCCATTACACCACCGACGCTCTTACACTTACACTTGTTTAACGGCATGTTAATAAACAATGTTATGTCGCAAACTCGCAAGTGAGGACACTAAAACCTTAACATGTTGCTATGATACGATGCCTCGTCATACTGGCAGGCTCTAATTGCTTTACACATTCAAGAACGTTGTTTATGGTATTTTTTTTTATTTTTTATTCACAATTGGTAAACCCTTGACAACATCTCACCTGGTGGTAAGTGACGATGTTGCCAAAGATGGAAGCGGGCTTACCAAGATTCCTCAACGCAATGGGGAACTGGCTATCTTATCTTCATTCCGGAACACACCAATGATATTATAAACATTGATATTTGGCGGCAATACTTAGATAAGATGGTGGTAGCTAGCCAGGCGGGCTTAGAAAATGCCCTGCCACCAACCAAACCGAGTCTTACAATTGACCCCCCGGGAATCGAACCCGCGACCTCCTGTGTAAAGCCAGTGAACTTTGCCTCTGAGCTACGGAGGCGGTTTAATTGTTTTTATCCAACTATTAAAGAATGTCATGTTTTTGACGGTCTAGCTATGTATATTGATCATCTGTTCCCTTGTATATCCTATCCTCATTGACGTGTTCCGGCTTGAAGATAAGATAGCCAGTTCTCCATTGCGTTGGGTAATCTTGGTAAGCCCGCTTCCATCTTCGGCATCATCGTCACTATACCATTAGGTGAGATGATGCCAAGGGCTTACCAATTGTGAATAAAAAAAAACACTTGGTGTCTTTGGTTTTGGGTCATCACTCCGCGTGTTATTGGATGTATAGCATCCTACTAATATTTTAAACGCGTAAGTTTGTAAGAATGTTTGTTTGTTACTCTTTCACGCATAATCATTTTTTTTTATTCACAATTGGTAAACCCTTGACAACATCTCACCTTGTGGTAACCGGGAATCGAACCTAAAACAATGAGACATATGAAAAAGTGATGCAGAATGATAAAGATTTTACTGACCTATCCACGGCCCAAAAGTGGCATTACATACTAAAATCAATAAAAGTGAAGATTTTTCCAAATATGTACGTATTTGTTCCATAATCATTTTGTCTGTGCCTGCAACTTATCAGTATTCAACTATTCACTGAGACAGTTTTCTCTCCTATGAATTTAAATTGGAGGGACGAAAGGAACAAAGCTGTCTTTAACTTGATAAAAAAAGAGCTTATCATATGTTTTAATTTAAATTGGAGGGACGAAAGGAACAAAGCTGTCTTTAACTTGATAAAAAAAGAGCTTATCATATGTTTTAATTTAAATTGGAGGGACGAAAGGAACAAAGCTGTCTTTAACTTGATAAAAAAAGAGCTTATCATATGTTTTAATTTAAATTGGAGGGACGAAAGGAACAAAGCTGTCATTAACTGGATAAAAAAAGAGCTTATCATATGTTTTAATTTAAATTGGAGGGACGAAAGGAACAAGGCTGTCTTTAACTTGATAAAAAAAGAGCTTATCATATGTTTTAATTTAAATTGGAGGGACGAAAGGAACAAAGCTGTATTTAACTTGATAAAAAAAGAGCTAATCATATGTTTTAATTTAAATTGGAGGGACGAAAGGACCAAAGCTGTCTTTAACTTGATAAAAAAAGAGCTTATCATATGTTTTAATTTAAATTGGAGGGACGAAAGGAACAAAGCTGTCTTTAACTTGATAAAAAAAGAGCTTATCATATGTTTTAATTTAAATTGGAGGGACGAAAGGAACAAGGCTGTCTTTAACTTGATAAAAAAAGAGCTTATCATATGTTTTAATTTAAATTGGAGGGACGAAAGTAACAAAGCTGTCTTTAACTTGATAAAAAAAGAGCTTATCATATGTTTTAATTTAAATTGGAGGGACGAAAGGAACAAAGCTGTCTTTAACTTGATAAAAAATGAGCTTATAATATGTTTTAATTTAAATTGGAGCGACGAAAGGAACAAAGCTGTCTTTAACTTGATAAAAAATGAGCTTATAATATGTTTTAATTTAAATTTTGATTGCAAACAGTTTCTCAACATCTTCAAGAAAGACAAATATTTGTTAAAAACTGCGAAAAGTAACCAAAAATATGTTTTTGAGGAGAAACTACCACCAACCAAACCGAGTCTTACAATTGACCCCGCCGGGAATCGAACCCGCGACCTCCTGTGTAAAGCCAGTGAACTTTGCCTCTGAGCTACGGAGCTACTGCTAAACGGATCTGGCTGAAATTTGGTAGGTAGACAGATTAGGACCTGGATTAACACACAGGGTACTCTTTTCCTCGCTCGCGAGCCGCTTGCGGCTCGTGCACTGCGCACCCTCGAAAAGTCATAGAAACGTTGTCCACGCGGGTAAAGCCGCGGGAAACAGCTAGTTTTAAAATAAATTGTATAGCAGCCCGCACTAAACTTTTATTTCATACCTTTTTTTAAAATAATTATGATGAATTAATGTTGCATGACTAAACTTAAACTTATTCATAATACATGTTAATTTAATAGCTCTAACCATTTGTGAGTATATCGCAAGTTTCAATTACATTTGTAAAAAAAAAGCTAGTTTTAGTTGTATGACACTACTTTTACTTTTACTTTTTACGAAGAAACTTTCGATAATCCGTTGATTAAATAATTTAAAACTCAGTTCCAAATTTGGTCCAAATCGGACTAAAGATGTAGCCTTCAGTCAGAGCCAAGAGTGACGGACGGACGCACAGACGGAATTGAGATATTCGGTTTTTCGGTATGTGTTAATGATATAAAATATACAGTTTCACGAAAATTGGAAAAAACTTTTATTTCGCGATAACAATACTTACTCGTAGGTACAGAGGCCAGCACATGAAGCTATACACTCGTAGTGCGATTCTGATCCATATGCATTCGGAATAAGAACGATACAAAGTCCAAAGTTTTTAGCTTGATGTGCTGGCCTGTGTACATCGTACGTACCGTATATTACGGGGTCGAGAAAGTAAAAATCAACATGGCGTATTTAAAGGTGAATTACACAACATTATAGTATTATTATATCATGTTTGGTATCAAAAGAAAGGTCTTGACGAGCTCATTCTAAATATAGTTATCAAATTTTTTATCATTAGTACCTATCTTTATGGTTTGCGACCACGGCTATTATCCCTGATGAAGGGAAATATAAAGGCTACAATTTCAATCGGGAATCTTTTTTTTTATTCACAATTGGTAAGCCCTTGGCATCATCTCACCTGATGGTAAGTGACGATGATGCCGAAGATAGAAACGGGCTTACCAAGACCAAACTTTTGTTTTCATACTTTTTCGTAATCAGGTTTTAGTTTTTTTAACTTTATATTTTATTTAATTTTCTCCTTTTTATTAGCTTCGCCTGTATGTATGTTTGTTTGTATTTTTGTAACCGACTCCTTTGCACTCGATTTTGACCCACTTCAAACTTTGTACATTTATCAAGAATCAGTGACAATACAATACAATAATTTTACAAGTTTATCTCATTATCCTGATCAGGATCGCCAGGATTAAATGCACATCAAACTAAAAGTTCAAAAATAAATATAGTTTAAAAAAACTGAAAAACATGCTTTTAAAGCACATCAAACTAAAAAGTGAATAATTCTTAATATAAGCTGAAAACAATAATGAATGGAAAATACTAGTATTATCACAGATTACTAAGTATTATTGTGAAAAAAGCGTGAAGCGCTTTGTACCATATTTTTTCGTATAACGAGCAACCGAGTAAATTAAGTTCGTTCGCTGAATAAGCTGCACCTTTGATAAATGCCGCTGGCCGCTGCCGGCTCGCGTCTAACGTTTGTGTCAAAGGGGCCGCCATGAGTTCATTCGCGGCAAAGGTCAAGGTCGCGCGAATCTTATTTGTCAATATAGGCGACGATTCTGAAGATACATCGTCCAGCAGTGAAAGTGATTAAAATTATTGAAAAATTGTTATTTAACTTTTTTTTTTTGTAAAATTGTTTTAGCTTTCAACACATTTCCAGTACTCCGTTCGGGTATTGAAGAAAAACAGGAATGACGATAGCATCAGAAATAAATTATAAACTCTTGATCACTAAATTTCCCTCCTAATTAAACTTCGGAAAACCTTACTCGTTTTGTTTTCTATCAAGTCTTCGATTTTTAATGTCACCAAAATCACAAAATGAGTACTTAAATGACGCTGCTAAACTATGACATCACGCCTAGGTATTTCAAACATTTTTAGAACAAAATGTCGTTTTTGACAGTTGATAAAAAGTAACTCAGATGACTAGCATTCGTCATCCTTTGATCCCTGGATCACTATCATTAAGCATTGATTCAATGTCTTTGACCCGGTAAGTAGTATTACATCATAGATCCAACTGAGATAAAAGGCACTAGTTAGAGACCGATGAAAAATACGAATTCAACATCACGAATTATGCATCAGGCATTATGAATGACTTAGTCTTCAAATTCAATTTTGTTATATTCAGCATTATATGAGCTATGCTATGCTCGGAGTTTCTCGGCGTGATCGAATCAGAAACGAGGAGATCCGTAGGAGAACCAAAGTAACCGACATAGCTCTCAGAATTGCTTAACTTAAGTGGCAGTGGGCGGGGCACAATTGCTCGCAGAACAGATGGCCGTTGGGGTAGTAAAGTTCTCGAGTGGCGACCAAGCACCAAAAACGTAGTGTAGGCAGGCCTCCCACTCGGTGGACCTGGTGAAGGTCGCGGAAAGTCGCTGGATGCAGGCAGCGCATAACCGGTCGTCGTGGAGATCTTTGGGGTAGGCCTATGTCCAGCAGTGGACGTCCTTGGATGATGATGATGATATTTAGCATTAGTCCGAATACCCTAAAACGCTTATACAATAGCGACCTCTTTGGTTCTCAATCTCAAACAACGTAATTAACCTTAGGATATCAATAACTTTTTTTTCTTCTTATTTTATTGTTGCTAAGAACTGATATAGAAGATATAGAAGATACGACATAAAAAAACAGACATCAAATAAATTAAGTGATGAAGATGTTTAAAAATTTTTTATCAAAAAATTTTTTTTTAAATAAGTACCCACATGAAAATAGATTTGTAGGTATAGCAAAGATGACAGACATATTTTCTTTGTTATTACCCGACGTATGTGTGTATATACAGGCAACCGCCGTCTATCCCTTGGATAGCATAGTTATCTGTGCCACACGATAACAAAGAAATAAAGATTTACCCAGCCAAGCTGCGACTGCCCAATTTCGAAACACAGTAACTGACAATTCTCAGATTTTTTTAAATTTGCCTTTTAAAAAAAAGTTTTTCTAGCTAAAATTGTTAAAAACTTGATTTATTAATAAAATTTATTTCAATAAAAATATTTATTACAAAAAATACTTCAAATTCAGTCATAAAAGCAATAAAAAAATGCAATAATATAAAAAAAATCAAGTATAAAAAGTTTGCAGTTACTGTGTTTTAAAATGGGGCAGCCGAGCGTCTGCTACCTATTATCGACGCCGCTTTTGAATGATCACATGCGATGACCTAGTCCGATAAATCTAGATTCTCGACACATAGCAGTATGTCAGCCAAGTTCGTAAAGAAAATAATTATAGTTTAAAAAAACTAAAAAAACACGATTTTAAATGCACATCAAACTAAAAATTGAGAAATATATATATATATATATATATATATATATATATATATATATATATATATATATATATATATATATATATATATATATATATATATATATATATATATATATATATATATATATATAATTAGAAAAATGGCGATCCAGATCAGGATAATGAGATAAACTTATGAAATTATTGTATAGTCACTGATTCTTCATATAAATGTACAAAACTTTGAATTAAATCTGTCCGTTTAAAGTGGATCAAAATTGAATGCAAAGGAGTCGGTGACAAACATACATACATACATACAGGTGAAGCTAATAAAAGCTTGATCAAAAAGGGCGATACCGACCGTGGATTATTCACATGAACCATTTCAGGCCACTCTCGACTTCATATTTCTTTGATTTCGACCGATCCGTTACTTAAAATCTGTTTCACTTACACTCTTGCGATTTTGTGTGTCTATTATGGCCCCCTTGATCACCTAGAATCCCAATTTTCATAAATATTAAGGCCCCGTACCTCAAACGGTAAAATCGGAACCATGATAGGATCATCGAGGCAAGAGTGAATAGGCATTATTTGAGTTTGTGTGTACCATCCTCGACTGCATCATCACTTACAATCGGGTGAGTTTCAGGCAAACGCATTAAAATTTTTAATAAAATAAAATATAAAAAAAATTACTCGTGTGTCTGTCCGTCCATCTGTCGTAGCCAATTTGCTTGGAAACTACTGGACCAATTGAGTTGAAATTGGGTACACCCATGTAAGTAAGAGACCCAAAGACGGGCGTATAACGTAAATAAATTAATTTTAAACACGGGGGCATGGAATTTCGTAGTAGTAGTAATTCAATGCATGGGGGCCACTTTTAGGGGGGTAAATTAGAAAGTTTTTAAAGAAAGTTTCAAAATATATGTGTGAATTATCAACACCAATCTATACAATCTAATATACCAATCTCTCCCCCCCCCATCTTATCTCCAAAACTACTAGACCTAAAATCTTGAAAACCTCACAGTATATGAGATTGAGTGCATGCATAGATTACAGGAAAATCTATGAGAAAATCTAAAGTCCTTCCGATCCCACAGGAAAAAGTAATTTTTAAATTCCAGAATAGTATAGATAGTGCGGTCCAAAAGTGTCCGGCCTAACAAAGAAAACAAGTAGATATATTTACAATTTTATTTTTATTTTTCGATATAGTCCCCCTCTATTTCAACGCACTTTGCAGATCTCGTGATAAGCATTTCTATCCCCTTATAAAAATATTCTGGAGTTTTGTCCTCGAAATGGGTAAAAACTGCTTGGGCCACTTCATCATCCGAAGAAAATCGTCTTCCCCTTAAGTCTGCCTTAAGTCTCGAGAACAAGTAGTAGTCGCTTGGGGCCAGGTCTGGGCTGTAAGGGGGGTGGCGAATTTCCTCGAAGCCACATTTACTACAGCAGCTTTGGCAATTGCAGCAGTGTGAACGGGAGCATTATCGTGGAGAAGCCGAACACCTCTACTAAGTTTTCCACGTCGTTTCTGCTTGATCGCCTCTCGCAACTGCTCAATAAGGGTGCCGTAGTAGCTGCCATTTACCGTGGTATTCCTTTCTTTTATGTCAATCATTAGTATTCCGTGACAATCCCAGAGTACCGTTGCCATAATCTTTTTGGTGGATTGCGTTACCTTGGCCTTTCTAGGTGGCTTTTCACCAAGACGACGCCACTCCATCGATTCCCTTTTAGACAGGGGATCATAGTACAAAACCATGGTTTCGTCTCCCGTAACAATCGACTCCAAATAACTTTTTCCGTAACGCCTATACGCGTCTAAAACTTCTTGAGAACACGCTTTTCTCTCAGCACGCTGCAAGCTCGAAAGAAGTTTGGGTACCCACCTAGCACTAACTTTATTCATGTGAAGATGATCATGTAGTATCCTAAGTACTGAAGTTTTGGAAAGTCCGGTTCTTGCCGCTATTTCTTTAGTCTTTAGTCTTCGATCACTCAGAACTTCCTCTTCCACTAATTTAATACATTGCTCGGTGAGTACTTCTATAGGCCGGCCGGAGCGAGGTTCGTCGTCAATGGATTCCCGCCCCAATCGAAACTGTTTACTCCATTCTTTTACCGTGGAAAATGATGGAGAAGAATCCCCGTACACGGCATCCAACCTTTTTTTTATATCGGTCGGGCTGACCCCTTCCTTAGTCAGGAATTTGATCACGGTACGATATTCCAATTTGATCATTTCGAAAGTTTTCCGGATTCGTATCGTTAAAACGCCGTAAAATCAAAACTACAACCAACAGAAACGCCAAAACCAGACTCGAAAAAGCAGACTAAATGACAATCGCGATGACATCTTTTTTATTTTTTTTAAGCCGCCAAATTTTTCCAGCCAGAAAGTTTTGGACCGAACGTATCACTATTTATTTAGACTAAAGTATGTACTGAGAGGTCTTGTTCTTTTGGTAGTTAAAGTGTTGGTCCAGAACCCTGTTTTTGTGGCCCCGAGCACTGGGCCGGCTTTTTTTACCTTTCCTGAGATACGAACATTCGAAAATTACTATGTATCTTTATTCCTCCCTAAATCACATATCAAAATTGTAAACCACTTTTAGGTAACTTTAGAAACTTAAAATGAAGCATCGAAGTGTTAAAAAAAAACCGGCAAAGTGCGAGTCAGAACCGCGCACAAAGGGTTCCGTACCATCACACTAGATGCCGCTAGTTTCATAACATTTAAAAAAACACGTTTTTTTGTTTTGTATGGAAACTTTCACTTTTTCTAATTTTCAGTATTTTTTGTTATAGCGGCTACAGAAATACATTATCTGTGAAATTTTTCACCGGGATGTGAGCGGGCGAAGCCGCGGCAAACAGCTTGTATTCTATATTACTTGGAGAAGCGTGAAATAAATATTTCAATTTGAATTACTTATTAGGACTACTTACAATTACTTAGATCAGAGATAACTAAATACTATTAGATAGATAAATAGCTATAAAAAACATTTATTATTTAGCTCAACACAATTAATACAGAACGGCAAACTAACATATTTTTAGGGTTCCGTACCCAAAGGGTAAAAACGGGACCCTCTTACTAAGACTTCGCTGTCCTGTCCGTGTGTCACCAGGCTGTATTAATTCATTTCATAAACCGTGATAGCTAGACAGTTGAAATTTTCACAGATAATGTATTTCTGTTGCCGCTATAACAACAAATACAAACCTACAAAAAAACAGAAAAAGTTAAAGTCTCAATCACAGATTTGGACAGAAGGATCCACCCGTCTCCATATTTTAGTCAGATTTTCTTCATACAAGCAAAAAGTAGCGCCATCTGACATAACTCGTACGAAGTAGCGTGGGCGAGAGTTGACGTCAGTGCTGCGCTAAAAGAACCTTGGTTTTGGTTGTCGCTTTAAAAATTCGTTTATTTAATTTGTTTACAAGAAAAAATACAATGTAAGGTTACTTAACGATGATGCGACATCCCATGTTTCTTTTTAGCCTTTCTTTCATGGTTTTTACAGCCTCTGACTACACAATAAGGCATTTTTATATGGAATATTTTTCCACCACACTGTACAATTTACCCGCAGACGACTGAGTCACGAGTGTGCGAAACTTTCGATTTTCGCACCAATTCGCTAGGAGCATTAGTCGCGTGCGTTGGCCGGGTCCTTACGCCAGTAATATATAAGTCATTGGTCTCAATACAAAAAACGTGTTTTTTTTAAACGTGATGAAACTAACGCCATATAGTATGATAGTACGGAACCCTTTGTGAGCGGTTCTGTCTGACCCGCACTTACCGGATTGATTTTTAAATTATTAAAATTCAAACTTATACCATAGATAAGTAATGGAAAAAACAGGTAGGTCAGACCAGCACCCTCAATCTACCTACCTAACCGAGATCTTTCAAGAGGCTGGTCATTCATTACCTACATTACGGACAGACTAGCGCACAAAAAATTGAGGCGCCACACCCGCTATGTCATATCTAGTTGTTATTGAGATCAGCGGCAAAAAAGCGTCCAGTTATTCGCCGGAGGCAAAGCGTCAGTGCGCGCACTATAATGGGGTCAAATCAAATGAGGCAAAAAACCTCTTGGGAGGATAATAACCTAACCAATTTTATTAAAAAATTAAGAACACGATTGCTTATAACATCTTCCGCTCTTTTTTTGGTTAGTGGGGTAAAAATGTATTATATGTCACTCAGGGGATCAAGAAAAATCTAACGACACCTCGGACTCCAAAATCCATTAAACCGTTGTGGCTACAGGATCAGCCAAAGAAACAGACAGACATACATACATGCATGCAAACATACATTATACAGGGTGTCACAAAATTGGTTTTCTACTCATCATACTGAACAACTTTTGTTTTAGGACTTTGCTGAAATCGATAAAAATATTAAAATCTTCATACAAATCGATCAGCTGATCGACTAATATTGTGCAATTTTGTATGAGGGGGTGGGGGGGGGGGGAATTTATTTTTGAGAATTGACTATGGGTTCCTTGGGGAAAGTTGTTCAGTATGATGAGTAGAACCCCCAGTAAACCGGTCCTACACAATTTTTATTACACCTGTATGTTAGACGGCGTTGCCTGGTGTTGCACTTAGCATCACCCGCAGTGATTTAGGGCATTCAGATTTACACCTACGGACGTGTGCAACGCGACCTTTGAAACCCATCTGTATCTGATGTTGGTATACAGCGTCGGTGGCGTAACGGCTAGAGCCGCCGCCTCCTCTCCGGGAGGTCGTGGTTCGAATTCTGTCACGGACCAATGTTATTTCGATTTCATAAGTACGTTTATCCAACGCTCTTGCGGTGAAGGAAAACATTGTGAGGAAACCTGCACACGCCTGCGAAGAAACTCGCAGGTTGTGTGTGAAGTCGACCAACCCGCACTGCTTTAATCTAGGGTAAGCTCTAGCCCCTTGGTGGGGATGTATGTGAGCTGATATGATGATGAATCAGATGTGCAGGTTTCCTCACGATGTTTTTCTTCACCGTTGAAGCAATTGGTAAGTATATGTCCATAAATTTCGAAAAACTCGTTGGTACGTTGGCCGTCCCGGTTCGAGCCTGGGTCCTCTGTTTAGGAGGACTGAGTTGTTACCGTTGAGCCACCGAAGCTTTTTGAGTTAGTGAGCAAACTCAGTATTAAGTTTGTAATGGAATGTCATCATACTAATAAACTTTAAATAAGTTTAATAACGAGAACTCTTCAATTTTTCGGGATATAAAGTATCCTATATGTTAACCCGGGCTATAAGGAACCACCATACAAAATTTCATTTATAATCGGTCTGGTAGTTTTTGCGTGATGCGCGAACATACAGACAGACAGACAGACAAAAATTCCAAAAGTTGTTGTCTTGGCCACTATTTCGTTAGTAATGTCCACCACAGTTATTATTTTCCAAAAACATTTCATGTACAGACACGGTCCCGTTACAGTTTTTTTATACATATGTATAGATTATCAGACAATTGCTCATTGAGATTGCAAATTAAATTTTATTCGTGAGATCAACATGTTAATTCATCAACAAAGATATAATCTTTTTTTTGCATCCTATGACAACTTATATTATTATACAGGGTGTAACAACTTTGGTGTAGGTCCCGTTAACTGGGGGTTCTACTCATCATATTGAACAACTTTTTGCAAGGAACCCATAGTCAATTCTCAAAAAATGTTTGACCATTCATAATAAATTAGATAAAATTGGTCGATCAGCTGATCGATTTGTATGAAGATATGTTTTTTAATAGAACAAAAGTTGTATGATTAGAAGCCCCAGTCAATCAATCAATTTTGTTACACACTGTATGCTCTGGACTCTTTTGATTACTTTGTAGGGTAAAACCAGGATAGTTGCCCCAGGGGTATAGTTGCCCCGATTGTAATTACTCTAGTTTCGCGGATGAATCGCATGCTATTTTATTAGTCTATTGAAAGACTCTCCAACCATGTCTAAAGCCGCTGTGTGATTGCATGAAAAGGCAAAACGCGATCAAAGTTTTTGTGGGATAGATGTCCTGTTTCTCGGCGGCAAATCTTATTATTATTTTTTTATTAAAAATTTTAGAGTAACTAGTATCTTATCTGTGATTTTAGTGCGTTTGACTAGTAATATATAAGCCATTGGTTTGACTACAACTCACCTTATTTATCCTAAACGTAATTTACATGGATTAGGCAACTATCCCAAAATGTACTTTATTAAGTATAATATTTATATTTTTCTCATGTAAGTGACTGCTGTCTTTATGGGAATAAATATCTTTAAACTCATCCCCTAATGTGGGATAGATGTCCCAATGTATAGAGATTTGCAAAAATCGCTAATACTCTGGAAATATTAATGATTATATTATTTACTCTTCATAAATTTATAGGCTTTTACCCTATCTGGATTTGTTCCGTTCCTACTTTGTACAGTTGTACACAGTAGGTACGCAGCATACAGGCTAAGCTGAACCTTTAGCTTACAGTTTGTTCATCATCATCATCATCATGTCAGCCGAAAAACTTCCACTGCTGGACAAAGGCATCCCCCAAGGATTTCCACGACGACCGGTCCTGCGTTACCCGCATCCAGTGGCTTCCCGCGATCTTCACCAGGTCGTCGGTCCACCGCGTGGGAGGCCTGCCTAAGCTACGTTTTCCGGTGCGCGGTCGCCACTCGAGAACTTTACTTCATTTCTGAACAAATTACTTTAGGAATTAATAAAAAATTGAACACCCGACTGCGTAAAAACCTAACCCCTCTTTTTGGCCAGTCGGGTAAATACGTATCCTATGACACTCACGGGAACAAGACAAATCTAACGATACCTTATACGTTACAATCCTTCAAGCCGTTCGATCAGGCTGTAGCAGGGAATATAGAAATCTACATACATACACACTCGAAAAACAAAACCCCCCTTTTGAGGCAGTCGGGTAAAACCCTTCTTCTGAGGCAGACGGGTAAAACCCTTCTTCTGAGGCAGACGGGTAAAAACCAGCCAAGGACGAGCCAAACTCGCGCACTAAGGGTTCCGTACCAACAACTTATTTTTATCTACAGCGCCATTTATAGATAAGGTAAAAGCAGTAATATATAAGTCATTGGGTAAAAGGAAACTAGTTGGTCTTGTCGTATTACTACGTAAATTAACTATGTAGATGTTACTACTAGATCCCACTAGGTGTCGCTAGTTTCTAAACAATAGGAGTTTAGAAATTACATTTTTCCTGTAAGAACGGAAAGACTTTAGATTTTATCATATATGTCGGAGCGCAAGGACGTGGCGCCACCTATGCATGCGTCGAAGCTCCATGTGTTTTATCTTGAAACGTCAAGCGGTTAGCTAGGTTAGTAATAAAAGTCATCTTTCGCCAAGGCGTGGTCGGTGCGAGACCGGAACCCGGAAGTTGGTAGTGTTGGTAATTGTTTGTTAGCCAATCAGAATCGTTGTGACTATTGAACCATTAAATGACAATGCAGCCAACCTACAGAGGCTACGACAGAGGCGCCAATTATTTTACGAGCACTTTTGATCGAGCAGCTGAACTGTCAACTTAGGAAGCCAGCCCCGTGCCGAACTCATCGCAGTCTATAAAATAATCGGTTTTCATCCGAATCATCGTGAAGCCTCGTGTTGCAAACGTGTGTGAATATTGATTGTACACTCCAAAACTTCTCAAAGACGAGTTTATTTCTTAGATCCGGCCAAAACCCTTCTGATGATCCGAAATATATTTTCCTGAGATCTATGCATTTAACCTCATATACTGTGGTCTTTTTTTCAAAATTTTAGGCCTGGTAGTTTCTGTAGATAAGGTGGGGGGCTGAATAGTCAATTTTAGCCTATTTTATTAAATAACTTCAAAACTATTTATTTAAAAAATATATTTATATTAGAGATTTTCACAAAAAGCCCTTTCATTTGATATATCACACAAAATAATTTGCAAAACTTTTTTTTTATATTTCCTAATTTGCCCCACAAAAGTGGCCATGTTAAAAATTAATTTGTTTACGTTCCCTGTCCGTCTTTGGGTCAACGACTTACAATATGTGTACCAAATTTCAACTCAATCGGTCCAATAGTTAGATCCTATAAGGGTTTCGTTTTTTCCTATTGGGGTACGGAACCCGAATAATTGAAAACGCTAAACACGTTAAAAAAACCGACTTCCGACCAAGAATTTTGCTTTATTATTTTTGGTTTTTGTTAATTTTATATTAAAGTACTTTCTAATAAAATTTATATGGGACCACTCGGAAAGCACTAACTTTCGCATAAAAAAAGAGTTTTAAAAATCGGTACACCCAGTCAAAAGTTCTGAGGTAACAAACATTAAAAAAAATACAGTCGAATTGAGAACCTCCTCCTTTTTGGATGTCGGTTGAAAAGTAGCCAATTATGTGTTGAAAACAAAAAATATACAAGATGATTTAACAAAAAGGCCAAACAAATTCAATTATTCTCCTAAACCGTATAATAGGTAGTGTGCCAATGAATGAAGAAGTAATCGTGACTTACGTCACAAGATGACTAAAAACTCCACACATCCGGAAGTATATCGTCATCTATTCAAATAGGTATCCCTTTTAAACCTATTAAGGCGGTAATAATACAGATTTTCGTTATTTTTGACGTCAATTACTCTTAAACTAGAAATCCCAGGGTTGAAAAAAAAATACCCTTATTGTTGATGATGTACGTTAAAGTCAAAAGCTAGTCTAAGCTATATGTCATATTGTAATACTCGTAATTAAATTCTTGAAATGTATTTAATCTTGGTATGTGTTTATTTAATGTAAGGAAAAGATTTGTTTTAATATTTTTATTGTAGTTATTTTGATTATGTAGGTTATTTTTATTTTATATTTATGTCTACTTCATTTTTATTTAACTTCGACATGATATAAGTACTTGATATGTATCTATTTTTGATATGTTTTTGTTAAACTGACGTAGGGAAATTATTTCTTGTATTTTTATTTTATCCTAATTCGATGAGGTTATTTTAATTTTACAATTATAAAATTTTTCAACGCAATGTACGTTGCTTAGAAATAAATGAACTTGAACTATTAAAAACACGATTGAGCAGTTTTGGCTCGACAGAAAAATATCTCAAACATATGTCTACAGCTATACCGTTACTTTCAACTCTAGTTATGACTAATATTTTGAAATATAATTTAAAAAAAATATCCAACAATAATTTTGTTATGATAATACAAAGTGAGTAATGTTATAATTTTTTATACTTTCATTGTAGTTTTTGATTGAAACGAAAAACCATTAAAAAGTGCAAAAGTGTGGTTATTTTCTTTACTCTTCACACGCAAAGAAAAAGACAGAGACAACTGTTCCAATCAATACCTCGCCTTAAAAGGTTTCACCAGACTTTAAATAATGATGACAACATAATTAAGCAAAATTAGTCTTTATATTTGAAACGGTAAAGGCTACAAAATATTTTAAAATATTGTACCACTAGCCGTCCGCCCGCGGCTACGCCCGCATTGTTTTCGATTTTCCCGTGGGAATAAGTGGTTTTCCCGGGTAAAAAGTAGTGTATGTCCTATTCCAGGACCTAACCTATATGTGTGCCAAGTTTCATCCCGATCCGTCCAGTGGTTGAAGCGAGAAAGAGTAACAAACATCCATACATACATCCATCCATACAAACTTAATATTAGTAGGATTGTACTTGTGAAGGAAGATATCGTGAGGAAACCTGCACACGCCTGCGAAGAAACTCGAAGGTTGTGTGTGAAGTCGACCAACCCCCACTGGGCTCGCGTGGTCGACTAAGGCTCGGTCACCCTAATTCAGGGTAGGCTCGAGCCCGTCGGTGGGGACGTATTTGAGCTGACAATATGATGACACTTACTTTATCTTATCAGCTCATATACGACATACGTCCCCACCGAGTGGCTCGAGCCTACCCTGAATTAGGGCGATCGGGCCTTAGTCGAGCACGCGGGCCCAATGCGGGTTGGTCGATTTCATACACAACTTTCGAGTTTCTTCGCAGGCGTGTGCAACAGTGCAGGTTTCCTCACGATGTTTTCATTCACCGTAAGAGCGTCGGATAAACGCACAATAAGAAATCGAAATTAATTATTAAATTAATATTTAATTTATTTATGTTTTTGTTTGTTTTTGTATATATTTATTATTTTATATATTATTGTTATAATATTTAAGTATTTTATATAACTGTTTATTTGAAACTGTTTATTTTTCTGTTTTTAATTATTGCACCGCCCCCTATACATCGCTGTTTCCCTACCCAAAGGTTGCGTGGAAGAAATTGCTACCTAGCAATAAGGCCGCGTATTGTATAGGCTTTCCTCTTTATTATTGATTTCTTTTTTTATGTTGTGATGCAATAAAGAATATTGTATTGTATTGTATTGTATTGTAAATGCACTTACTTAAATAGATAGATATAGGTATGTTGGCAGGAGTGTATAACTGTATAATAATATTACCATGGATGGAAATGACGCAGCTTACAACAACGTTAACTCACCATATCATCACGAATCGTGTCATGATCATTCTCAATTATTTTAGAGATCCTTCGTTTTGTAATTTATTAAGAATTCCGAGAAAAATAATATAAGGAAGTTTTTATTATTGTTAGGTTTGTAATGTAGGTACTAAGACTAAGAACTACTACCGTAAAATGTTGCATCTTTTCTAACTCAGGTTAACTTTGCCTATTTTGTTTCAATACGTCTTTTTTACTATTCGGTACTATATTTTTAATAGTAATTATTGTAGCTCTATCAGTTATGGCTAACTTTTGCAGCTTTAGCCACAAAAAAGTGTTTTAATGTAGTGGTAATTAACGTACCAAGGTACGAAATTACGAAAATGATGTTTACTTTTCGCAAAGTTTGTTATTTTTTATGAAAACTAGACGGTTTCAATAAAAAAAAAACCTAGTTGGCATTGTTGCGCAGTGTTTTGGAAAATTCAGTGACATTTCTTTGCCTGCCAACAAGGCTGTCATTACAACTAAACATTCAAGATAAGAAAATATAAATATCCTTTATTGCACACCAAATATACAGAAATTAAAAACATATTAAGTAGCAAAATATACAAATATATGCAAAGGCAGACTTATACTTCAACAATTTTATTAGTGCTCAACGATTTCTGTACGAATTCATTTAGCTGTATATTTCCGCTACGTGCAAAAGCCTCCCCGGCATTCAAACACAGAATTTTTAAAAAGGTGCATAAAAATAATATTTAACCATAGCACAACTCTACAGGATAGCGATATTTTAAATGGAGAATTAGTGGTATCTGCGGCGCACAGATTTTTTTTCACCTTATTAACAATGATTTGAAAGCACGGTGTCTCATGCAGTCGGTATAATACTAAAAAGATCGAGTTATTTATTGAGCTCCTAGGCAACATTGCATCTTTTACCTACAACTTTTCCCATGACTTTTAGTGCTTGTAAGCCATAAAAAGTATGTTTTTAGTCTAAAACTAATTGAAATCTCGAACAATAAAAATTAGATTTAGAAATATTAAAAAAAAACTGGCCAAGTGCGAGTAAAAACCCCACACATAGGGTTCCGTACCATCATACTAGATGGCTCTAGTTTCTGCACGTTTAAAAAAATACGTTTTTTTGTATGGAGGCTTTCACTTTGCCTAATTTTAAGTATTTGTTGTTATAGGCGGCAACAGAAATAAATCATGTGTGAAAATTTCAACTGTCTAGCTAACACGGTTCAATACAGCATGGTGACAGACGAACAGACAGACAAACAGACGGACAGCGGAGTCTTAGTAATAGGGTCCCGTATTTACCCTTTGGGTACGGATTCCTAAAAACATAGATTTGAATTAAGAACTTACTTTTGTTTGGAAGTCAGTTAAAATGGCTGGAGGTGTTATGGGACACCCAGAAACGCATAAGTTCGTGTAAATGGGCGCCGGCTCGGTTTTATCGAATTACCGCGCACGCGGAGCTCCTTTTTGCTGTGGCGGTGGCAAAAAACGTGCTTAACTGTCTTTAATTCTTTACTAGCCCCTTCTTATCAGATCTTATAATATGTTCCCACCGAGGGGCTCGAGCCTACCCTTAATTAGTCGACCACGCGGCCCATTGCGGGTTGGTCGGCTTCACACACAATTTTCGAGTTTCTTCGCAGGCGTGTGCAGGTTCCCTTCAATGTTTTCCTTCAACGTAAGTGCGTCGGATAAACGTACATATGAAATCGAAATTCGAATACACATAGGTACGTGGCGGGATTCGAACCACGGCCTCCTGGGCAGGAGGTAGCGGCCGTAACCGTTACGCCACCGACGCTCAATGTCCACCTGTATGTATTTACGAGTACTAGCCCCTATATTGATCTGATTCTATTAATGTTCTATTACGCGATGACACATAGTTATTATTGCAGTTGGATTGACTTTTTTTTATTTTTTTTTTATTTATGTTTTTATTCACAATTTGTAAACCCTTGGCCACATCTCACCTGGTGGTAAGTGACGATGTTGCCGAAGATGGAAGCGGCCATACCAAGATTCCCCAACGCAATTAGGAACTGGCTATCTTATCTTCATGCCGGAACACACCAATGATATCAACATTGATATTTGGCGGCAAGACTTAGATAAGACGGTGGTAGCTAGCCAGGCGGGCTTAGAAAATACCCTACCACCAACCAAACCGAATCTTACAAATGACCTCGCCAGGAATCGAACCCGCGACCTCCTGTGTAAAAGCCAGTGAATTTTGCCTCTGAGCTACGGAGGCGGTTAAAAAAAAAGCTTTATTTTTGTAACTCTATTGCCCGTCGCGGCTCGGTCTTGCTCTTTTTATTAGGGTTCCGTAAACCCAACGGGTGACTAACAACTGAACCCTATTTCTAACCCACCGCTGTCTGTCCGTCTGTTAGACTGCCCGTCTGTCCGTCTGTCTGTTCATGAACCGTAATAAGTAGACAGTTGAAATTTTCACAAAATATGTATTTCTGTTGCCATTGTAACAACAAATACTAAAAAGGGGGGGTCTCCATACAAAAAACGTGTTTTTCTATAGGTCTTTAGAAGTATTTATGATTTAGCTCTATTGTAAAAACAGTAATACCACAGTATTACTATATATCTTACAGTAGCGCAACGCTTTTGATGTCGCACGAGGCGCCACCGGCGTAGGTAGTAGCCCATACTAGCCTGTAGTCAGCCTGGCAAACTCCGCGAGTTCCCCGCCCGCCGCCCGCTGCCACGCTTGTACCTTTCCGTTGCTCTGCGTAAGTACATTCGTTGCGCTACTGTAAGCCGCTATATTGTAATACTGTGGTAATACATACAAGCATGAAACTTGGTATGATTATAGTACTGACACTGTTGAAACAATAAACACTAAAAATCAGCCAAGTGTGAGTCGCACTCGCGCTAAGGAGTCTGCACTGAATGACAAAAAAGAAAATATTTGTAGCTCGCGTTGATGTCTTTTGTTTGTAATGTGAATAGGTATCATTGTCGTTATTACCATGTAGTTGTGGGGAGAGATGTCCGTTTTGAGGTACGAAACAAGGGCTGCCACCTTTTTTTGGGACAAATAGAGTATTTTTTCATTTCGGTAAAATAAAAATAAAGTACACACCATAAAAAAGAGTACTCATTTATTTTTTAATTATTTCTCCTCAAAAACATATTTTTGGTTACTTTTCGCAGTTTTTAACAAATATTTGTCTTTCTTGAAGATTTTGAGAAACTGTTTGCAATGAAAATTTAAATTAAAACATATGATAAGCTAATTTTTTATCAAGTTACAGACAGCTTTGTTACTTTCGTCCCTCCAATTTAAATTCATAGGAGAGAAAACTGTCTCAGTGAATACTGATAAGTTGCAGGCACAGACAAAATGATTATGGAACAAATTCGTACATATTTGGAAAAATCTTCACTTTTATTGATTTAAGTATGTACTGCCACTTTTGGGCCGTGGATAGGTCAGTAAAATCTTTATCATTCTGCATCACTTTTTCATATGTCTCTTTGTTTTAGAATAAAAACTGTCCATAACTATTCCAAGTTTTTGCTGATTTAATGCTTCAAAATATTGCACTTTCAAAATATTCATAATGGAGTGACAGTCATCATATCAGCCACAAATCGTTCACTGCTGGACAAAGGCCTTCCCCAAGGATTTCAACGACGACCGGTCCTGCGCTGCCCGCATCCATCGGCTGCCCGCGATCTTCACCAGGTCATCGGTCCACCGGTAACCGACATAGCTCACAGAATCGCTAAACTGAAGTGGCATTGGGCAGGGCACATAGCTCGTAGAACAGATGGCCGATGGGGCAGTAAAGTTCTCGAGTGGCGACCGCGCACCGGAAAACGTAGCGTAGGCAGGAGAGACAGTAAATTGAATTAAATAGAGTATTTTAGCGTACTCTATTAGCGTCGTAGATTAAAAAGTACACCTGGGTCGATCAACTTTTATTTGTCCCAATTCTGATATTTTGTAGTTTTTTATTAATATTTAAATTTCACTCTATAAATTATTTTAGATTGTAAAATATTAATTATATTTTATGTTTCGATATCAAGCAGAGCACTTTTTTATGCCTTAAGTTCATTTTTAAGCGAAAATATGTAATCTTTCAAGAAAAATGTGTCACTTGGACAACTTCTTAATTTTTTATTCAATGGAATAAGCTTTGATGAAAGTTAAAATCGCTTTTTCCACATTATTAAAAATATCAAACACTTCAGCTTGCGATTTTTTTTCAAATTTTTTTTGTAATAATTTAACAGATATTTCAATATAAAGAGTCTCTTGGACAACCGTTGTCTTAAAACTCAGGGAAAATTTAATTTAAACCACAAGTAAAGATGCTTAGTTGTGAAAACTACAAGATTCAAATATTTTTTGTGATAATGTTTGACAGTTTAACTTAAAATATAATTATTTTATTATTTATAAACAAAAAAATGCTTTTGTATCTCTAAAAAATAGGGGGACAATGCGGTTGTCCAATAGACAAAATTGGTTGTCTCATAGACATTGCATACCTTCACAATTTAATTTTCAATGAGTATTTAGAACTCATAGATGTTAACTAAATATTTAAAAGACCATGTTTTGTTAGAAACATATATTTAAGGAAACTGGTATTCAAAACAATTACCAAATGAACTTAAAACGAAAAACTTTCGCGTTTCCTTTCTGCTTGCTTCCGCAATTTCCAAATCATTCTAGCGTTTGTTTTATCCTGTGGTTTCATGTTTGAAATTAAAACCTTGTTTTTATGGTAGCTCTCTTTTTTTCTTCTTCCGCTCTGCATGTTTTTCAGGATCTGATTTAAGCCTTTCTCGATATCTTCGAGATTTCTCTTTCGAAAAAAATTACATAAAATCATTAGCTTCACACAAAGTTGTTTAGAATTATATAGAACTATTATTTAGTTCGCCATTATTTCAGTAAATAATAGCTAGCAGTCTAGCACAGTGCTTCTATTCATTGAATAAAAAAATCCACAGAATACTAATAATCCACATAACAGTTACGAATTTATTACATTACTCAACGATTTATATTTAAAATTTTAAATAAAGAACACGTAATCAAGGGAAACTAGTGCTTTTCATAACTTAATTAATAGGATTTTATTTCATTGTCCATTGGGCAACCAATACTGTCACTTGGGCAACCGTCTCAGTCGTCCAAGTGACCGGTTGTCCGATCGACATTTATTGAATTTTAAGATTTTTTGTTAAATATTCTACCGTTATTATATCTTATCAACTTTGCTACGTGAACACAAGATCAAAGGGATTCTACTTAACTATAATTTATAATGAAAAATCTATATACTTACGTTTTTACTGCGGTGGTTCAGAGGACACACAATAAAGCCACCCACTCTCACAACGGAATCTCCGGCGACTGACGCTGGGAATACCGCGAAAACAAAATGGCGATTGAATGGGTTTGGCGCCTCAAGCAATCATCTCGTTGTCTGAATACTTACAGCGTCATCTGTGTCTTAGACTTTGAATTTATAAGTGGTTGTCTAAGTGACTTACGCTTTGTGACATTAAACAGGGACAGGAATAACAAAGAAAAAACTTGATGCAATAACACACCAAAAAAATTTCAAGAGTGTTTATCGAAAACTAGCTATATACTACTATGAAAGTGTGTATTTAAAATGTACATCATCATAGACTTTTTTTTCGGAACGTGAGTTTTAGTTTATAACTTTTGCTGGGGGACAAGCTCTAACACTATGAAATGGACTTTGACGTCGATTGGACAACTGTTAAAATACGAATAAATACAAAAACTACTTATTTCTTTCTGTAACTAAAATTATATTTTATGTATTAAACATAGGCCAAACTACTTTTACACGTAATAAATATACTATTTAAAAAATAAATACTAAATTTTGTTTGGGGACAGGATAAGAAGTAGGAAGGACAACTAAAAGTTGATCGACCCACCTACACAAAAAAGAGGACAATACTCTATTTTAGAGTACGAGTGGCAATTAACTCTACGGAACCCTCGGAGTGCTAGTGTGACTCGCACTTGGCCGGTTTTTTAAAGGTCCTTCCACGAAACATGAATGGTTGAATGAAAAACATATTTGTCTTCCTATAATCGTGTACATAACGTGTAATGGATTAACTTCGTGACGGTGGCGAGGGCCTCTAATAACTTCACTGACGTCATCGTGCGATTATCTACTATCAAAGAAGTTAAACTTGCGAAGGAATTAAGTCTGATATCATCCTATCCTACTAATGTTATAAACGCGAAAGTTTGTAAGAATGTATGTTTGTTATTCTTTCACGCAAAAACTACTTAACGGATCTGACTGAAATTTGGTAGGTAGACAGATTAGGATCTGGATTAACACATAGGCATAGGCTACTTTTTCCACGCTCGCGAGCCACTTGTTGCTCGCGCACTGCGCACCCTCCAAAAGTCATAGAAACGTTGTCCACGTGGGTGATGTTTTTTTTAAATTAAAAATTTGAGTGCGTTTGGCTGCACCTCACCAGATGGTAAGTGCCGATGCAGCCGAGGATGTGACACGCAAGTTCAAATAGTGCTTATTCACTCTCGTGATGTCGCTGGAAACAGCTAGTCTTAACATAAATTAAATAGGTACTTTACAGTACAGGGTTAATTTATTTATTTATTTTATTTACACGTCTTATAGTACACCGAAGTTCAATTTCTTAATTATATAATACTAATATAATTGTTACGGTAGCCTAAACATACAGTGGTTACACGATCTGCTAATAAATTATATAGCCACGCTGTGCATACTTTCTCGCGTAATATTCAACAGCTGGTATGGTCAGGCATACACAAATACCAAACAATTTTATTGATAACATTAATTAGTAGCAACGAATAATTTAAAACAAAAAAAAACCGACTGCAAACGCACTAGTCGCCACTTTGATTTTCGAAGGTTCCTCTCGATTTCTCTGGGATGCCATCATCAGATCCTGGTTTCCTTATCATGGTACCACTCTTGGTATATCTTCATTCCAACAACAAAAGAATCATCAAAATCGGTTCATAAACGACGGAGTTATCCGCGAACACACACAAAAAAAATACACGGTCGAATTGAGAAACCTCCTCCTTTTTGAATTCGGTTAAAAACAAAACAAAAAATCAACAAAGAGAGAAAATAAAAAATAGTGATCTGGTTTTTTTGGTACAAGTGTTATTCTGATTTTTCCTGTAACAATAAATTACCCAGTATAGTAATCAGGTCAAGTTCTAGTTATTTACAAAGTTTCGTTAAAATCGTTTGAGATTTTTATGAAAAAAAGGTAACAAACGACCTGATATACAGGGTGTAACATAAAGGTGTGGTGATACTTTAAGGTGGGCTTGTACCCATCAAACTGAACAACTTTCTCCATGGAACCCATAGTCAAATCGCAAAAAAAAATTTGAACTTCCCATACTAAGTTGGCATCACAGCTGATCGAGTTAGTATGGGAGAGCCAATTTTTTTTTGCAATTTGACTATGGGTTCCATGGAGAAAGTTGTTCAGTTTGATGGGTACAAGCCCACCTTAAAGTATCACCACACCTTTATGTTACACCCTGTATATATAGTCATACTTTTTTTTTTATTTGGCCAAGTGCGTGTCGGATCACGCGTAAATTATTCCATATGGACTTAAATGCTAAGTATGTCAAGTAGGTAATAGTTCCACAAACATTACACGGCCAAGGCATACCTTTTTACCAAGATGAAGAGGTTTTACCTGGTGAAGATCGCGGGAAGCGGGCAGCGCAGGACCGGTCGTCGTTGAAATCTTTGGGGGAGGCCTTTGTCCAGCAGTGGATGTTTTTCGGCTGATATGATGATGTTGATAAGAGGTTTTAGAAGCAAGGCTTATAGGTAGACTTATGTGGTACAGTCAAGAGCACTAACAGCTATACAGGGTGCAAAAAATATATGGTGTAGAACCCGTTTACTGGGGATTCTACTCATCATACTGAACAACTGTCCTCAAGGATCTATAGTCAACTATCAAAAAATAAAATATGGACCCCCCATTCTAAAACGCACAAAATTTGTCAATCAGCTAAACGATTTGTATGAAGAATAAAAAAATACATTTTCAGCAAAGTCGTAGAGCAAAAGTTGCACAGTATGATTAGTAATTTAACCAAGTAACCATTTAACGGGACCTACACCAATTTTGTTACACCCTTTATACTTTGGACTTGGGCAGGCCCTGTGGTCTACAATGTGCAGCACAAATCGGAGCTCAGCTAGGGGTTTGGCTCTAATAGAGATCTCATATCATTTTGAAAGTGAAAGCATTTTGAATTTTTGAGTCTTAGCAACCAACTTTAATTGAAATGTTTTGGTGGGGATACTTTACATAAAAAAAAATGAGTAGGTAGGTTACAACTATACCAGGTCCGTATCCTTATGTGTTTAACCTACAGATAAACTATAGTTCGTTCGTTATAGTTATCTTTGATAAATGCCACTCGCCGCTGCGGGTTTGCGTCAAAGGGGCCGCCCTGAGTTCAATCGCGACGCCGCCAAAGTTACACCAGCACGGTATCGCGCGAGTCTAGTTCAGTCTTTAATTATTAATGTAGGCAACGATTCTAAAAATACCTCGCCCAGCAGTGAAAGTGATTAAAATTAGTGATAAATTCTGAATAAAAAAATACCTATATTTAATTTTACTTTCTTTGTCAAATTTGTTTCCATAACTACGTTCGGGTGTACTGCGCCTAATTCCCCGAATGTGTTTTAGTTGGGTAGGTTTTACTGTTATTTCAGAAAACACCAAGATAGATAGATAAAACATTTATTCAAAGCTACATTACAGTTGATACACAAAAAGAAAACAAAAAATAATAAAAACTACTTATATCTAAGCTTAAATGTAAAAAGAGGGTAGATAGATATCTAAAATTGTGCCGTAGCTTCGAAATGGCTCCGACTCAACATATTATTAGGCTGCAGGTAATTATGTACAGAGGCCAGCACATCTAACTAGACTCTTTGGACTTTGTACCATTCTTATACCGTTTGCTTATGGATCAGATTCGCATTACGAGTGTTTAGCTTGATGTGCTGGCCACTGTACCTACAGCGCTGATATTCTGCCGTTAATTTTGTCTTGCAGTCTGATTGTGTTCAAGGCGATGTTAGATCACACGAGATGAGGCTTACGTTTTTTTTTATTTATCAGAAGGTAAGTACATAATATTGTTAAGTTATCTGACAAACTACTTGGTGGTTCAAGGTTACGTATCATTCGCAGGCTTCATATTTTTTGTTTATTTTTATTTCCTGCTTATAATTGATAAATTACCTAACAATCTTTAATTGCCTCTTAACTCAAATTAATCAAATAAATGGCATGTGCTCAAAGATTTCGAAATAATTTAATTTAATATGGAAAGGAAGGAACTATGACTAAGACATTCAATAACTTCAATGGAATGATCATAATTATTATTATACCATGTATTTTTTATCCAACATTGGTAAGCCTTTGGCATCATCTCACTTGATGGTAAGTAACAATGACGCCAAAGATAGAAAAGGGCTTACCAATAAATATGGCTAACTCTCGCGATAAACTCGTGACCGGGTGCTGTCCGTGTGAACTGGCCTACTCTTGTCAAAGGTATCAATGAAATTCAATGATTTTTATGTACAACTTTTCGTGTCATATTGTTTTTATGTTTTAATGACATAATCTGGTTTATTTCAATGATTGCATTTTGAAATTATTAACTAATGATTGTTTATTTCACATATGAAATTATGTTATTATTATTTAATGAATATCAGAAAGAGTGTAATTTGCACCTATTTTGAATAAATACATTGAATATTGAATATTACCTGACGCAATTGGAGCTGGCTATCTTCAAGTCGGAACACAATAGTTAAGTGTGGCTGCGGCACTTATATAAGATGGTGGTAGCAAGCCAGGCGGGCTTAGAAAGTGCCCTGCCACTAACCAAAACAAGTCTTAGAAAATTAAACTGCGCTGGGAATTGAACCCGCGACTCTCTAATGTGAAGCCAATGAACTAACCAGCGGAGGCAGCCGAAACTATGCAACAAAATAGAGAGCTGGTTTCTGTAAGGGCCTTCTATTCCATATATGTATAACTGTCGGACCAATACCAGCTCGAGATACGTTCGGGAGCCCCCTTTAATATTTATTTTATTCGTTTTTTTAGTATTTGCTGTCATAGAGGCAACAAAAATACATCATCTGTGAAAATTTCAACTGTCTAGCTATCACGGATCATGAAATACAACCTGGTGACAGACGGACGGATGGACGGACGGACGAACAGACAGACAGACAGTGAAGTCTCAGTAATAGGGTCCCGTTTTTACCCTTTCGATACGGAACCCTAAAAACGCTGCGGAGCAGCACGGGTCCTCCACGTACAAATAATTATGATAAGCAGAACAAATTACCTTTAAAGTCATAAATAATACTAGAGCTTTGATCAGATGATTGCGTTCAGAGTCCAGACAAGAAAATTGCGCAATAGATTTCCTATCAGTTTCCTATCAGCCTCATATCAGCTCATATATGTCCCAACCGAGGGGCTCGAGCCTACCCTGAATTAGAGTGATCGGGGCCTTAGTCGACCACGCGGGCCCAGTGTGGGTTAGTCGACTTCACACACATCATCTTCATCATAATCATATACGCCGAAAAACGTCCACTGCTGGACAAAGGCCTCCCCCAAGGATTTCCACCGGTCCTGCGCTGCCCGCATCCATCGGCTTCCAGCGATCTTCACCAGGTCGTCGGTCCACCGCTTGGGAGGCCTGCCTACGCTACGTTTTCCGGTGCGCGGTCGCCACTCGAGAACTTTACTGCCCTAACTGCCATATGTTCTACAAGCTATGTGTCCTGCCCACTGCCACCTCAGTTAAGCGAGTCTGTGAGCTATGTCGGTAACTTCGGTTCTCCTGCGGATCTCCTCGTTTCTGATTCGATCACGCAGAGAAACTCCGAGCATAGCACGTTTCTTTGCACTAGGGGTGACCTTAAACATTCTTATGAGGCCCATAGTAAGCGACCGTTTCTCAGTTCCGTAAGTCATCACTGGCAACACACACTGGTCAAAGACTGGATAGGTTAGACATGGTGGCGTTTTTATACGGACACTTCAACACCTCGATGTATCGATGGTCAATTTGGCACCGCTGGAGAGACTGTAGCATAGCCCAGGTTTCAAAGGCTTTCTCATAGTCTACGAATGCCAAGCATAGTAGCTGACTGTACTCTGTAGTCTTCTGTATAATCTGCCGCAGCGTATGTATGTGGTCTATGGTACTAAAGCCTTTTCGGAAACCGGCTTGTTTGGGAAGCTGGAAGTCGTCAAACCTGCGTGCGAGACGATTCGTAATGACTCTCGCAAACAGCTTGTAGACATGGCTCAGAAGTGAGATGGGTCTGTAGTTCTTCAGCAGGGTATTGTCACCCTTTTTCAAGCGACTTCCAAAAAGAAGGAGGTTCTCAATTCGTCTGTATGTTTTTTTTTTATTTGTTACCTCAGAACTTTTGACTGGGTGAACCGATTTTTATGATTCTTTTTTTTATTTGAAAGCTAGTGCTTCCCATGTAGTCCCATAAGTAACTTTGGTGTGCTCGTAATTAAACTGAATATTTAACAGCCGTGCTCTTGTTGGTGTAGCTCTTTCCAGGTCTCTCTCTCCCACACTACTTCCTTCATTTCTCTATACGTTGCCACCTTAAGTTTCTTTTTAACTTGGTCTATTTAAGCAATTCTAGGTCTTGATATTCCACGCTTTCTTTGCATAAGTACAACGGGAGAATACTTAAATTTAGGTTTTCACTCTTTAACTGGTATTAATCTTATACATCTCTGTCACATCTCTTACTAGATGTAAGCAGTTATCTTTTTAAACCAATCCAGATAGATAGTTAGAGATATAGTATTTTCCACCCATTTTCAAGCGACTTCCAAAAAGGGGGAGGTTCTCAATTCGTCTGTATGTTTTTTTTTATTTGTTACCTCAGAACTTTTGACTGGGTGAACCGATTTTTATGATTATTTTTTTATTTGAAAGCTAGTGCATCCCGTGTGGTCCTGTATAAATTTTATCAAAATCGGTGCAGTACTTTAGTAGAAAATTAACAAAAACCAAAAATAATAATGCAAAAATGTACTAATTTGTTGCGATGGAAGTCGGGTTTTTAACGTGTTTAGCGTTTTCAATTATTGAAGAAAAGCACGCCCACACTTCTGTGCCATGCCTTAGTCGGCACTAGCCGTTTCGCCACTGACGCTCTAATTTTTTTACGAGCTATAAATACCTACCATATATTCCTGGTGCGAGAACTGCGAGACTGCTCCCGGAAGCGCCCACGATCCGGCCTGCTACTAGCTAATGCATACTAACCGAGAGCTATTCTCGGACGACTTCAAAGCTTGAGCATAAGGGTTTTGATTATAAGGTGGCGAAAACTTTGTAGTTACCTAATTTTCTAGTGAAACTAGGACTAAAAGGAGTGAAGGAGAGAGGAGCAGCTTGATGAAGAAGAGGAAAGCTTTAAAAGAGTCAAAGGTAGGTAAGTATAGGTAACGAAATCAAAGGTAGGTCTGATTAAGAAACAAATTATTTAAATTAAATAAAAATTTATAGACATAAATTAAACTAGCTGTCCCGGCGAACTTCGTACCACCTTACACTACACTACACTACCCTACCCTACCCTACACTACACTACCCTACCATACCCTTCACTACCCTACCCTACCCTACCCTACATAAGAACATTCTCCTGACAATAACGAACTCGACAAAAAAAGAATTAGCAAAATCGGTCCAGCCGTTTACGCGTGATGCCGTGACCAAGGGAAAGAGGGATTTTTTTTTATATAATACTAGCTGTCCCGGCGAACTACGTACCGCCTTACATTACACTACCCTACCCTACCCTACACTACCCTACCCTACACTACACTACCCTACCCTACCCTAAACTACCCTACCCTACACTACTCTACCCTACACTACACTACCCTACCCTACACTACTCTACACTATCCTACACTACACTACCCTACCCTACCCTACCCTACACTACCCTACCCTACACTACCCTACCCTACATACACTACACTACACTACCCTACACTACTCTACACTACACTACCCTACACTACACTACCCTACACTACACTACCCTACCCTACCCTACACTACCCTACCCTACCCTACACTACCCTACCCTACCCTACACTACCCTTCCGTACCTATAACGAACTCGACAAAAAAAGAATTAGCAAAATCGGTCCAGCCGTTTACGCGTGATGCCGTGACCAAGGGAAAGAGGGATTTATTTTTATATAATACTAGCTGTCCCGGCGAACTACGTACCGCCTTACATTACACTACCCTACCCTACACTACCCTACCCTACACTACACTACCCTACCCTACCCTACACTACCCTACCCTACACTACTCTACCCTACACTACACTACCCTACCCTACCCTACCCTACCCTACACTACCCTACCCTACACTACCCTACCCTACATACACTACACTTCACTACCCTACACTACTCTACACTACACTACCCTACACTACACTACCCTACCCTACCCTACACTACCCTACCCTACCCTACCCTACCCTACCCTACATAAAAACCTTCTCCTGACAATAACGAACTCGACAAAAAAAGAATTAGCAAAATCGGTCCAGCCGTTCTCGAGTTATGCGCTTACCAACAAATTTTGCGATTAATTTTTATATTATAGATACAGGATGTTGTTTTGGTCGACAACGGGCTTTTAAGGGTTGGTAGGACAAAAAATTCTTGTTCTAATAGCACATTTTATTTTTTTTTACAATTTGAAATTATTGAAAAAATCACTTACAAATTATCCTAAAATAACGAAGACGTATTTTATGCGGAAGGCGGGCTTTGGGCGGCAAGTTCAATAGCTGCCGGCTCCATTCATACTTTATGACAACGCAGTTTGCCGCGCCAATTCGATTTTCCTTCATACTTTTCACGGGCTTAGGACCGTCAAAGGAATTACACATGATTCGAAAGAACCCCATTCACGGAGGTTATAAACAATTGTCCTTACTGTGTACCGCGTTATTTCATTACGATTTGGGAATTCTTCACGCCAAATTCTCACACACTCAGTTTCGTTTTCACCACACGTAAAGTAAATGCGTAGTACATCGTACAGTTCACGATTACTAAATTGTTCCTGAGCCATAGTCGTATACGGGAATGCCCCTGCGCAGAACGAAACACACGCGCGTCGCGCACGTACAGCCGGTGGCGACGATTGCGGCATACTGGCGACTGGCGAGCGAGCGCCGCGCGCGTCGCCGGCCGGCTGGCCGTCGATGGCTCCCGCCCCCGCCCCCGTCCCCTACGACCTTACGCTCTCATTCATAATCGTATGAAAATAAGGTAACAATAAAATAATATTTGCTAAGATTTTCTTATGAAAAATTAAGGTATGATTTTTTTTTGGCATCAGTATCATGAACTGTATCACCCCTGAAAAGTTCGTTGTCGACCAAAACAACACCCTGTATATTATATAGATTATAAAAAGACCCAAGAGCTAGACTTACCCGACACTATACCGAAGATATCCCGGACGTCAGCCTGTACGAGATTAGAATGGCTCCTAAACAGCTCAAAAACAATAAGGCACCGGGTGATGATGGAATTACGATTGTACATTGTACAATGGTACTTAAAGCTCTTCAGAAATTGTATAATTCCGTTATACTTGAGAAACAAAAGCCTAAGGCATGGCACAGAAGTGTGGTCGTGCTTTTATTCAAAATGGGTGACAATTCCCTGCTGAAGAACTACAGACCCATGTCACTTCTGAGCCATGTCTACAAGCTGTTTTCGAGAGTCATTACGAATCGTCTCGCACGCAGGTTTGACGACTTCCAGCCTCCCGAACAAGCCGGTTTCCGAAAAGGATTTAGTACCAAAGACCACATACATACGCTGCGGCAGATTATACAGAAGACCGAAGAGTACAATCACCCACTATGCTTGGCGTTCGTAGACTATGAGAAAGCCTTCGATTCGGTCGAAACTTGGGCTGTGTTACAGTCTCTCCAGCGGTGCCAAATTGACTATCGATATATCGAAGTGCTGAAGTGTTTGTATGAAAACGCCACCAATGTTGGTTCGCCTCCAGGATCAAAACTCGGAACCTATCCAGTTGCAGTGAGGGGTGAGACTGGAAGACGTCATATCTCCGAAACTGTTCACCGCCGCCCTGGAAACGTTTTTGAGCTTTTGGATTGGGGTAAATTCGGCAAGCATATCAACGGCGAGTACATCACCCACCTTCAATTCGATGACGATATCGTGGTCATGGCTGAGACAATAGACGACTTAGGTACAATGTTTGATGATCTCAGTTGAGCCTCTGAACAAGTAGGTCTTAGAAAGAACATGGACAAGACGAAAATTATGTCAAACGTCCGTGTCGCACCTACTCCTCTGAAAGTTGGAGACTTTACGCTCGAAGTTGTTGCCGAATATGTGTACCTGGGATAAGCAGTCCAGTTAGGTAGGTCCAACTTAAAAATAAAGATCAATCGTCGAATCCAACTCGGCTGGCCGTTGGGGTAGTAAAGTTCTCGGGTGGCGACCACGCACCGGAAAACGTATTGTAGGCAGGCCTCCCACTCGGTGGACCGATGACCTGGTGAAGGTAGCGGGAAGCCTCTGGATGCGGGTAGCGCAAAACCGGTCGTCGTGGAAATCCTTGGGGGAGGCCTATGTCCAGCAGTGGACGTCCTTCTGCTGATATGCTGATTAAAACTCGTAACCTATCCGGCTGCAGCGAGGGATGAGACAGGGGGACGTTATATCTCCGAAGCTGTTCACTGCCAGCCTGGAAGATGTTTTCAAGCTTTCGGACTGGGGTGGACTCGGCATTAATATCAACGGCGAGTACATCACTCAGCTTCGATTCGCTGACGATATCGTGATCATGGCTGAGACTATGGACGACTTAGGCACATTGATCGATGGCCTCAGTAGATAGTCTCTCAACAAGTGGGTTTTAGAAGAAACATGGATTGGACGAAAATAATGTCAAACGTCCGTGTCATACCTACTCCTCTGAAGGTTGGAGGCTCTACACTCGAAGTTATTACCGAATATGTACACCTGGGACAAACAGTCCAGTTAGGTAGGTCCAACTTCGAGAAAGAGATCAATCGTCGAATCCAACTCGGCTGGGCAGCGTTGGGAAGCTTCACAATATCTTTACGTCCCAGATACCGCAGTGTCTTAAGACCAAGGTTTATGACCAGTGTGTGTTGCCAGTGATGACATATGGAACTGAGACATGGTCGCTTACTATAGGCCTCATAAGAAGGCTCAAGGTCACCCAAAGGGCAATAGAGTGTGCTATGCTCGGAGTTTCTCTGCGTGATCAAATCAGAAACGAGGATATCCGTAGGAGAACCAAAGTAACCGACATATCTCTCAGAATTGCTAAACTTAAGTGGCAGTGGGCAGGGCACATTGCTCGTAGAACAGATGGCCGTTGGGGTAGTAAAGTTCTCGGGTGGCGACCACGCACCGGAAAAAAAGCAGGCCTCCCACTCAGTGGACCGATGACCTGGTGAAGGTAGCGGGAAGCCTCTGGATACGGGTAGCGCAGAACCGGTCGTCGTGGAAATCCTTGGGGGAGGCCTATGTCCAGCAGTGGACGTCCTTCTGCTGATATGATGATGACATATTTCAGGATTTTTAGTACATCACCCTCCCACCCTTTAAATAATAGGATGGAATTAAGCGCGCGCAAAACGCCAAATGTATACAGATAAAAATAAAAAATATTTTCATAAGAAACTTACATTAGAAGTGAAATCTCACCAAAATCATTTTCATTTAAAATTTAGCCAAGATGAGACCATATAGCTCGCACTGTCAAAAAGTTTACAAATCTCAAGTAGAGTCAACATTCTAACTCTGCAGGCCCTAATTCTACAAGTCCTAACTTCAGAAACTCTAAACCTTAGTCAAAATATGTGGCTTAGCTTTTTTAAAACTTGCCATTCAAACAGAACCAAAAAAATCTCTGACTTCACCAGCAACCTCATGGAAGAAAGACGCAGATTGGTTTTGCAGTCCTCTGAAGACGCTTCTCAGTATCGGCAGATCTCTAAGTCCCTGACTCGCGATTTACGCCTATATAATAAAAATTGTATTTAAGAGGCGATTGAGCACAACAAAGGCTCAAAAGTGTTCGCGAGAGATCTGTCTGTTGGACAAAGCCAACTGACCAAGCTGAAGACTGAGGATGGCAGGACCATATCGTCTAAGACTGAGTTGCTGGAAGAAGTTGAGAAGTTCTATGGACCATTGTACAAGACCACACGTTTGCCTGTCAGCGATCTAGCTGAAGACCCAAAAGCCAGACTAACCTGAAACTATACCGAAGATATCCCGGACGTCAGCCAGAAAAAGCCTGTTAAACAGCTCAAGAACAACAAGGCACCGGGTGATGACGAAATTACGGCTGAACTTCTGAAAGCATGTGGAACACCGGTACTTAAAGCTCTTCAAAGGTTATTTAATTCCGTTATACTCAAGGGACAAACGCCTAAACGGATTCGCTGACCATAAATTTTGCGCACAATAAACTGGCATAATTGTTATTGAAGTACCTCTTTTCGAGCAAAACTGTATCAAAAAATCTTAGAACATGGTTTGAAAGCGATATGTTTTGCTCAACACTCGCTTTGTTTGTTTTTACAAAACTGAATGAAGTTCTGTTTCATATTATCTGCCGATATCGTTAGGCATAATGTTTATTTTTTCATTTAAATGGGGGAGTAGGAAACTATTTTTAAATAGCAAGGCTTCTGCTCGTGGAACTTGGTTAGTTTTATGAGTCGGAGCCACAGTTAAGCCATAAAATATTTATAAAACTAACAGATATAGCTACCAAGAGTGAGCCAAGCCGGCCAAGAGCGAGTTAAACTAGCACTCCGAGGATTCCATACCACCACACCTCTCCACACAACTACATAGTATAATGACAACGATACCTATTCACATTACAAACAAAAGACATCAACGCGATCAACAAATATATGCATTTTTTTTGTCATTCAGTTCGGTCTCTATTGGCGCAAACACGACTCACACTTGGCCGATTTTTATTAAGCCATAAAATATTTAAAAAAAACCGGCCAAATAGTCAGACTAGCACTCTGAGGATTCCTTACCACCACACCTCTCCACATAACTACATAGTATAATGACAATGATATCTACCTGTTCACATTAAAAACAAAAGACATCAATCAACACGAGCGACAAAAATATGCTTTTTGGTCATTCAGTTCGGACTCCTTGGCGCAATTACGACTCACACTTGGCCGATTTTTATTAAGCCATAAAATATTTAAAAACCGGCCAAGGCGAGTCAGACTAGCACTCTGAGGATTCCTTACCACCACACCTCTCCACATAACTACATAGTATAATGACAATGATATCTACCTGTTCACATTACAAACAAAAGACATCAATCAACACGAGCGACAAAAATATGCTTTTTGGTCATTCAGTTCGGACTCCTTGGCGCAATTACGACTCACACTTGACTGATTTTTATTATTTCTTCTGTTACTTCATTGTGCTTCAGCATTAGTACTGTAATCATTAATCACACCAAGTTTCACGCTTGTATGTATTACCGTTTTTAGGGTTCCGTAGCCAAATGGCAAAAAACGGAACCCTTATGGATTCGTCATGTCTGATTTTTTTCCGAAACTATAAGAACTATACTGTTGCTACTTGGTAAGTAGATTATTCTGTGTACCGCATTAAGATTTTCACACAAAAATAGAAAAAAAAAACCAAAAATTTAGAGGGTTCCCCATACTTAGAACTGAAACTAAATTTTTTTTTCATCATACCCATACGTGTGGGGTATCTATGTATAGGTCTTTAAAAATGATATTGAGGTTTCTAAAATATGTTTTTTCTAAACTGAATAGTTTGCGCAAGAGACACTTCCAAAGTGGTAAAATGTGTCCCCCCCCCCCCTGTAACTTCTAAAATAAGAGAATGATAAAACTAAAAAAAAACATAATTATGATGTACATTACCGCAAACTTCCACCGAAAATTGGTTTGAATGAGATATAGTAAGTTTTTTTTTAATACGTCATAAATCGTAAACGGTTCAAAGGCCCAGACATAATGTGGAGAGAATTCGAATACGCACTAATGGCGCTATCAGACAAGAGAGCGCCGGGTAAAGACAGCCTGCCAGCTGAACTACTCAAATGCTGCGGCCCTGAGACTCAAAAGGAACTGTTTGATCTAGTCAGAAATATCTATATTACGGGCCAAGTGCCAGAGGACTTCTCCACAAGCAAAACCATCACCATCCCAAAGAAAGGTACCGCCGTAGAATGCGGCAACTACAGAACAATAAGTTTACTGTCACATGCCTCCAAAATTCTTCTCAAGATCATACAAAATCGCATATACTCCAAAGTTGAGGAAAATCTGAGTGAAGACCAGTATGGTTTCAGGAAAAATAGAGGGACGCGAGAAGCTATACTTGCTCTACGTAACCTCATCGAAAGAAGGCTAGATCTAAGTAAGAACACCTACCTCGGCTTTGTGGATCTAGAGAAAGCCTTCGATAATGTAGACTGGAATCAACTATTTGGAGTCTTAAAACGCAAAAACATCGACTGGCGAGATAGGAGAATAATCTTGGAACTGTACAAAAACCAACATACAGAAATAACAATGGATGACACAACTAAGACTGCAAAGATAAAGAAAGGGGTGAGACAAGGTTGCAGCCTGTCTCCATTGCTATTTAACCTATATATAGAAGAAGCAATGAATGAGATCAAAGAACACATTAGAGGTACAAAATTCAATGGGATTGACATACACTGGATTCGTTTCGCCGATGATATTGCCTTAGTAGCAGAAACTGATACAGAGCTCCAAGCAAACCTAACAGGAATGGACGAAATCTTTCGAAAATACAACTTGAAAATTAATGTCAAGAAAACCAAAGTCATGGCAACAAACAAAACCGTGAGTCCTAAACTCAATATCATACTTAACTCGAAACCACTAGAGCAGGTAAAAGCGTTTACATATCTGGGAAGCATTATAGAGGAGAAGGGCAGAAGCGAGAAAGAGATAAGAACTAGGATAGCAATAGCCAAGAGGGCCTTCACAACAAATAGAATTGTATACAATAGTAAAGTGCACATCAACATCAGAAAAAACCTAATCAAGACATATATCTGGAGTATAGCTCTCTATGGATGTGAATGCTGGAATATCACCACCCAAGACCGACAACGCCTAGAAGCGTTTGAGATGTGGTGCTGGCGGAGAATGCTTAAAATCAGCTGGACGGAAAGGCGCTCCAATGTTGAAGTACTAGAAAGAGCGAAGGAGAAAAGGCAGATATTGTCCGCCATTGACAACAGAAGGGCTAGATGCTTGGGCCACATCCTCAGACACGGAGAGTTAAACATAGCCATACTGGAGGGCAAGATCGAAGGAACGAGAGGAAGAGGGCGCCCCAGGAAACAATATATGACCCAAGTGAATGAATGGTGCCGTAGTCATACGTACCAGGAAACAAAGACGACAGCTCGTGACAGGCTGAAGTGGAGAATGCTGCAACGACAGAGGGCTGGGCCCTCTTAATAATGATGATGATGAAAATCGTAAACCGCAATTAACTTTTCATTCAATCAACTCAATTATAAAAATAAAATAAAAAGTTTGATTTCATAAACATAAACCTTATGCATAAGCCGTTATTTTAAACATGAAAAACTAGCGCTATCTAGTATGATGGTACGGAACCCTTTGTGTGCGGTTCTAACTCGCACTTGGGCGGTTTTTTTTTATTATGATATAGAGCTAAAACAAAAATACTTCTAAAGTCCTATACAAAACATTTATTTTTTGTATAGAGACTCCCTTTTTAGGGTTTCGTACCCAAAGGGTAAAAACGGGACCCTAGTACTGAGACTTCGCTGTCCGTCTGCCTGTCTGTCTGTCACCAGGCTGTATTTCATGAACCGTGATAGCGATAGCTAAACAGTTGAAATTTGTACAAATGATGTATTTCTGTTGCCGCTATAACAACAAATACTAATATTTAGAAAAAGTGGAAAAATAAGGGGGCCTCCATACAACAAACGAGATTTTTTTGATCGTTTTTGCTCGATATTGATAACGGTAACAGACAGATATACGCTCGAAATATTCACAGAATATTAAGTTACAAACTCACTATAAAAATAAATAGCTAAATTAAAATAAAACAAATATTTAAGGGAGGCTCCAATACAACAAATGTGATTTTTTTTGCTCGTTTTTGCTTAATATTGATAACGGCAACATGTAGACGCTTGAAATATTCACAGAATATTTAGTTATTTATTCACTTTAAAAATAAATAATGAAATTAAAATAAAACTAATATTTACATACAACAAACGTGATTTTTTCGCTCGTTTTTGCTCCATATTGATAACGGCAAAATATTCACGGAATATTGTGCTGTATTATTCACTTTAAAAAATATTCACGGAATATTGTGCTGTATTATTCACTTTCAAAATAAATATTTATATTAAAATAAAATTAATATTTAAAGGGGCTTCTATACAAAAAACGTGATTTTATAGATAATGGTACGGAACCCTTCGTGCGCGAGTCCGACTCGCACTTGGTCGGTTTTTTTATTTAACTTTTTCCAGTTTTAAGTATTTGTTGTTATAGCGGCAACAGAAATACACATTCTGTGAAAGTTTCAACTATCTACCTATAACGGTTCAGGTAATATAGCCCACTGATAGACGGACAGACATTCCCTCTCGTATATCTACCAGATACGATAATTATATTACTTAAAAAAAAGACTACCACCACAGATGAGATACTAGTTACTTCGTCGTTTATGATATAGCGTCCCCATACTTACCTTAGACGGACAGACAGCGAAAGCTTAGTAATAGCAAATTATAATAAACTTATTAGTAGGGCTAACATACAGTATGGACATTCCCTGCCGCTCTCTAGATTGCGACCTCACCCCCTCGTCACCCAGATTGATGTGGTTACGTTAGTACTAATATGTATACTTTGGTTTGGTTGCCGAACGTATAGGATATCGCCGCCATTTTGTTTTTTCCGTCATTCCTTTTTTGAAATGTCATTTGTAATGTAAAATGGAATGCTAATAGGGTGCCGTTGGTCACCCGTTCGTTTTACGGAACCTTAAAAAGGACTTCTCAACAAGTTTAGAAACCGGCCACCGGGCAATGAGGGTTCTGTACCATCACAGTACTATAAACGCACTTACAACAATGATACCAATTCATTTTAATTAAAGAAAAATATCCCGTAATAAACATACAAAAAAAAACATACAGTCGAGTTGATAAGCTCCTTCTTTTTGAAGTCGGTTGAAAAAACGACTACGACAGAATTTTCGTTTTATTCCTTACTGCCAGTACAGCTCACACTTGACCGGTTTTTTTATTTATTTAGCGGACAGGTTTGATTGCTGCTACGTGAATCATTGTTGCAATTTTCATGTGCCGGCAATCAAACCTCAAACAAGTTTCTGATTTTATATTTTTACTAACATTTAGTTTAAATGCTTAGTTTGTAAGATTACTAATACAAATTGATCCTACAGTTGGTCGTAAATTGATTATTATTATTATATTAGTAGGATTAGAATTTTAACGGGACCCCCGTTAACCTTGTAATGGAAGTTATTTTTTTTTGCGGAACGAATTCACCACCAGGAGCCACAGTTAAAAATTATGTTCGAAAAACCTAAAAACTTTTAGGTACAAGCTTTTAATATTGCATTGTCATGCGATATACATAATATAAATATGCATGCAAAATTTCAGCTCAATCGGAAACCGGGAAGTGGGTCAAATTTAACTTGCAAGATTTCACCCGAACAAACATTGTAAAAATTTGCGATCTTTTTTTCACCTGTATTAAAGCACCCAACAAGCCTTAGCCTACTAAAAGGGCGAAAAAAAAACACCAAAAATTCTTGAATTTTCAAATAAGTAATGCTATTCCGTTAAAGCTCCATACAGCTTAACTAACCAAAGTATATATATTAGTACTAAAATAACCTAACCTTACCTTTAAGCTAAGGTCAAGCAAAAATATAGACGGAGTTTTCGATGGCTCTTATCTGATCCCGGTCCAAGGTTCCGGTCTCAGTACTCGGGCACCCGGCATGCGGCTGTGCGGCACCGGACGGGCGCAGGCGCAACCACGCACAACTTCACACGCATCCAGTGTTGCCAACTGCACCGTAATTACGGTAGATATATCGTATTTACGTGTTGTTCAGTGTCTTCTACTGTAATGAATTTTGAGCAATTTCATACAAACTCCGTAATTTTGGCATTAGAGGTTTCTTTATTTTCACGGTATTTTTTAAAGTTTTGGTCATTTTGTATGGCGGACACCGTAGTTTGAACCTACCAACACCGTAATTTGATCGAGTGGTTTGGCAACACTGCACGCATCTGGTGAACCTGACTCGCCATCGGCCCGACGGCCATGCATCGAATCAGTCAGGCAGTCACGCCAGGCCAGCAGTGCTGCCACCTTAGCGCTTTCGGGGCTATATCTAGCGCTTTTTTTGGTGTACTGAACTCCCATTTTTACTTAACAACTCCTAGCGCCCAATATGGCGCGTTTTATTATGTTCTCTTTCCGTGCTTTTGTCACAGTTATTTTATTTTCTTTCTGTGGCAACGCTAGTCATTTTTTAATTTTTTAGTTTTTTGGGCTTAAATGACAACGAAAAACGAATGAGTTCTTCATTCATCAGAACCAGGGCCGTCGGGAATGCAAGCTAGCATTGCTTCTATGGCGGTAATAGACGATGACTGTGCATTCTCTGAAGACTACGATGAATGATGATGATCATTCAATTCACTAATTAACTGTGTAAGAATCAAAGTTGCATAGATAAATATTTAAAAAATACATCCGTTTATTTTATTTTGAAAGTTAATTTTAAGACTTGAAAATTTGGCGCGTTATCTAGCACCTTTTTATATTTTGATCTTCTAGCGGAATTTAGCACTTTTTTAGAGCTGATATAACGCTCAACGATCGAACAGAGGTGGCAGCCCTGGTCAGGCCAGGCAGGCAGTTCGTCTTGCGTCGCTAGTGGGGGCGTTCGTGTCGCCGTATACTCTGTATCGCGCAACAACACACTCATCGGAAGTTAATTTTTAACTTTACAAAGTGATAATATACAGTTCATAAAGTTATAATGATTTAAATTACAAGCTGTGACTGAACTATTGCCCATATCCTGGCGCTTCCTGCACGCAAATGCGGGGTTGCAACACTAGACGGAGGAAAAATAAACATTGCTCTCCGGTAAGTTAGTTTAGCTCAAAATATTAAAAATTATTATTAGTTAGGTACATATTTTATTCTCACTTTCGAATAATTACAGTGTTATGCTGCAAGCGTGGACTGAAACGAACTTATACTGTTGTATGAACCAGTTATGATAATAGGATACCTACCTACTTAATCTAACGAAGAGACTGTGTTTCGATATTGTTTCTTATTAGATTCAGCCTGTGTGGCGATTGGGGAAAGCTGAATATTTCGTATAATGTTATTATTAAGGCTTTACGATGACTCAATCCGAGCAGGTTGATACGTGTTAAAATAATATCGAACGTAACTCTATTCTTTTTAAGTTCAAATCAATGCGGGCTTCAACGCGGCTGTTACGTTATTAAACCGAACGCCAAATTCTCAATTTTTACATGTTTTTATTACTTACTTTTCTTCACTTCCAAAAAGTTTTATAAATTGTTTTCATTTAAAATGAAAGGTGTTAAAGTCACCGATTTTTGTCTGTTGGTTTCATTCGTATTTGTTTTCGAGAAATTTTGCAATTAATGCTATAAACAGGGTTATTTTACATCAAAAGTGGTTAATAGGTACTTTTAAAGTTGTATTCAATTAAATCGATTTTTTATTACTTTAAGTATGTTAAGTATATATTTTTTTCCATAGTGATAGCTTTACACAGTCTTTCAATAATTTGTATTGAATATTGTCATTTGACCCATCTTAAGGCCTTAAGTAGGGAGGTACCTACCTACCTACCCACCTAAGCGAAAATTACCTACTCATTTATATGTATAGGTGGGTAGGTATAATAACATTAAACAATATCTTTAGCTAAGTAGAACACAACACATTCAAAATGCAGTTTGGCAAAATATACTTATACCTGTCCCACTAAATACCTATAATTTAATTAAGTTTAATTTAATTATGTCTAACTAAGTATAGAAACCTCAAATATTACTAATATTATAAACGCGAAAATATGTAAGAATGTATGGATGTAGGTACTATGTTTGTTACTCTTTCACGCAAAAACTACAAAACGGATCTGGCTGAAATTTGGAAGGTAGACAGATTATTACCTGGATTAACACATAACACTGCACACTCTCGAAAAGTCATAGAAACGTTGTCCACGCGGGTGAAGCCCCGGGAAACAGCTAGTACAGAACAAACTTGTTGTTGTATTCTGAGAAAGAAACAAATTCAAAATCAAATATGTTTAGACTCAAGTTATTTTGACGCGTTACCGTCACGTCTCGTGAAGATACAAAAAACCCCAAGTATGATTCATCAAGTTACCTGGTGTTCAGCTAAACAAGAATTAACTTGGAATCGACAGAGGTATTATAAACTTAAATTACTCATCTATCTAAATTAAATTCCCTACTAACTAAAAGGCTTTCGATTGAGATTATAATAGACTAGCTGTCCCGGCGAACTTCGTACCGCCTCATACTACATACACTACACTACACTAAACTACACTACACTGCACTACACTAAACTACACTGCACTGCACTACACTACACTACACTACCCAGTATAATAAAGAGTACTACTACACTACACTACACATTACACACCGCACACTACCACGAAGTACGAAGTAACTATTTAGTAATCTGTGACACTACACACTAAACTACACCACAGATTACTAAACAGTTACTTACTAAACTACGTTTTGAAGGTAATGCAAAAATGTTTAGGTCTTTTTTTACACCTTGGGTTATATTATTAGAGTTTTAGTAAGGATCCCTAACTTCAAAAAAAATTAATATAGCCTATAGCAACCGCGGATAGTATAGTTCCGAAACGGTGAAAGAATTTTTCAAATCGACCCAGTAATTTCGGAGCCTATTCAATGCAAACAAACAAACAATCAAAGCTTTCCTCTTTATAATATTACTAGCTAGTAGTGCGCGAGCCGAGCGTAGACATGAGTGTCCTCCAGACCCCTCAGGAACTATATCGAGCTATTCTGATTAACAGTTTATGTCACTTACCAGTCTTACCACCAATCAACCATTTCTATACAAAAAAATCACTTCAATCACTTCATTGCTTCATTGTGATGCCGACGTGCGCGAGCATGGTAAGGAATTTTCCCCAGATCCCTCGGGAACTTATGTCAGGATATAATAATTAGTAAATTATGTCATTTTATGTTCGTCCTCCTCAACTATTTCTGTGCAAAAAATCACAACAATGAGTTTTTTCAAAAAACTTACGTACATATACTTACCGATTGCTTTAACGGTGAAGGAAAACATCGTGAGGAAACCTGCACACGCCTGCGAAGAAACTCGAAGGTTGTGTGTGAAGTCGACCAACCCGCACTGGGCCCGCGTGGTCGACTAAGTCCTAATCGCCCTGATTCAGGGTAGGTTTGAGCCCCTCGGTGGGGACGTATATGAGCTGATATAATAACTACTCACCTATCTAAATTAAATTCCCTACTAACTAAAAGGCTTTCGATTGAGATTATAATAGACTAGCTGTCCCGGCGAGCTTCGTACCGCCTCATACTACATACACTACACTACACTAAACTACATTAAACTGCACTACACTAAACTACACTGCACTATAACACTGCACTGCACTACACTACCACAGTATTCTAAAGAGTACTACTACACTACACTACACATTATACACCCGCACACTACCACGAAGTACGAAGTAACTATTTAGTAATCTGTGACACTACACACTAAACTACACCACAGATTACTAAACAGTTACTTACTACACAAATTTTTGAAGGTAATACAAAAATGTTTAGGTCTTTTTTTACACCTTGGGTTATATTATTAGAGTTTTAGTAAGGACTATTTAGGACTATTAAGTAACTATTTAGTAATCTGTGGTAAGGATCCCAAACTTTTAAAAAAATAATTAATATAGCCTATAGCAATCGCGGATAGTGTAGGTAGTTCCGTAACGATGAAAGAATTTTTTAAATCGGTCTAGTAGTTTCGGAGCCTATTCAATGCAAACAAACAAACAATCAAATCTTTCCTCTTTATAATATTACTAGCTTTTATCCGCGGCTTCGCCCGCGTGGAAATCTTTTATATGACTGCCTTTGAGGGTAAGTAGACATAAGTGTCCTCCAGATCCCTCAGCAACTATATCGGGCTATTATTCTTATTAACAGTTTATGTCACTTACCACCGCTCATCCATTTCTATACAAAAAAAAATACTTCAATCACTTCATTGCGATGCCAACGTGCGCGAGCATGGTAAGGAGTTTTCCCCAGATCCCTCGGGAACTTATGTCAGGATATAATAATTAGTAAATTATGTCATTTTATGTTCGTCCTCCTCGACTATTTCTGTGCAAAAAATCACAACAATCCCATTGTTCCGTTGCGATGTGTTAAAGTAATTAAGCCAAAAAGGAGTATTTTTTTCAGTACCCTCAGGAACTACACCGGACTATGCTATTTTCACGGGATAAAAAGTAGCTTATGTCCTTCCCCGTGACACAGACTACCTGCATGCCAAATTTCATTAAGATTGTTCAAGGCGTTGAAGCGTGAAAAGTTAACAAACAAACTAACAAACACACAAACAAAAACATTTTCACATTTATAATATTAGTAAGGATTATAGTAAGGATAGTATAGATAATCTATTTCTAAGAGTATTGATTATATAATTAAGCAACCATTATTTTATATATCTCATCCATAATGTAAGAAGCTAGTTTGCTCAACAAGGCTGCTTTCGAAATACTGAAAGTAACGTTCGACGACTACGACGGTCAAACACGTGATACCTAGTTTACTTGGCTCAAATTAAATTATATGCGTTTGGTACAAAACCTGCTATCTTGTTTTATGTTTTTAACCGACTCCGTAGTGTAATGGCACACCCTGGACACTATATACAACGGGCCAGACTTTTCAAAAAAGGAATGACGGAACAAACAAAATAGCGGCGATATCCTATACGTTTGACAAACAAACTGTAACCAATGTGTATCAATCTGAGTGACGAGGGGGTGAGGTCGAAATCTACAGAGCGACAGGGAGTGTCCATACTGTATGTTAGTACTTATATATATACTTTGATAATGGTTAGTCCATTCACTTCACAACAGGAGGTCACGGGTTCGATTCCCGGTGGGGTCAACTTGAAAGACTCGGTTTGGTTGATGGTAGGGCATTTTTTAAGCCCGCCTAGCTAGCTACCACCATCTTATCTAGGTCTTGCCGCCAAACATCAGTGTTTAATAACATTGATGTGTTCCGGCTTGAAGATAAGATAGCCAATTCTCCATTGCGTTGGGTAATCTTGGTAAGTCCGCTTCCATCTTCGGCATCATCGTCACTTACCATCAGATGAGATGATGCCAAGGGCTTACCAATTGTGATTAAAAAAAAAGACTTAAAAAAGTAATTAACCGACTTCAATAAAAGTAAGAGGTTTCTCAATTCGACCGTATATTTATATCGCAAGGGTGGTACCATGATAAGGAAACCAGGATCTGATAATGGTATTCCAGCGAAATCGAGGGGAACCATAGTTTCCTGTTTGAAGTCGGTTTTTCTTGTTCAAAATTATGAGCATAAAAACTCTTTTCAAATAATAGCTTGTTCCTTAAAGCTTTAAGGTTTTTCGAAAATTATTATCAGGGATTTTTTTTTTATTAAAAATTTGAGTGCGTTTGACTGCAAACTGCAACTCACCTGATGGTAAGTGATGTTGCAGTCGAGGATGGTAGACGCAAACTCAAATAATGCCTATTCACTCTTGCCTTAAAGATCTCTAAATTATAGGAATCTGGAAACACTGACGCAGGCAAGGAGTTCCATTCCTTCGCTGTACGCATAATAAATGAGAAAAAATAAAAATATATATTTCTAAATGGTTAAACGATTACTCTCAAAATGGCCAAACACTCCGTAGATGTTCGTAAACTTATCATATCAACACAATCCGCCTCAAATAATTCACCACGAGCTAATTGAATTTCTTATCTGTCTAACGGATGAAAATGAAATCTTGTTTGAAGTAACTAGGTAGGTATAGACATTAGGGATGTTACGGAGGTGGTTTTATCGGGTCCAAAGTCGAAGTCGGAGTTTTGAAATTTGGTTTGTCGGAGTTGAAACCGGAATCGGAGGCGGAGTCGGAGCTGTTGATAGCAGAAGAGAGATGTGATGAGGGCGGGCCTAGTAAAATAATATTTTACAAATATTATTCAGTCATCTTCTTTAATTTCAATTAAATAATAATAAAATAACAGTAATAATACATAATCATACAACACCATAAGCATTCAAATTCAAAAAATCATGTTTTCAATTTTTATTAAATTACTAAAATTCGCCTTATCTATTGCACCACGAGCCAATAGAATCTCTTATCTGTCTAACAGATGAACATGAAATCATTTATGAACTAACGAGGTAGGTATAGAAATTAGGGATGTTACGGAGGTGGTTTTATCGGGTCCGAAGTCGGAGTCGGAGTTTTCAAATTTGGTTTGTCGGAGTCAGAACCGGAATCGGAGTCGGAGTCGGAGGCGGAGTCAGAGTTGATAGCAGAAGAGAGGAGTGTTAATGGCGGGCCTAGTAAAATAATATTTTTCAAATATAATTCAGTCATCCTCTTTAATTTCAATTATAAATAATAAAATAACAAACATTTTTTCAATTTTAAATAACAGCAAATGAAATTAAATGAATTGAAGCCTAAAGTAGCAAATCATATTTAATAAAAAAAAGCCTCGCAGCTTTGTCTCCGTCTTAACTATTTCTTAACGGGTCATAAATTAGGCCAGCACCACTAAAAAAACCGCTTTGCTTTGACCTCCGATTAAAACCTCAAATTTAAAAGTGTCGGGGCCGAAGTCGGAACCGGAGGAAAATCAATCGGAAGTTCTAACTTTTTTTTTTTTTAATTCTCTATTGGTAAGCCCTTGGCATCATCTCACCAGATGGTAAGTGACGATGATGCCGAAGATGGAAGCGGGCTTGCCAAGATTCCCCAACGCAATGGAGAACTGGCTATCTTATCTTCATGCCGGAACACATCAATGTTTTTAACTTATCGGAGTCGGAGTCGAAGCTCAGTAACAACCCTAATAGTCATGTACCTACCTAGGTACTTACTGCGCTGTCGTTACGGTTGAATCCCGCCCCCTACCGAGTGTCGCTTCAAATCAATAGACCGACACAACACGGTCCAGCCAGACCAGACATAGTACAGAGGCCAGCACATCAAGCTAGACACTCGTAGTGCGATTCTGATCCTATCGCGTACGGAATAAGAACGGTACAAAGTCCAAAGTGTCTATCTTGTTGTGCTGTTCACTGTACATACATACACACAAACCTACCTACAGTTATCCCTGTTTGTGCCCACAAAAGGAATGCACTGAGTTCTCCTACAAATTTGAATATGCAAACAGGAAATCATGACTACTAGGTAACCACGAACAGACAGATGTGTTTATATAACAATACCACTGATTAAAATAAGATTCGTATGGAATGAAAATAATTATCTTATCTTCTTACTTATCATCTCAAACAAATCTCACACAACGGAGTTTATAGACGCTTAATTGCCTTGTGATGTCAGCTTCCCAAATTTAACAAACTACGCACGAACGAATACCTAACTATATTCTTATCAATTAAGAAATTATATTTTTTTAAGGCGGTAATATTGCAGATTTTCGTTATTTTTGACGACAATTACTCCTAAACGATAGAAAAACCAAGGTTGAAAAAAATACCCTTATTGTTGATGATGTTCCTTTAAGTTAAAATCTATTAAAAACACGATTGAGCAGTCTTGACTCGATAGAAAAAATCCTAAAGATGGGTCTACACCTACACCGGTACTTTCAACTCTTGTTATGACTAATAGTTTGAAGTATAAATTATAAAAATATACAAAAATATTTTTTATGTTATGACAAAGTGAATAGGTAATGTTATTATTTTTTATACTTTCATTGTAGTTTTTGATTGAAACGAAAAACCATTGAAAAAGTGTGGTTATTTTTTTTACTCTTTACACGTAAAGAAAAAGACAGAGACAGCTGTTCAACCTTGTCATATCAGAACATGCCTATGATGTTTTTTCTTAAGCATTTATCGGTCAATATGTCGATTAAAAATTTATTTAATTTCCTTTTAGTTGCCAATAAGCACTAGGTTAAAATACCTAATCATAGATGTAACTGTAAGCGTTGATTCTTTGAAAATAAGTTTATTGAAACACAAATCACAAAGGTAAAGATTTATATGAATTTACGGCAAAGTCGGCAAACTATAGATAGGTATTAGCTGTTTCCCGCGGCTTCACCCTTGTGGACAACATTTCTATGACTTTCCGAGGGTGCGCAGTGCGCGAGCCGCAAGCGGCTCGCGAGCGTGGAAAAAGTAGCCTGTGTGTTAATCAAGGTCCTAATCTGTCTACCTACCACATTTCAGCCAGATCCGTACTCGGGATAAGGAGTCCAAATTGAATTTAAAAAAAATATTTATACTGTCTCTTGCTTTGATGTCTTTTGTTTGATATGAAAATGTATCATTGTCATAGTTATGTGGAGAGGTTGGTGGTACAAAACCCTCGGTGCGTGAGGCCGATTCGCACTTGGCCGGTTTTATGTTTTTCATTTGGCAAGTTATGATTAAATCGTGTGAGAGCGAGGAGAATAGGTATACAGCTTTGTTCTCCTCTTATAAGAGAAGAATAACACGCACTGTCCATACAAAAATAAAAATATTTTTTGCACCTCTAAATTTAAAAAAATGATTAAGCATGTATTTTCCCTAAGAACTGGAGCGATTTTGATGAAACTTTGGTGAATTGTTGTGTTTATAACAAAAAAAAAGCTTTGCGCACAATTCCTATTTATAGTAGTGTGCGTGCGTATGGTGCGTGCCTACTGGGGCGTGCACACATATACAAACCGCGAGATGTACCATAGTATGAAGTCAACCTACTATTCTTTCCTTTTACTGTGGCTCTACGCTGCGCGGCCTCCTGCAGGAGGCAAATCAGTAGTCAGAAGTTTTACGCGATAGAAAGAGAGGGAACTTTTAGGTGAATATAATCGTAGGTAATTAGCGCTGTGCGAACCTGAATTGCACTCTATTGTGTCGTAGCAGGAGTCGCCATTTATTTAAATGATTCTGCTTAGTGAAACTTCTTTTATGTTAGTATTTATCCGTATAGTAGTTTTTTAGTATTTATTTTTTATTATTTATTTTTTATTGTTTTTGCGGGAAAGCGTAACAGACAGACAGAGTTACTTTCACATTTATAATATTAGTAGGGATTATGATCGTTGCCTTGAAGTTGGATTTCAAAATTCCCTTTCATATTAAATTAAATTATTGGATTTATTTTTTTAATAAAAAAATTTGAGTGCTTTTGGCTGCACCTCACCTGATGATAAGTGCCGATGAAGCCGAGGATGTAACACGCAAGCTCAAATAGTGCTTATTCACTCTCGTCTTGAAGATTCCTAAATTATACGAATCAGGGAATACAGACGCCGGCACCCGACTGCGCCAGAAGGAGGGTTATGTTTTTCGAGTGAATGTATATGTATATTTATATCTCTGGCACGCTCTGTAGCCTGAACGGCTTGATGGATTTTAGAGTGTGTAGTGTCGTTAGATTCGTCTTGATCCCGTGAGTGACATAGGATACATTTTTACCCTACAGGCCAAAAAATAGGGGTTAAGTTTTTATGCAATTAGGGGTTTATTTTTTTATTAACTCGTGTAGTTATTTATCAATAGTAAGGGCTTACCAATTTATAAGGAATAAGTATGTAATGTGAAAGGTATAATAATAAAATAATTTTATACAAAAAAAAAACCGACTTCAAACAGGAAACTAAGGTTCCTCTCGACTTATTTGGGATGCCATCATCAGATCCTGGTTCCCTTATCATGGTACCACCCTTTGGATATCTCCTTTTCAACAAAAAAAAAGAATCATCAAAATCGGTTCATAAATGAAGAAGTTATCAGCGAACACACATAAAAAAAAATATATACAGTCGAATTGAGAAACCTCCTCCTTTTTTTGGTGTCGGTTAAAAAATAGTACAGAAGAGGCTGAGTCTCAACTAACTCCCGGCCTAGTCAAAAAGCCCTCCCCGCAGTGCCCCCTGCCCAAACGTGCCCATGACGCTTGCTGCGTTCCCCCGCACTGAATAGCTAGCGAGATGCGTTGGGCCAAAAAGGAGCCCTTTTCCCTCATACGACGCCCTAAATCGTCAACAAAAGACTTGGCCTCAATGCACCATGGCCCCGATGTCTCAAGAGCAATCGAAACGAATTTATATTAGTGGATAAAAAAAAACGTGTGGCACTCGGGGACTGCCGCGGTAAAGCTATTGCATAGCATTTTTTTATCAAATTATGCAATTATAATTATTTATTTATTTTTTATTTATGCAGTATTTACCAGTACCATATAGTCCTTGGGGGGCGGGATGTTTATGTAATAAAATAAATTAACACTAAGAAAGTTACACCAGAAAAATTGACTAAGTCCTTTTAGTACCGCAAATCGCTAATAGATGGCACTGTAAGTTTTTAGAACGCGGTAACGTTACGTTACGCTAGGCCGAGCTACATGGTAGGCGGAGTGGGGGGTGTTAGGTTTTATTTTCGTTACGGAATTTCTTGATTCGGTCGCCGCGCTCAAAGCCCGCGATAAAAGCTATACAATAGCCTAAAATTTATCGATTTAGAACATTTTTGATAACTTACCAGAGTTTGTTTGCCAATACACATCTCCATGAATACCAATACTAACTGTACGTACCATCGATATATGTACGTACATATTAAGTACGAATAAGAAAACTCGTTTCCGAGGAATTAAAAGTCCCGTAAATCCTTACTTTGAAATGACGATAATTTGACCTAGCAAGTACGACTGTAAACGCTGCAATTTTCTACTAGGTACGTTATACGGAATGGTTTGGTATTATCGCTCATTCTACAAATATGCAGGAAGCCACGATAATTATATCATAATATGGTCCCAGTATATGAATGAATACTTTTGTAAATTATGGCTTTAAGATCACTCAATCCGAGCAGGTTGATACGTGTTTAAATAATATCGAACGTAAGTCTATTCATTTTAAGTTCAAATCAATGCGGGCTTTAACGCGGCTGTTACGTTGAAAGCGAACGCCCAATTCTCGATTTTTACATGTTTTTATTACATACTAGCTGTCCCGGCGAACTTCGTTCCACCTTACACTACACTACACTACCCTACCCTACCCTACCCTACACTACCATACACCACCTTATCCTACACTACACTGCACTTCCCTACTCTACCCTACCCTAAAACCCTCTTCTGACAATAACGAACTCAACAAAAAAAGAATTAGCGAAATCGGTTCAGCCGTTCTTAAGTTATAAATGGTGTAACTAACACGACTTTCTTTTATAAATATAGATTTACAACTTATTACAATTAAAATGGAAGGTCACCAATTTTTGTGTGTAGGTTTCATTCAACAATATCTTTTTGTTTTTGAGAAATTTTGCAATTAATGCCAAAAACAGTGTCTACGGTTTATTTTTTTTTACATTAAAAGTGGTAATATGTATTTTTAAAATTGTATTCTATTAAATAGATTTTTATTACTTTAAGTATTATATATTTTCCATGATAGATTTACACAGTCTTTCAATAATTTGATTTGAGTACTTATTGTCATTTGACCCATCTTAGGCCTTATACATCAATTTTATTATGATACGTGTGTAGTGAAAGCCAAAAGGTACGGTATTTACAATAAATAATATGTACTTTGGTTGTTTATAATATATTAACGTCTCTAGGTACAAGCCCTTTTGAGACAGTCTTGTTTTTCTGAATTGGAACACCCGGTCACAGTAGGGCGTTTATAAAACTGTTCTAACTTGTCTAAGATAAAACTGCACCCAGTGCAAGTCTGGCCTTCACGTCCTTCATTTTATTTTCTTGTTCTCCACATTGCTCACGTGCACCAGACGATTTTCTTCCAAGCGCACCCACTTTTTGAAACAAAACTCTATGGCAGAAAACAATGCCAAAACCTTAGATTAATGATAGGTCTTCGGTGCCGCTTTGACCGGCAGCGAAGACCTATCATTAATCTAAGGCCAAAACAATAAAATAAAACTACGAATGCGCGTTCACCACAAATCCCGCCAAAAAACTTCTCTTCAGTCTGAAATACGTACAGTATTATGGTTCGTTTTACGAAACTGTACTTCTCTATCCTCACTAATATTAAATATGTGTTCGTTTGTTTGTTACCTAGTCACGCTTCAACACCTTAACCAATCTTAATGAAATTTGGCATGCAGGTAGCCTGTGTCACGGGGAAGGACAAAGGCTACTTTTTATCTCGTAAAAACAGCATAGTCCGATGCAGTTCTTGAGTGAACTGAAAAATAGTCATTTTTTTGTACGGAACAATGCATTGTTGTAATTTTTTGCACAGAGATGGTTGAGGGAGTGGGAAATGACATAGATTGCTAATCAGAATAGCCCGATCTGGGATAGGGATCTGGAGAAAACTAATGTCCACGCTGGCGAAGCCGCGGGCAAAAGCTAGTTCATAATAAATTTAACCGATAGACCATTCATAAGATGTAAAGATCAAGCGTAGTTTGAAGAACAGTAAAACAAGTAGGTTCATGGGCACATTTGTCTGTTCATAAAACCAATTCCACCAATGTGTGTATGGGTGTACCATACAGTACAGTCGGCAGCACGTCAGTGGTAACACAACTAGTAGGTATACTAGTTGTAACGTCATTACCGTCACTGAATAGTTTTAAATATAGATTGAAAAAGTATCTTGGGCAGCAGGCCTTCTACAGTATAGACGAGTTTTTTGAAACTAAAATTTAAAGGTGACATTATGATTAAATTTATTAATTATCCTGTTTTTTTCGTTTATAGTTAATTTGTTTTTTTTTTCCTATACTTTATTAGTATAGAACTTAACTGTATTTTTAATATTTATCTTTTAATGTGTAAAATAACTTCTTTTTTTCGACGTGTAATAATATTTAATTACCTTAAATGAGTTATGAGTTATATGAAGAAATGGAGTTACGCTATGAAAACCACATGAAATCTACAAACCAGAGACCAGCTGGAGGTCAAAGTGATACAAATGGCACGCGACCGACTGTACAGTACAAGTGTGACGCTGGTCTGAGCCTGCGCTCAGTACAGTGGGCAGCACGTCAGTGGTAACACAACTAGTATATGAAGAAATGGAGTTACGCTATGAAAACCACATGAATTCTACAAACCAGAGACCAGCTGGAGGTCAAAGTGTTACAAATGGCACGCGGCCGACTGTACAGTACAAGTGTGACGCTGTGCGCCTGCGCTTGCGTTTAGATAACCGAGTGCACACAATGCGCCCAGGCCGCATTCCTAGCCACAAAGTGAAACTGGGAATTAGCCATTGGTTAGCCATAACATATTTAAGCTTTTTCCGTCGCACTTGGTCGGAACTGTTTTAAACAGAGAGTTCAATATCCCCGTGTATTAACTGTCTCGGTGGCTCAGTGGTATGTGCTCATGACTACTGATCCGAGGGTTGTGGGTTCGATCTCCACCCAGGGCAAACATTTGTGTGATGAGCAGATTTGTTTGCTCTGTGTCTGGGTGTTTAAATATCAAAATCAAAACAATTTATTTCAAATAGGTGTTTACACACACTTTTAAATAGTCAAAACAAAAAAAAATACTGTATATTACAAATAATGTCATGATTCAGATTACAGTCTCAGGTAATGGTATTTGATATAGAATCAACATATATATCTTTGTCATTTACATAATCTATTATTTTATAATATCCTCTAGAGCACAAAACTTTTTTGACATGAGTCTTGAATTTATTCTATCTATACATGTATGTATTTAAACGTATTTAAGTATGTATATCAGTCTCTGGTCCCCATAACACAGGGAATCCTACTTCGGGGCCAGATGACCATGTGTGATTTGTCCCAGAATATTTATAGGAGGCCTATGTCCAGCAGTTGACTTCCTTCGGCTGATATGATGATGATTAATTTATTATTATTATTGTTTTCAATGAACCTACTTGGCTTTTTGCGTTGTTAGTACTATCAGGCGTACACCCCGGACACTTCATCGCAAATTTGTGTGCATAAAATAATTCAATAACAAGCCCGTTTCCATCTTCGGCATGATGAGATGATGTCAAGTGATCGCTCACCAATTGTGAAAAAAAAAAAACTCAAACTCAAATAACTCTATAAGGTACATAATAATAATTAAATACATATACAAAATTTAATAAACAGCTATGAGACGTACAATTTAGGCGGTCTTATCGCGGAGAGCGATTTCTACCAGACAACCCAGTACTCGGAGAAAAAGCAAGTAGACAGGTAGTACGCGAGCAACAACAACAGAAAAAATAATTAAATAATAATTTTTAACAAACTAAAATTCAAAAAAATTTAAAACTAGCGTCGATGGCTCAACCAGTAACAACTCGGTCCCGGTCCCCTTAACCAGAGGTGCCGGGTTCAAATCCGGACGGCCAATGTACCAATGAGTTTTCGAAACCTACGTACATTATACTCACCGATTGCTTTAACGATGTAGGAAACATCGTGAGGAAACCTGCACACGCCTGCGAATAAACTCGAAGCTCGAAGGGTGTGTGTGAAGTCAACCAACCCGCACTGGGCCCGCATGGTCGACTAATTCCCTATCGCCCTAATTAAGGGTAGGCTCGAACCCCTCGGTGGGGACGTATATGAGCTGATATGATGAAAACACTGAAAACAATTCTAATAAGCACTAAATAATTTATTTTATAATTAAACTTTGCTCATAACTGCTGTGTATGTTATAATAAGTTAATTTTATTAATAAAAAAGAAATGTTTATACATTGAATTACTATACGTAGTAGGTAGTAGTAATTCAATGTGTTTGTACAGCTATATGTTTTGTACGCAGTGGCGTTCTACAATAGGAATTCACACTAGTAGATAAGTGGTAATGTTTAAGGAGTGTAAATATCTTATACTGTCACCACCAGAAAACGATGTGGGTAAATATTTTCGTAGTCTGAATCTGGGCACCTCGTCAGTAAGGAATCAACACATTTAAGGTGAACTTATTAAGTTCAATAACTGACCTCAATTAATTAATTCAACTATTGAATATCAAACTTTAATTTTGAATAGTTTGATATTCAATAGTTGAATAGAAAAGAGGATATTTTTTTCGGGTGCATGAACATTTATGTATGTATGTATGTATGTATGTATGTATGTATGTATGTATGTATGTATGTATGTCTGTGTCTTTGGCTGAACCTGTAGCCTAAACGGCTTGATGGATTTGGACTGCGAGATATCGTTGGAATCGTCTTGATCAAGTGAGTGACATACATAAGATAAGTTTTTACCCGACGTCTAAAAAAAGAAGTAAACATTTATGTCATGAGGAGATTTGATTGGTGTTAAATATCTATATATGTATGTATTTAAACATATATAAGTATTTATATCAGTCTCTGGTTCCCATAACCACACCCTGGACACTTCATAAAACGGGCCAGAAATAACATTTCAAAAAAGGAATGGAACAAAAAAAATGGCGGCGAAATCCTATACGTTCGAAAACCAAACTGTAACCAATCTGTATCAATCTGGGTGACGAGGGGTGAGGTCGCAATCTAGAGAGCGGCAGGGAGTGCTGCCCATACTGTATGTTAATACTAATATATACAATACTTTGCCATGATTTTTCCCAGAGTATTTATTTATTATTTATTAATATTTTATGCACTCGGGTTTTAAATTTTTAATGAAATTGTTGAGCATAATTATTAATAGGAATACAATAAAAAGTGCACAAGTAAACCAGAATACCGTAGAGTTGCTTCACCGTCGTCGACACAATAGGCATCCGTGAGTCAACGAGATGACATTCAATGAAAGCTAAAACGGCGGCGCGGGCGCAAGGGCACCGAGCAACACTATGATTAAGTAATATGTACTAATCGTAACGATTACGTTCGGTTCAGTGTCATTTGAAAGTGGATAAATGGTTCCACTTATATTAGTTAAGTATTATTAGGTCAGCTTTTTTATTTATTCATAATTGGTAAGCCCTTGGCATCATCTCACCTGTTGGTAAGTGACGATGATGCCGAAGATGGAAGCGTGCTTACCAAGATTCCCCAACGCAATGGAGAACTGGCTATCTTATTTTCAAGCCGGAACACATATCAGTTACTAACACTGCTACTAGCAGTCAACCCAACAAGTTTTTTAAACAAATTTATTGAAAAAAAAACTTTTAAAGTGCGAGTCAGCACCGCGCACAAAGGGTTCCGTACCATCATACTAGATGGCGCTAGTTTCTTCACGTTTAAAAAAAAAACACTATTTTTGTATGGAGGCTTTCACTTTTTCTAGTTTTAAGTATTTGTTGTTATAGCGGCAACTGAAATACATTGTCTGTGAAAATTTCAACTGTCTAGCTATCACGGTTCATGAAATACAGCCTGGTGACAGACGGACGGAAAGCGAAGTCTTAGTAATAGGCTCCCGTTTTTACCCTGTGGTTACATAACCCTAAAAAAACCGACTTTCATCGCAACAACTTAATACAATTTTGCATGCTTTTTTCGTTTTTTTTTTGGTAATTAAAAAAAGTACTATTTGCACTGATTTTGAAAAAATTATACGGAAGCAACTCAGGAGTATCTTATCCATTATAGAAAGAATCATGAAAATCGGTTCACAATCTGCGAAGATATCCCCTAGCAAACACACAAAATAAAGCGTACAGTCGAATTGAAAACCCCTTTTTTTTGGAAGTCGGTTGAAAAAGGTTAAGCTATGTGTTTATTTTCTATTTAATGAGTTGATTATTAATCACCTAATTAAATAGTTCCCTATTTTTTTTTTATTGGAACGCACATGCGGTTCGCGCCATTTTTACAGCATTACAAAAAGTTTTCATTCCAATTTTTACCTGTCTGTGACAGCGTCCGCTTCAGCGCAAGCGCGGTGATGCGCTGAGATTTGGCGCTATGACACGTTTTGCTGTAGGTACTGAATTTCGTGGGATTTTTTTTTCTTACTCTTTTAACTTTAATCTTAATTGTTTAATCGATTCAATCCCAATGTATGAGATTAGATAAAGTAGTGTATGAAACTGCACATAACTGGTTATTAAAATAGTTTCATAAACGACTATTTTATAATTTTGATCCGTTATCTACAAACAGAATAAGTAAGTCCAACAAAATTTTCATGATTCTACACAGAACCAGTACCTCAGTATTACAATATAGCGGCTTTCAGTAGTGCAACGAATGTACTTACGCAGAGAAACGGGAGGGTACTTGAGGGGTAGCGGGCGGCGGGGCACAGCCAGGCAAACTCCGCGAGTTTGCCTGGCTGGCTACAGGCTAGTATGGGCTAGTACCTACGCCGTGGCGGCATCGTGCGACATCAAAGTCGTTACGCTACTGTAAGCTATATCGTTATACTGTGCCAGTACTGATCCACGTCTTCAGATAAAAGATTTCGACTTAAGCAAGCTTTGCATTCTATGCACACGCTTGCAAAACACCAGCGCTTTATAACAATAGAACTGCACTTCTGCTTATATTGTTCAATTACTGCAAAGTGTTGGAAAGGCTCCAAATGTGAATCTTTACAAAACACGTATTACCAAAACACTATTGCATCAGTATTTAAAAAAAAACTACTTAAATGAACTCACCATTACATCGCGTGGTGGGATAGGAAAGAAATTATGTAAGCGATCGTCTTTATCATCGATATCGTAAGCCATTTTAGGGTTCCGTTTTTTTTATTCACAATTGGTAAGCCCTTGGCATTATCTCACCTGGTGGTAAGTGACGATGATGCCGAAGATGGAAGCGGGCTTACTAAGATTCCCCAACGCAATGGGGATCTGGCTATCTGATCTTCAAGCCGGAATACATCAATTCTGTTAACACTGATGTTTAGCGGCAATACTTAGATAAGATGGTGGTAGCTAGCCAGGTGGGCTATGAAAATGCCCTACCACCAACCAAACTGAGTCTTACAAAGTTGACCCCGCCGGGAATCGAGTCCGCGAGCTCCTGGTGTGAAGCGAAGCCAACGGTTACCAAAGTACCCAAAGGGTGCTAACTGGACCCTAATTACTAAGCCTCCGCTATCCGTCCGTCCGTCTGTCTGTCAGCGGGCTGTATTTCAGGAACGGTAATAGGAAGAGAGTTGAAATTTACACAGACTGTGTATTTCTATAGCCGCTTTAAAAAATAACTACACGAATTAATTAAAAATTAAAAATCCGACTGCATAAAAACTTAACCCCTCTTTTTAGCCGGTCGGGTAAAAATTCTATGTTACTCACGAGATCAAGACAATTTAAATATAATGACACTTCGCACTCCAAAACCCATCAAGCCGTTTAGTCTACAGAGCGTGCCAAAGAAATATACATACATACATACACTTGAAAAACATAACCCTTCATCTGGCGCAGTCGAGTAAAAATAATAAAAATTAAATAAAAAATTAAATTAATACAATCACACTTAAATTTTTAGTGTGTTAAGAAACTAGCGACATCTAGTAGGAACTATTTGTGTCTCCTACTTACGAAGTAACTACAGTAGGTACCTATCTCAATTTTCTGCTTCTACATAGATATTGTTGTTCGGAACACTCAGTGCTCGAGTTCGTCTCACACATGGCTGGTTTCTTTTTTAATCGATTGTCTTTTTATTTACCTACTTAAAAGTGAACGTCTACCCCTTCTCATTTAGTTATAAATGCAATTTTTTTTAGGTGTGTGTACTTAAATCGCAGTTTGGTAATGGTTATTTCATACGTAGGTAACTTCGGTTACCTACAGAGCTGATGCCGAGGGGATTTTTTTTAAAAATAAGTGAAAAATGAGCGTCATCGGTGGCGTAACGGCTAGGGCCGCCGCCTCCTGTCCGGGAGGCCGTTGTTCGAATCCTGCCACGTGTCAATGTGATTTAGAACTTAGATTGCATATGTACGTTTATCCGACGCTCTTACGGTGAAGGAAAACATCGTGAGGAGACCTACACACGCCTGCAAAGAAACTCGACCTTCACAGTCGACAAACCCGCACTGGGCCCGCGAGGTCGACTTAGGCCCTATCGCCCTAATTCAGGGTAGGCTCGGTCGGTGGGGACGTATGTGAGCTGATATGATGAATTGTATGTCCTACTATTTTTATATTTTTTTAGATGTCTTGAAATAGCGGATTTGCTGGTAGGAGGAGGGGGGGGATACTTGACTCTATAAAAATTTGCACTACGGAACCCTGAACGAAAAATTGATTTAGAAAACCCTCAGTAGTTTTAAAAGAACTAATTAACGATACGAAAGGGTACAAAAAAATAACCCCCTATTTACGTGTAGAAATTTAAGACCTCCTTTACCCTAAAATATTTTTTTTAAAGATTTTTATTTTACTACTTTGTCAGTGTAATTAATATGTAGGGTAAAAGCCGGATAGTTGCCACACTTTTTGAAATCACTCTATACCTCTCAGTACAAAAAGCAAAATACTTTATTTGTAAAAATGGCCGGTACTTTGGTTTTTTTATCTACAAATTTATGAAAAGTAAAAAAACATTTTAGAGTATTAGCGATTTTTGCGGACCTCTATATTTTAGGACATCTACCCCTCATAGAGGATAGTTGCCTAATCCATGTATATTACGTTTAGGATAGATGCCCTTCCAAGAAACAGGACATCTACCCCGCAAAAACTTTGATCGCATTTTGGCTTCCCATGCAATCGCACAGAGACATGAGACACGGTCAACTTAGTGGTAGTTGGAGAATCTTTCGATAGATTAGTAAAATAGCATGCGATTCATTCGCGAAACTAGAGTAATTACAATCGGGGCAACTATACCACTGGGGCAACTATCCTGGTTTTACCCTATACGCATGCCAAATTACAGCTTACTACAAAACATTTACTGCAAAACAGTTGGAGTTGCGCAGGCGCAAGGTTTCGCATTTCCTGTTGACTCTGCAATTAAGCGGCACCTAACACACCTTATCTCCTGTTTATACAATAATAAGTTAAAGTTGTCGAAGAATGTTAATCCATTCGTCAGAATGACTCACGGCCGATGAAGGTCGTCGTCCTGTGTCCGTTTTAAGGCTTAAGAGGAGTGTGTCAATGTCAAAGTTAAAAGCATTTATATTTGCGTGCTCCATCTAACGCTACAATATTTTAAAAGGCTTGTGAAAGCTCACTACTTAACTTAATAATATCATTGTTCTCTGCTTTTAAATCCTTTTTTTACCATCTTCCTTGCTATCTCATTTTCCTTTCTTTAACATAGATAGATAAAATATTTAATTTGTTAATGTTTTTGTTTGTTTACGTATACATTTATTGTTTTATATTTTATTGTTATAATATTTAAGTATATTATATAACTGTTTATTTGCAACTGTTTATTTTTCTGTTTTTAATTATTGCACCGCCCCTTAACTTATTCTATCGCTGTTTCCCTACCCAAAGGTTGCCTGGAAGAAATTGCTACCTAGCAATAAGGCCGACTATTGTATTGTCACAGAATATTTAGTTATATATTCACTATAAAAGTCAATAATTCAATTAAAATAAAACAGATATTCAAGGGGGGCTCCCATACAACAAACGTGATTTTTTTGCTCGTTTTAGCTCGATTTTGATAATGACAACAGGTAGACGCTTGAAATATTCACAGAACATTGAGTTGCAGTATTCTCTTTAGAAATAAACAATTAAATTAAAATAACATTAATATTTAAGGGCGGGCTTCCATACAACAAACGTGATTTTTTTGCTCGTTTTAGCTCGATTTTGATAATGACAACAGGTAGACGCTTGAAATATTCACAGAACATTGAGTTGCAGTATTCTCTTTAGAAATAAACAATTAAATTAAAATAACATTAATATTTAAGGGCGGGCTTCCATACAACAAACGTGATTTTTTTGCTCGTTTTAGCTCGATTTTGATAATGACAACAGGTAGACGCTTGAAATATTCACAGAACATTGAGTTGTAGTATTCTCTTTAGAAATAAACAATTAAATTAAAATAACATTAGTATTTAAGGGCGGGCTTCCATACAACAAACGTGATTTTTTTGCTCGTTTTAGCTTGATTTTGATAGTGACAACAGGTAGACGCTTGAAATATTCACAGAACATTGAGTTGTAGTATTCTCTTTAGAAATAAACAATTAAATTAAAATAACATTAATATTTAAGGGCGGGCTTCCATACAACAAACGTGATTTTTTTGCTCGTTTTAGCTCGATTTTGATAATGACAACAGGTAGACGCTTGAAATATTCACAGAACATTGAGTTGCAGTATTCTCTTTAGAAATAAACAATTAAATTAAAATAACATTAATATTTAAGGGCGGGCTTCCATACAACAAACGTGATTTTTTTGCTCGTTTTAGCTCGATTTTGATAATGACAACAGGTAGACGCTTGAAATATTCACAGAACATTGAGTTGTAGTATTCTCTTTAGAAATAAACAATTAAATTAAAATAACATTAGTATTTAAGGGCGGGCTTCCATACAACAAACGTGATTTTTTTGCTCGTTTTAGCTTGATTTTGATAGTGACAACAGGTAGACGCTTGAAATATTCACAGAACATTGAGTTGTAGTATTCTCTTTAGAAATAAACAATTAAATTAAAATAACATTAATATTTAAGGGCGGGCTTCCATACAACAAACGCGATTTTCATAGATAATACGGAAGCCTACGTGCGCGAGGTCCGACTTGCACTTGGCCGATTTTTTTATCTCAACATAAATGACATGCAAACATTAGGTCGAAAAAAAATATTTCTTCGTATTTTGTATACAATTTCAAACTAGGCGAACAAAACGAGTTGCATGTTAAACGTTCAGATTTCCATACTGGAAACGCTTGAACCGAGATTGTGATACTGATTGATACTGCATTAGGTCCATAAACAGCACACATTTTATTCGCAACATGTGTTGCATTTTATCTTTTTTCAACCGACTTCCAAAAAGGAGGAGGTTCTCAATTCGACTGTATGTTTTTTTTTTAAGTGTGTTACCTCAGAACTTTTGACTGGGTGAACCGACTTTTATGATTCTTTTTATTATTTGAAAGCTAGTGCTTCCCGTGTGGTCCCATATAAATTTTATCAAAATCGGTGTAGTACTTTATTAGAAAATTAAGAAAAATCAAAAATAATAATGCAAAAATGTACTAAGTTGTTGCGACGGAAGTCGGTTTTTTAACGTGTTTAGCATTTTTCACTAGAATGTATTGAATTTCTCGTTACTTTCACTCATTTTCATATAGACAGAAAAAAACTTAGACAAATTTATTTTGTACGCAGCGCGCATAGGATACACTCCTCTTAAGCTTTAAGGCTCCAAGCGATACTGAGGAAAATTAGTGCCTCCTAAAGGAAGTTCTGAGAACCACAAGCTAACACCTCAACATCACGAACCAATCATAAAAAGGTACATTGTGGTTTTTGTTATAATGAAAAATTTCAAAAGAATTTTAATTGTATTATTTACGCGTTCGTTTGTTTATATAATTTAATAAATGTCATCTAGGTACATTAAAAGTAAAGATAATGATTTTCCGCGAATCTGTCATTCATTCATTTGTTCTCTTCTCTTATCGTGTGGCACAATTAACCGTACTATCCAAGGGATAGATGGCGGTTGCCTGGTGTTGCACTTAGCATCACCCGCGGTCACGTGTTGGGTGTTTAGATTTACACTTACGGACGGACGTGTGCAACGCGACCTTCATACACATCTGGCATCAGATGTTAAGGTTTTCTTCACCTTTAAGGCCTTAAGATGGGTCAAATGACAATATTCAATTAAAATGATTAAAGTAACAAAAAATCGATTTAATTGAATACAATTTCAAAAATATTACCACTTTTGATGTAAAAAATATACTGCAGACCCTGTTTTTGCCATTAATTGCAGAATTACTCGAAAACAAATAGTTAATATTTAAAGAAAACAACACATAAAAATCGGTGACTTTAAAGAACTTTCATTTTAATTGAACACATTATTTTAAACTTATTTGAATAGTAATGAAAACATGTAAAAATCGAGAATTGGGCGTTCGATTTTAACGTAACAGCCGCGTTGAAGCCCGCATTGATTACTTACTTTCGATATTATTGAAACACGTATCACCTTCTCGGATTGAGTGATCTTAGTGCCTTAAAGCAATCGGTAATTATATGCACCTACGTAAGTTTCGTAAAACTCAGTGGTACATTGGCCGTCCAGATTTGATCCCTGGACCTCTGGTTAGGAGGGCCGAGTCTTACCGGTTGAGCCACCGACACATTCATTTGTTTTTAAAGTAACATTACTATATGATAAGAAACAGTTGCGCATTGTATTTTAAATTACAAAGACATGCATGTGCCATATTTATTACTGACCATTACCAATGAAAGACGCTCTGTGAATGAAATGAAGTGACTGTCAACGACAGACAGACAGACAGTCCATATTTGATTTTGTGTAGGTCGCCAGCTTGCTTTAGATTCTTGCTGACTAAAACTTTGCGATGGTCATTCTCCGTGCATTTGGATGCATGAAATACAGCACGCTAACTGCCTCCGCGGCGTAATGGTTAGTCCATTCGCTTCATATCAGGAGGTCGCGGGTTCGATTCCCAGCGGGGTCAACTTTGAAAGATTCGGTTTGGTTGGTGGTAGGGCATTTTCATAGCCCGTCTGGCTAGCTACCGGCTACCACCATCTTATCTAAGTCTTGCCGCCAAATATGAGTGTTAACAGCATTGATGTGTTCCGGCTTGAAGATAAGATAGCCAGTTCCCCATTGCGTTGGGGAATCTTGGTAAGCCCGCTTCCATCTTCGGCATCCTCGTCACTTACCATCAGGTGAGATGATGCCAAGGTCTTACCAATTGTGAATTTAAAAAAAACCAGATACCTAGGATTTAGTAGTACTAACTGACGTTTATCTACGTTCTTGAAGTAAATCGCGAGTATGTAGATGGACGTATTCATACATGACTTTCCAGTATTTTGGCCGTGTTAATACTTAGTTAACGCGAATGTGTTAAAAGGTAATTACATTTTGTGAATATAGTATTAAAGTTGTATATATCTATACTAATATTATAAATGTGAAAGTTTGTAATAATTTTGATGATTTATATTGTATGACATCGTGAGGAAACCTGCACACGCCTGCGAAGAAACTCGAAGGTTGTGTGTGAAGTTGACCGACCCGCACTATGCCCGCGAGGTCGACTAAGGCTCAATCGCCCTAATTCAGGGTAGGCTCGAGCCCCTCGGTGGGGACTTATATGAGCTGATATGATTAGTAGGATAATAGGACAGTTGCATGCGTTTGCAAGGCTTCTATTCGTACAGTTATGAACATAAATCTTTTTAGGTTATATAAATTTTTAAAAACGAACATAATTTATTTTTACAAGCTTTTATTTGACTTGCAATGTATGTACGAGTATGTTTTTTCGGGTGGAATCTTGCGACTCAATTTTGAAGCAGATATCTTCAACCGATTGAGCTGAAACTTTGTATACACGTTCAGTTTGGATGACAATGCATAGTTAACTGTGTGACGTCATTCCAAATCCATAATGGCGGGCTTTCAAAGATGGTGGATAAGTTATTTTTTATGCACCCTAATTAAATGGGTTAGCTGAGAAGAATACGAAATAATTAAAATCATCATCATCATATCAGCCACAAATCGTCCACTGCTGGACAAAGGCCTCCCCCAAGGATTTCCACGACGACCGGTCCTGCGCTGCCCGCATCCATCGGCTTCCCGCGACCTTCACCAGGTCATCGGTCCACCGCGTGGGAGGCCTGCCTACGCTACGTTTTCCGGTGCGCGGTCGCCACTCGAGAACTTTACTGCCCCATCGGCAATGGAGCGTGCTATGCTCGGAGTTTCTCTGCGTGATCGAATCAGAATTAAAATAATTTTCAAATAAAAGCTTGTACCTAAAAGTTTTTGTGTTTTTCGAAAATTATTTATTTATTTAATTAGATTGTGTACAAAGAAGAAGAGCAAGAGATATAAAATAGAGATAAGTCCACCTTTGTACACATCCTCTCTAGTTTCTTGTCATTTAAATGTTTGTGTACAATCCTACTAATATTTATAAACGCGAAAGTTTGTAAGAATGTATAGATGCACGGATAAGATAAATAAGGTTGGATTGGCAATAGTCACACTTTTGTTTGAAAACCAGCGTCGCCGCCTGTCTCCCCACCCATCAACTCCACTACACAAGCAATAATAATACATACACGAATTGCGCACACTAATAAACAAAATACACTTAGATAGAACACAGGGCTGCAATTGTGTCTCACACCATTTCGAGAGTCTGTACTCTGTACGTTACACACAACCACACGCAAATAAAAAGTTTGAACGCGTGCTTCGGTTAAGTATGATTATCTAATCATACTTGTGGCGCGCCTGCCCAGCGCACATTTCCAATCCAACCTTATTTATTTGATCCGTGTATGGATTATAGATGTATGTTTGTTACTCTTTCACGCAAAAACTACCATATGGATCTGGCTGGAATTTGGTAGGTAGACAGATTAGGACCTGGATTAATACACAGGCTATTTTTTTCCACGCTTGCGTGCCGCTTGCGGCTCGCACACTTCGCACCCTCGAAAAATCATAGAAACGGTTGTCCACGCGGGTCAAGCCGCGGGAAACAGCTAGTAAAGAATATACTCGTTTATACGAGCAAATACAAAGTGTAGTGTCTTAAGACTAAGGTCTTTGACCAGTGTGTGTTGACCAGTGACGACATACAGACCTGAGACATGGTCGCTTACTATGGGCCTCATAAGAAGGCTCAAGGTCACCCAAGGGCCAATGGAGTGTGCTATCCTCGTAGTTTCTCTGAGTGATCGAATCAGAAACGAGGATACCCGTAGAAAAACCAAAGTAACTGACATAGCTATCAGAATGGCTAAACTTAAGTGACAGTGGGCGGGGCACATAGCTCGTAAAACAAATGGCCGTTGGAGCAGTAAAGTTCTCGAGTGGCGACCACTTACCAGAAAACGTAGCGTAGGCAGGCCTGCCACTCGGTGGGCCGATGACCTGGTGAAAGTCGCGGGAAGCCGCTGGATGCGGGTAGCGCAGAACCGGTCGTCATGGAAATCCTGTGTCCAGCAGTAAACGTCCTTCGGCTGATATGATGATTGATGATATACATAGTAACGTCAGAACTCAGAATTATTGTGCTATGGATAATTATGATGAGGAAATAAATGCGATTTGTTACCTCGGTAACGCAGGGAGCTGTGTCCTCAATGCGAACCAAAGTCTATATATTCACCGAGTCAATCAAAATGTAAAGTTTTTTTTTATTTTTTTTATTCACAATTGGTAAACCCTTGACAACATCTCACCTGGTGGTAAGTGACGATGTTGCCGAAGATGGTAGCGGGCTTACCAAGATTCCCCAACGCAATGGGGAACTGGCTATCTTATCTTCATGCCCGAACAGACACCAATGATATCAACATTGAAGTAAAGTTAAGTAAAGTATGATGGTACGGAACCCTATGTGTGCGGTTCTGACTCGCACTTTACCGATTTTTTATGTCATGATATGGCCAGCTAAACTGTACATATCGTTTAAGGCGCTTTGCACACGACGGGGCGGGGCGGGCCGGTCAATTTCGCCGCCAACGATAGCACAAAGTGAATCCTATACTACCAACGCAAATGGAGGCGGCGCGGTCGACGCGGTCTTTTTGTCCTCCGTGTGCGTTGGTAGTATAGGATTCCCTTTGTGCTATCGTTGGCGGCGAACTTGACCGGCCCGCCCCGCCCCGTCGTGTGCAGAGCGCCTAAACGTCAACGTTTGATAATATGTCAATCTACGTTTGGTCATGTCATTTATTTTGGGTTTTTAAGGCTCCTTAGTCAGCAAGGAACCCTTAGAGTTTCGCCATGTCTGTCTGTCTGTCTGTCTGTCTGTCTGTCTGTCTGTCCGTCTGTCCGTGGCTTAGCTTATAGCACTAGAAATTTCAAATTTGGCATGGTGATAATATATATTAATCACGCCGGCAAAGTGGTACGGTAAAAAAAATAATAGGGTAACTCCCCTACATGTAAAAAGTGGGGTGATTTTTTTTTTGGAGATTATCGCGTGGGATAAAATAACATTTTATAAGTAAATTTTAAAAAACAAAACAATAATATTAGTAGGTAACATTTAGTTATATTATCTAGATAATATTAAATCGGTACAATTTCAAAATTATAAAATAAAAATTAAATTATTATCTATTATTTTATAGTCAGAATAACATAATTAATTCTTAATATATATAAATCTCGTGTCACAATGTTTGTCCTCAATGGACTCCTAAACCACTTAACCGATTATAATAAAATTCGCACACCATGTGCAGTTCGATCCAACTTGAGAGATAGGATAGGGTAGGGTAGGGTAGTGTAGTGTAGGGTAGGGTAGTGTAGAGTAGTGTAGGGTAGGGTAGTGTAGTGTAGTGTATGTAGGGTAGGGTAGGGTAGTGTAGGGTAGGGTAGTGTAGTGTAGTGTAGGGTAGTGTAGGGTAGGGCAGGGCAGTGTAATGTAATGTAAGGCGGTACGAAGTTCGCCGGGACAGCTAGTATAATTATACAATTAAAAATTATTGCTCTATTTCAACTTCGGTCAACGAGACGCAGGGGGAGGTTCCACCCCTTTGTTGTTGTTGTGTTGTGTTGAAGTGGAACTCCTTGCCTGCGTCTGTGTTGCCCGACTCCTAAAATTTGGGGATATTCAATGAGAGAGTGAATAGGCATTATTTGAGTTTTCGTGTACTATCCTCGACTACATCGTCACTTACCATCAGGTGAGATATAGTCAAACGCACTTACCATCATAATAATAATTCATTGACCTTGTGGAGCGTCAGTTCGACAAGCCAAAGTTTTAGTCAGACTTTAAATGTTTGCTCACTCGGGGCAGATGTAATCCTTTTATTACAAAGTTTGTAAGAATGTATGTTTGTTACTCTTTCACGCAAAAACTACTGAACGGATCTGGCTGAAATTTGGTAGATAGACAGATTAGGACCTAGATTAACACATAGACTACTTTTATCCACTGCGCAGCCTCGAAAAGTCATAGAAAAACGTTGTCCACGCGGGTGAAGCCGCGGGAAACAGCTCGTGTACTATCTTAATGTGTCTTGGGTTTGCTTGTGTATTCGCAAAAATATGGTAGGATCTCTGCATTGTTTTTTTTATTTTTTTTTATTAAAAATTTGAGTGCGTTTGGCTGCACCTCACCCGATGGTAAGTGCCGATGCAGCCGAGGATGTGACACGCAAGCTCAAATAGTGCCTATTCACTCTCGTCTTGAAGATTCCTAAATTGTACGAATCGGGGAATACAGACGCCGGAAGGGAATTCCACTCCTTGGCCGTTCGCATGATGAACGAAGACGCAAAACGCTTCGTGCGTAAAGGTGGAACATTGAAGACAAAGGGATGGAACCGCCCTCCGCGCCTGGTCGTCCGATGATGAAATGGAGAGGGAGGAATGAGGTTGTGAAGCTCCAGGGCACACTCTCCGAAATGAATGATCTTGAACCCCGGACAAGAAACTCGGAGGACAACGCTTATCTTAGGCAAAGTATATATTATATTAGTACTAACATACAGTATGGACACTCCCTGCCGCTCCCTAGATTGCGACCTCACCCCCTCGTCTCCCAGGTTGATACAGATTTGTTATAGTTTGGTTCTCGAACGTATGGGATTTCGCCGTCATTTGTTTCACGACCATTGTATGCAGTGTCAAAGGTGCGTCTAAGGTGTGACCTGCGTCTTCTGCGTCCTTTTGACTATATTACTTCTATATTCTCCCTCAACTCAACTTTAACACGTGAAATGAGAAGCAAAATGTAAGAAAAATCTCCAGGCCGCTTTTATAAGACTTACAGTTACCGACTGGCTTGGCTACCCAAATTCAACTGTCGGAAGTCATTTCGTAGATAGCTGTAATTCGTTCATAGTCCGTTGTGATTGATAGCTCACGAATGCATGATCGAATTCGTTTTTTCAACCCAGTTTAAACTACTCATTTAGATATTTACTACGAGCACCTTCCTGCAGATCCAAGGAATGTCACAAATGACGAATTGATATCCGACTAAAAAACCTTTTGTTGATTAATTAATTTTATCTACTCTCATATCTTAAAGTTCGCATTATCAACTTTAAAACAAGTTTATATTGGCATACTTTATGAACGTAATATGGTAATTAAAAAAAAATACATTATAACATTATTTTGTCATAATGTTTTTTTTTTCATTACGATACAAGTTAAACCAAAAAGATAATATCACCAACGAAGTTCCATATAATTTTTTTTTATTGGAACGCACATGCGGTTCGCGCCATTTTTACATCAATAAAAAAGTTTTCATTCCAATTTTTACTTGCCTGTGACAGCGCCCGCTTTAACGCATGCGCGGTGATGTGTTGGTTTTTCATTGAATTTTGTTGTAGATACTGAGTTTCGTGGATAATTTTCATTATTGTTTAAAAATGTCTGAGATCAGTGAAAGCATTGTTTTTACCTGTCTGTGACACCGTCCGCTTCAGTGCAAGCGCGGTGATGCGCTGGGATTCAGCGCTATGACACGTTTTTTTATAGGTACCTAATGAATTTCGTGGGATTTTTTCTTACTCTTAACTTTGATCTTTGTATTTTGGTTGATTCAATCCCAATGTATGAGATTAGATAAAGTAGTGTATGAAACTGCACATAATTTGGTCTTAAAACACTCGAGTAATGCTATTAAAAAAATCGCCTACGGCTCGTTTTTTTAACTTACACTCGTATTTTAAGAACCCTTATTATGCAACAGTTTCATAAATTACTATTTCAATACAGTTGCTCGAAAAGTAGTCCTTTTTGCCAGTCAAGTGTGCGCAAAATTGATTTTGTGCTTTTACTTTACCATTTTTTTTAATTTCTAGCTCGGAGGAACAAGACATTTCTAGCAAATAAAAAATGTAATAACCAAAGATACAGAATCTTCTTAAATACTTTGGATAGGAGAATTTTAAAAGAGATTGGTTGTTCCTCCGTGAGGTTAGTACATAACGCTAGCTGATTAGATTCTCTTTGGGTTATATCTTTGTGAAGAAAGGATAATATATATGAATGAAGCGCATAGGTTACACCAAGGAATAGGTCCATCTTTTCCAAGGAGGTTTATTAAAACCTAAGTAAGCATTAGCTTACAATAATTTTATCCTAAGCCTTATTGCAATCTATTTATGGTAATATTAAAAAAACTTACGCATGTACGGCTTAGCTAAATTAAATTTTTAAGTTTTCGTAAAACTGAATTAAGTTGTTTTAGTTGTGAATGTGTGATGAGCAGATTTGTTTGCTCTGTGTCTGGGTGTTAAATATCTATATATGTATGTATTTAAACGTATATAAATATTTGTATCAGTGTCTTGTTCCCATAACACAGGGAATCCTACTTTGGGGCCAGACGACCATGTGTGATTTGCAAAAAAAAAGATTATAATTGAAAAAATAGATTTAAAAAACTATAAAAGTCTATGGTGTTTAAAGTAACATAAGCTGTAGCGGTGGCCCGGCGCAATGTGCGTGGTAAGCACTTTGCCACCGCGTCGCCCCGTGTCGTCGCAGTCGGTCTCCCACCTTAGTTGTGCGCGCGCATGCGCGAATAAATATAAATTCCAAATTCAAATATCTTTACCTTATTTCCAACACACGCAACCTTCAGATAGTGTATTAGCCACAAAAACACTAAAGTGGCGACGCGGTGGCAAAGTGCTTACCACGCACATTGCGCCGGGCCACCGCTACATAAGCAAATTCTCAATCAACGTTCTGAACCCTCTCCCAGCGAAATTAACTCGCACTGTTTCGGTTTTTTTAATAAGTAAAAATTTTTTTTCGTGTTGTATTGTATCATGAAATTACGTAGCTGGCCGAGGAGGACAGAAGGATTTGAAAATTTGTTTCACATACAAAAGAGAGTATTGATCAAAGAAAAAAAAACGTAGTTTTAAATACCATTTAGCAGCAGGAACACAATGACCTCATCATGAATAATAACTTAACCAATTTTATAATAAACTAGCTGTGCCCGCGACTTCGTCCGCGTGGAGGTTTTGAAATTTCCCACTTGAACTCTTGAATTTTTCGGGATAAAAATTAGCCTTTAAGTTAACCCGGGCTATAAGGAACAACCATACAAAATTTCATCAAAATCGGCTTGGTAGTTTTTGCGTGATGCGTGAACATACAGACAGACAGACAACCAAAAAATCCAAAAGTGGTTGTTTTGGCCTCTATATCGTTATAGTAATGTCCACCACAATTATTATTTTCCAAAAATATTTCATGTACAGACACGGCCCCGTTACAGTTTTATTATATGTATAGATTAATAGCCCGTCTGCATAAAAATTAAAAACATTACCCCTCTATTCTGGGCGGCTGGGTAAAAATGTACCCATGTCACTCAGCCAAAGAAACAGACATAGGGTACATACATATATACTGGGTGTAACAAAATTGGTATAGGTCCCGCTAACTCGGGATTCTATCATACTGAACAACTTTTGTTCTATGACTTTGCTGAAATCGCAAAAAAATGACCGATTTTGTTGAAGTAAAACTTCTTTACGCACACTTGTCTTGGGGAATAAGCAGGTGAATGCGTTACGCGAACGGTGATTAAGTTTTACTCCAGTCATGTGGTCTAAAGCACACTCGTTTTTTTTTTCATTTGTAACCGACTTTAAAAAAGGAGGATGTTCTCAATTCTACTGTATGTGGTTTTTTTTGTACGTTCGTTACGCGATCATTCCGCCAATTATGAATTGATTTTGATGATTCTTTTTTTGTTTTGTAAGTCATACTTTAGATGTGGTCCCATAAATTTTTTTATCGAAATATATTCTGCGCTTTTTGAGAAAATCAGCAAAAATGCTTTGGTTTGTGTTTTTTCCCTTCAGGAAAAGTTTTTGATGAGGACTTTCAATCACTGTTTTTTTTTATTTTATTTAACGTTGTTACATAGATAGTATTACTTAAAATTATATTTAAAGTATTAAAAAACTTAAAAAAGACGTCAAAAAGATATTCATCATTAAATTATGAATACACGAAATTAACCAACGAAATCAATGGTAGGTACGAATCAAATATGGGGCCTTCAATTTTTTTTGAGGTTGATGCCTGCAAGGCTATTGAATCTAAAACATTTGATAGAAAAGCTGTGTCACAGGTGAGATACTAGTTACTGCGTAAGCTGTGTGCTGATAACGACCTCGAAAATAATTGTAGGCCCCTAATTTTACCTTTGATTTCGTTATTGTTGGTTTATTTCGTGTAGGTATTCATATTTTATATAAAAACCTGTTGTTCACGCGGCTTCGCCCGCTCAGATTCCGGTGAAAAATTTTCTATACCTGTTCTCAGACCTACCAAATATACACAGAAAATTTCATGGCAATCCGTCCTAACACTGTGACACGAGAATTTTATATATGTATACAGATTTTTTTCTTACTTTTGATAAATTTCTTATTGAACTCTGTTTTTAGTTCTTTTAACTTTTATTTTTTTATGGAGGGCCCATTTTTTGTGAGCTATTGTTTTTTAAAAATTTTGCTATTAATGCCTAAAACAATGTTTTTTTTTCATTAAAATTGGTAATATTTTTGAAATAGTATTCAATTAAATCGATTTTTTATTACTTTAAGTAACAATATTATATATTTTTTCCATACTGATAGCTTTACACAGTCTTTCAATAATATGAATTGAATATTGTCATTTGACCTATCTTAAGGCCTTAAAACGATGCTACGTGTTCAGTCGTACCATAACTGAATTAGTACATGTATACAAAAAATTGACAATTTAAAACACGTGTTCACACTTGTTAAAGATGAATGAAGCATATCATAGGCATATCCTCAACATCAACTACCTACGTGTTGTCCGTAACGTGAGTCGTCCTCGCTCACTAGAGTCGGGTTTCGCTCATTGTGAGCTGCTGTTACGAGCAAAAAGATACCGCGTTTCAACGCAATTTTACTACAAAAACATATAATGTGTTGATTCGTGGAATAGGGATGACGACAGCATCAGAAATAAATTATGAACTCTTGATCACTAAATTGCCCTCCTACTTAAACTTCGGAAAACCTTACTCGTTTTTTTCTTCTATCAAGTCTTCGATTTTTAACTCACCAAAATCACAAAATGAGTACATAAATGACGCTGCAAAACTATGACGTCACGCCTAGGTATTTCAAACATTTTTAGAACAAAATGTCGTTTTAGACAGATGATAAAAATTAAATCAGAAGATCAGCATTCGTCATCCCTGATCAAGTTCTGAAGGTAAACGTTCAATAAAGCTATTGTGCGAAATATTGAAGAATGTCAAAGTCAAATGGATTGTCTTTTAATTTAAATTTGGTAAGGCCTTGGCATTATCTCACCTGATGCTAAGTGACGATGATGCCGAAGATGGAAGCGGGCTTACCAAGATTCCCCAACGCAGTAAGGATCTGGCTATCTTATCTTCGAGCCGGAACTCATTAATTCTATTAACGTGCTGTTAACACTGATGTTTGGCGGCAAGACTTAGATAAGATGGTGGTAGCTAGCTAGGCGGGCTATGATAATGACATACCACTAACCCGAATCGAACCCGCGACTTCCTGGTGTAAAGCGAACGGACTAACCATTACGCTACGGAGGCGGTTGGTATGTACTACATTTCAAATGTTAGTATGTAAGATATCCGCTTCAAAACTTGCAAGGTTTTGACTTTTGACCCACTTCCCGGTGTTCGAATGAGCTGAAATTTGCATACACGTTTAATTTGGATGACAATGCCTGATTGATTAGCTAAGTGACTTCATTGTTAATCCAATATGGCGGACTCCCAAAGGTGGCGTACCAGTTTTTTTTATGTACTCCCATGATATGGGTATCGTATGAAAGACTATTTGTCTATTTTTACACGACTACTCACAAAACGGAGTGTATTGTTTTCAGGTCGTAATTCGTATGTATGTATGGTTTTTATTCCACGATACCTTCTAAACGGCTTGATGGATATTAGAGTGCATGGTATCTTTAGATTCATCATAATCCCGTGAGTGACATAGGATACATATTTATTTACCTGACTTCCCAAAAAAGAGGGGCAGTGTTTTTACACAGTCGTGTTTCATTATTTTTTTAATTTAAAGTTATAGTACACTCAATTTGTTTTTATTTTTATTTTATCTTTAAATAAAAAAAAACCTTACCCTTCAAATAAAATAAAACAGTGTACCAAAATCGTGAACTAGTATCATGACATAGCGGTCATCATAGAAATCACCCTAGAGTAGAAATGGTTATGTAAATAAACAATCTAATTGAATAAAAAAAAAAAACGGGTGGGGCTGTGTCGGGGCACACGGCCGTTGGTTTTAACGTGAATACGTCTCGTAACGGGTAATATGTAGTTTCTATATAAAATATTATTATTTATGTATGTCATAATCTAATATAATATAATCGATAGATTTTGACGAGAGCTGACGATTGAAACTTGAATGAACGTCGTAGCTTCACCGAGTCGAAAGTTATACTAAATGGAAATCTCGATACGCAGCAAAATGACCTTCAAAATGGCGGGGCTGCCCCCTCCCCCGCGCGCGATGTGTTACAGTCCTTACTTAGCGTAATAAATTCTTTAATTCTTTAGCTATCAAGTGGTGTAAACGAAATTTGGATGGAGATGATAGATATGTAGCTACAACACTAAACTGTATCCCCCGATTTTGTTATCATTCGTTTTTTTGGATTGCATCCCTATGGAGGTAATTTTAAAGACGTATTCAGGTCAAAAATAATAACCCAACTGCATTTAAACATTACCCCTCTTTTATAGGCAGTCGAGTAAAAGTGCATCCTACGTCACTCACGGGATCAATACTAATCTAACGACACCTCGCACTTCAAAATCCATCAAGCCGTTAAGTCACAGACTCCGCCAAAGAAACAGACATACAAACATACAAAATACATACTTACATACGAATATACACCCGAAAAACAATACCCTCCTTTTTTGGGCAGCGGGTTAAGGGGATTCCTGACCATTTCGGTCGTTTTCATGTGCTATAAAGTATACCATAAGATTAGGTACTTAAAAATTATCAAATAAATATATGTTGTAACTTGGTTTCAGTTTATAAATTTGACAGGAAGATAATTGTATAAAACCTTCTAAATAAAGAGAAAGAATTATTTTCATAAACCTCTTTTCTCGTACATAAATCGTATAGGATTCCTAATTTTACTACATACAGTCGTGAAACATTTTATTTTTAGTTAAGAATCATGTACTTAATAATTCCACAGAGCGGTATTTTATTATGTGCAGTATTTTATTAAAAAATCGTAAAAATAATAATTTCTGGTTCGCGGGTCCGTGCGCGGGCGACGGGCGGCAGACGGCCATAGGTCTTCGTACGGGGAACACGTGTCGCTCTAGATCGCTCGCTGCCATTGCTTGCGCGCAAATTTATTTACTGTTTTATTTCGGAAATCTGTTGAATATTCAGTTAAGTTTTTTATTATTTAGTGTTATTGTGGAAAATAATAGTGACAGGACACATTTTTAGTAATAATTATTGATTAAAATAAGCGAAAGGACGCATTTTAGGTTATATTACTGTTTTAGTGTAAATTATCGTGATAGGACACCTCATCAAATCATCAGTTTTACCTATTAATCGTGTTTTGTTTTATCAATTTATCATCATGCCTAAGGTATCGAAATCAAAAAGAGTTCGTCAAAAGCATTGGGCAACATACTTGAAAGATAGACGGTGAGTACATACCTACTTATTCAAAAGAGTACTATTTATGTGTGACTAATGTTATACTCTGTAATTCCTATTGAAAAAAGGGGACCGAAAGATATTTCAGTTTTGGTCAATAACAGCACAAAAGCGGTACAGTAATTTGCGACATCAAAGCAAGTCCTAATGGCACAGCCGTATTACGCCAGCTTATCAAACATGACTTATCAAGTTCGATCCTGCCCACAGGACATTTTTTTTATAATATTTTGAATTATCATTTTTATTCAATTTTATGTTTACCACATTTTTTTCAGGGAACCGCGCAAGTCTGGAAATGATATACAAAGTTGCGAAAATTCTGATCAAAACACTGTGCTCCGGGTTGATCCTGTTGCTAAGTAAGTGAAAAAGACAATCTCATTAGAGCTCACCTTCATTTTCTGCATTTATTATACAATTTTTTTTTTCAGAAAACAATTAGGTCGATCTCGTTCCGCTTTAGTGGAAATTCCACAAAATTTGGATCTTCCAGTTGGACCCTCGGAGTTTTGTGCAAATCCAGTATCGAGGTACGTGAGAAAATAATATCTATATGATGTAAAAAAAATTAACGGCAAACATTCCAAGGGCTGAACCAGCCCATGAAACTGAACAACTTTCCCTAAGGAACATAGCTACCGACCGAGTTAGTTTGTATGGGTGGTCCAATTTTTTTTTCATATTTCTACCTATGTTCCTTGGGAAAAGTTGTTCAGTTTCATGGGGTGGTTCACCCCTTGAAATCTTTATCTTAATTTTTTTACCACCTTATATTTTTCAGTTTATAGACCAGGAGCTCATGTCGTTTAATTTTTTATTCATTTCATTACAATTTTTAAAATCATAATCTTGTCATCATTTCAAAATTGAATGATAGACTAGGAGCCCGTGGCGTTTTCAGTCGTTCCTTGTTAGTATTACAGAAAGTTATAATTTTCAGTAAATTTTTACGACCATCACAAAGTCACTCGGTAGGAAGTTCTATTGCACAGAGACAGAATAGTTTGAATTCATGAAGCTAAACTGATTTTGTTCTATGACATTCCTTCCATTTGAAAAAAAATTGGTAAACAGATACTGTTTTGTTTGCAGAGTTACTTACGAAGAACTGAGAGTACCAGAAGAACTCAATAAGTTGAATGGTCTAGATTCTGACATTGATCATGAGGTATGTATTAGTTCTACAGACAAACACTTGTCCAGGTCCAACTTATTGCTCTAAAAAAATTATTTACATAATCTGTTTCAGTTATTAATTACTACGGAAGAAGAAAAATGTGCCAAAGAAGAGCACATAGGAAGGAGAATTGTAAACTTATCTTATTTTACGAAACAATTACTTGACTTATGTCAACATAGCCCATTCGGATGCTCTGCAAATGAAATCATATTAACAGGAGAAAAACAATGTGGCCTGATGTCAAAATTTACATTTAGATGTAAAATGTGTAACACAGTTTTTATAGTAAATAATGATAACTGCGAAGAAAACTACTTAAACCTGAACGCGTGTGCAGTCGCGGGTACGGTTGCAATAGGTTGCGGACGTTCACAATTGGAAGAAATTATGTCGGCTATGAATTTGCCTAGCTTAACCGAATACGTATACGACCATAATCATGATCTAATCAGCAAACATTGGGAGAAGGTTTTAGTGAAAAATATGCAAGAAGCTGGAGTTCGTGAAAAGGAGATAGCTACAGCAGAAGGAAACATTAATAAAGAAGGATACGGTGTCGTGGATGTCATAGTCGACGGTTGCTGGAGTAAAAGATCATATAAAAAGAATTATTCAGCTCTTTCTGGTGCTGCAGCCATTATTGGGAAAAACACAGGGGAAATTTTATATTTAGGTATTAAAAACAAATATTGTCAAGTCTGTGCAACAACACCGGAAGACCAAGAACCTAAAGAACACATATGCTTTAAAAATTACTCTGGTCCATCCACAGGTATGGAAAGTGCTATACTTGTTGAGGGTTTTAAAAAATCTATGGAACAACACGATCTTGTATATGGCAGATTGATATCGGACGGAGATGCCAGCACATACTCCAAAATTTTAGAGGCGCGGCCATACCAAAACAAAACTGTTGAAAAGATTGAATGTCGCAATCACGTGTTGCGCAATTTATGCAATAAGTTACAGTCACTTACAACTGAAACAAAATATTTATTGAAGCACAGAAAATCAGTGACAAGAAAGGCAATTTTAGCACTCCGATGCACCATAATAAAGGCTATCCAAAATCACAAAAATAATTCGGACGTCGAACTTCTTTTTGACGACATATTACGGTGTCACACGCACGCATTTGGTGACCATAGTCGATGCAAGCCATATTTCTGCACAAAAGTTGGTGAAATAGATAAAGAGAAGGTTACCACTGACTTCTTCACAAGTGCTTTGTGGCAGCGTATTAATTTCATTGTTCAAGGAGTGGCTGCGCATGCACGAAGTTTGATACATGATGTGGACAGTAACCGAGTAGAAAACTTCCACAGTGTTGTGGCAAAGTTTGTCGGCGGAAAGAGAATAAATTTTTCAAAAAAGAATTCTTATCAATTAAGGGTCCAAGCGGCTGCCGTGGCTTTTAATGAAAAAAAAAACAATATCACGGCTATACAAGTCATTAAATGGTGGTAAAAGCCCCACCGGAGAACTAAAAAGATTGGAAGAATATAGAATTAAGAAAAACGCATACAATAAAATAAATAAAAAACCAAGGAAGCGTTTATTTAAAGCAACAGGACAGACAGATAAAGAATACGGAGAGGGATGTGTTAAACCGGACATGGACGAAGATAGTTTTAATAAAGTAAAGGAAACATTTTTAGGAAACTTGAATAAGACAGATGCGGAAATAGAAGAAACCCAAAAAAACACAATACTGCAAAGTGACAGTGGTGAGTGGCTGGAGCTTCGCCGCTCTCTATTAACTGCATCTAACTTTGGGAAAATCATAAAACGTAGAAGTGATACAAGTTGTGTAAATGCGGTAAAAGAGTTATTATACAAGTCCAACTTGGATCACGTTGCAGCAATTAAACATGGACGTGAAAATGAAAGAAAGGCCTGATTTGTACTTGTGATACGTAAGTGTTGAAGATGACGTCCTTCGCACCTGAGGGATATGGTGATATGCTTAATGGTTACGCATACTGCGATTGTGTGTCTGCGCAAGTTTGCAACGAGTACATAACTCGCTACCCCGGTCGTCGAGTGCCGGATGTGGCCGTTTTTGACTTTGACTTGTCTACTGCGGCCTATTCAATTGATTTATGTACGATTTTAATGATTGACGTCCTAAAGCATCTTATTACACATGTAAAAATGCAATAACAATAATAATAAGACACACAAAATAAACAAAATTAAATTTAGTAGCCTAAAAATCGGCAACTTTAATAAACAAAATTAAAAGTCGAATATCTCGAAAAGGGTTAAGTTTAGGGTAGGGTGTTTCATAGTGAAATAAGTCAGAAATAATGGGTACGCCCTTAACGGATCTAGAACGACTTTTCCTGTAACCCTGTATATGAGCCGGTGTGGAGCAATTACAAGATGCAGTGCAGTTGGAGGGGGCATAAGGGGGATGGGGGTTAGTTGGATGGATGGGGTTAGTTGGAGTAAAACGTAATCTGATTCTTTATCTTTGTATAATTCACTTTGAAAATGTTCACAATTACAAATTCATATACACATAATATATATATATAAATTCATTGAAACTTTAGCGGGAAGGCTTAGTTCAGCTGCTTATGCCGTTAAGAAAATAAAACAGTTAACGGATGTAGATACTGCGAGACTAGTGTATTTTAGTTACTTCCATAGTATAATGTCTTATGGCATATTACTGTGGGGGCATGCGCCTGATATATAAACTATTTTCATCCTGCAGAAAAGAGCTATCCGCGTAATCTATCAGATGCGATCACATGACTCTTTACAGAATAAGTTCAAAGAAATCAATATTTTAACTGTTGCTAGTCAATTTATATATGAAAACATCATGTACGTTCGTAAGAATTTGCATTTATTTCCTAAAAACAGTGACAGGCATAATTTGAATTTAAGAAATGTAAATAAAATAGATATAGCCTTTTCGAGACTGAGTAAGGTTAAAAAGTCATTTGTGGGGCAGTGTATAAGATTCTACAATAAAATTCCAGAAAATGTAACTAGTTTGTCAGAGAATAAATTCAAGACTCATGTCAAAAAATGCTTGTGCTTTAGAGGATATTATAAAATAATAGATTATGTAAATGACAAAGATATATATGTTGATTCTATAACAAAAATACCATTACCTGAGACTGTAATCTGAATCATGACATTATTTGTAATTTTATTTTTATTGTATTTTTTTTTGTTTTGACTATTTAAAAGTGTGTGTAAACACCTATTTGAAATAAATTGTTTTGAATTTTGAATTCATATACAAGAGCGTCGGTGGCGTAATAGCTAGGGCCGCCGCCTCCTGTCCGGGAAGTCGTGGTTCGATCCTGCCACGTACCAATGTGATTTTAGAAATTTAGATTTCATATGTACGTTTATCCGACGCTCTTACGGTGAAGGAAAACATCGTGAGGAAACATGCACACGCCTGCGAAGAAACTCGCAGGTTGTGTGTGAAGTCGACTAACCCGCACTGGGCCCGCGTGGTCGACTAAGGCCCGATCGCCCTAACTCAAGGTAGGCTCGAGCCCCTTGGTGGGGACGTATATGAGCTGATAAGATACACATAGAATATAATATATATATTGTTTAATTTTTAAATAAAATGATAATGCCTATCTAGGTAACCGCACACCTGCCTCTTGGCCCCTCGACCTGCCCCTTTATCTACCCACTCCTTAATCCACCCCTTAGTTCACCCCTCCGCCTCTCCACTGCCCGTCAGTACCTAATATGCCCCTCTAGCCTCCCCCCAACCCTTTATCCATCCAAGAAACCGCCCCTAATACACCCCTCAATCTCATCAAAAATGCGTCGGCTCCTGGACTATAATATTTTTTTAGCTTTTTGATGGCTTTTCGTAGAAATTACTCGAACTTCAAACATGATTGCTAGTGGCTGTAAATGTGAAAATTATATCTTCATCTTATCAGCTCATACACGTCCCCACCGAGGGGCTCAAGCCTACCCTGCATGCTATCGGTCCCTACGCGGCCCAGTGCGGATTGGTCGACTACACACACATTCTTCGAGTTTCTTCGCAGTCGTGTGCAGGTTTCCTCACGATGTTTCCTCCTGTCCGGGAGGCCGTGGTTCGAATCCTGCCACGTACCAATGTGTTTTCGATTGCATATGTACGTTTATTCGACGCTCTTACGGTGAAGGAAAACATAGGTTATTACTTCTTTTACTTACTTTGTTAGTTCAACGAAGATCTGAATTTTGGTTATAATATTGATAATTTTCTTGAAAAGGTATCTTTTTATGAAAAAAAAACAATAATTATTAAATCCATGTATTAATACAAATGTAGAATGTCAATAGAACAATGAAAGAAACAGTCAAAATAAAATATCAGAATTAAATGTCCAACTCAAATTAAATATAAAATATGAATTTAAATTAATTTTGTAAGAAATTGGACCCCCCTTACCACTATATTTGTATCAGCAGTCGAAACATTTTTAAAAGAATTTTTTTAATATTTCAATTAAACTTTCTGATGTTCAATAAGATAATAGCATTTTAATTTAAAACTCTATTTACAAAATATACCGGGTGGCGAGTGATGATTAGAAACAAGAACCCATCCAACGAACTCAGAATAAAAAAACCCATCGCATGTCCTAGTAGTACTAGGGGATGCAGTACCGGTTCCGTCTCAAGAACCGGGACTGGATTTTCGGTACTGTACTTGGTACCGGGATTTACCGGGAAATTCGGTACTTTCGGTACTTGCTTAAATGTTGCTATTAATTTATTGTGTAAAGGGCACGAGTGCATGCAGTGAGCATATAATTAAGAAAATGGGCTCATTAGAAATGGGTTGGTGTTTTATTTTTTTCTATTCTGTGTCTTTTATTGACATTAATCATTAAAACACAATCAGTATCATAAAACATACAAGTTTTGAGATCAAAATAGTAACAAATAATCAAATAGAACTAAATTCGAGTTACATTTTGAATTAGAATAGTCTTTGTTCCTTCCACTATAAACTATAATCTCACTAAACATATTGAGCAAAGCAAAACTGAAACATTTCTTCGAGATCAAAATATTAGAAAACACGGTGTCATCTCAAGCTATACAAAACCAGTATACACGGGTCTCACGTATTTTGAAACTCACAGGCATCGCGGCCAGTTTATACTGGTTTTATATAGCTTGATGTGGCGCCGTGTGTATATTTCCAAGTTACAAATAATATTATAATTACAAACGTTATTCTTATAAAAATAAAAAGTTTAAAAAACTAAAAATCGACCTCAAAACGCAATTCACCCAAAAGTATGAAATAATATTATTAAACTTAAATACACGATATAAACCAACAATAACGAAATCAAAGGTAAGTACGAATTAAATGAGGGTCTTAATTTTTTTTTGAGGTCTTTGCCAGCACACAGTTACTTACGTTCCAAGTGTTTTAGATTTAATGGTTTGCTGACACTGACCTCAAAAAAAATTTTAGGCCCCTAATTTAATTCATACCCACCTTTTTTTCGTATTTGTTGGTTAATATCGTGTATTTAAGTTTAATAATATTATTTCATACTTTTGAGTATATTTCGTTTTGAAGTCGATTTTTAGTTATTTAAACATTTATTTTTATTTTCTTTATTTTAAGTAATAATGTTATCTATCTAACAGCGTTAAACCTAATCACCTACTTGCCAATAGTAATAATAGTCATAATGCATGTTTCATTAAAATATACACAGACTTCTATCATCATCTCAGCAGCATGAAAGTTAAGGAGTTAAATCTTCCATCATCAGCTCATCTGAATAACCTGAAACAATACAACTATCGGTCTATGCGTACCTACGTTTAATATTTCAAGAATTATCTTCCAACTCCAAACCATTAGGGAGTTGTACCATCCGTAATCACCTCATTAACACTAGAGTGGACGCGCCCCTATTAGTTACGTAAGCGCTCGCGTGGTGTACATATGACCCCAACTTTAATACCAGTTTACTCAGCTTTGTGGTATCAAATTAATAAAACACTTATTATAACTATAAAAGGAACTTTATTTTGAATAACTTTCTTATATGCTAAATAGAAAACAAATTGTTTTATATGATTTAAACCTTCAAACAAAAAAAAAACAAAAACACTAATAATTTTTAATGGTTTGGTTTATAATCAGCCTTGCATTTCAAATAAAATAATATATTAAAATTTTTTATTCACCTTGGTGACAGTCTGGACATATCATCACCTGATGGTCACTACAGATCCATTTAGAACATAAAGAACAGGCTCTGCGGGTACACCGGTCTCGGCTTCGACTGCAAAACAAAAATACAGCCATAATAAGGCATATTTGTTTTTCTAGCAACAAAATAAATAATTGAGAGTATATTCACAAATAAAACACAAAAATAAAGTCATTAAAAAAAAAATACTTACAAGAGTAAAAATCGTTATTGTGCTCCAAAATAATTCCACGAGAGATCGCGCGGGATCATGTGTACCCCAAACAACTTCAAACACTCACTGCGCAAGCGACAGTCCCGAACGCGCGCCTGCGGACTACTAAATGTATAGATTAGTTTATAACTGAGGCTTAGCTAGGCGCTCAAGGTTATTGAATATCAAATCACAGAGTTATAAGTCAAAACAAAACATTGGGGTACGTATGACCCCACGCGTCCACTCTAGTGTTAACATAAGATGATGACTAAAAGACGCTAATACTTTAATAGCTTTAGAAAACATATGAATCACGTAATACGTGCCTATAAAATTTGAGGGTTTTCCCTTGATTTCCCTGGGATCCCATCATCAGATCCCAACTTGGTGACAATGGGATCCCCTCGGAAGTATACTCTTTCGAATAAAAAAAGTATTTTTAAAATCGGTTCACATCGTGCGACGATATCGCGTAACAAACATACAATAAAAAACATACAGTTGAATTGAGAACCTCCTCCTTTTTGGAGTCGGTTGAAAAGTAGTTGCAGTAAATACAATTTAAAACTCAACTTTTGAAATAACTGATAAATAAAATCATCATTTACATTTAAGAATAGCTTTTCTATCTCGGTAATAAGTTCTAAGGAAACTTATAGCATTAACGCTTATGTCACTTAACGACGTTCTGAGATTATTACAAATTATACATTATTAATTAAAAATAATACTTAAATTTTAAATAAATGTTGGTGTGACCGTAAATGATGCAAGTAAAATTGTGTTACTTTATAACATTGTATAAAAAGTAGGTTTTTTATTTGATTTTATCGTATATTGAAAAAAAGATAGTGAGAAAATGATATGCACTTCTAAAGTACCGAAAGTATCGAAAGAACCGGGATTCGTTCGCTGAAGACCCGGTACCGGGTTGTTTAAAAAATCCCGGGATTTCCCGGTATTTTCGAGACCGAGATTTCCCGGGAGCATGCCCTAAGTAGTACAAGCTAGAGCCGGTAGATGGCCGAGTTTAATGACCTTTTCGTAATAATTATCAGGTGAAGTACGGGTGGGTGGGGTGTGGGGAAGGCTAAACGCTTAAGGTCATTGAGAAAGGGAACGCCCTTAATAAGTAAATAATCGTAGTCTAAAAACAACCATAACAAATTCTGCTCGCAAATAATGGTTAATTAATTAATAATAATAATGCACGAAACTTATAAATCCATTAAAAGTCAGTGACTTATATATTACTGTTCACTATTAGCCGTAGCGAGCGGTAGGTAGCGGAAACTACTTCCTTCCTACTGATAACGCCCTGTTATAATTGGGTTATAATTTACAAGGTAGGTATCAGTATTTTATCGGGATCCCCCTATACCACCATTGAATTAGTACTACTAGTACGTAGTAATTCAATGCCTACCACTATAAGGTACTATCACACCCTGGACACTTCATACGACGGGCCAGAAATGACATTTCAATAAACGATTGACGGAACAAACGAAATGGCGGCGAAATCCTATACGTTCGACAACCAAACTGTAACCAATCTGTATCAATCTGAATGAAGAGGGGGTGAGGTTGCAATCTAGAGAGCGGCAGGGAGTGTCCATACTGTATGTTAGTACTAATATACTCGTGTATACTTTGCTACTATATTCCTGGTGTACACTGGTGCAAACGCAACCAACTTAAATTTATAATTTCTAGTATATTTTTCAATCACATCAACCAACTTCCAACCTCCTTTCTCAATTCGACTATGTATATGTTTTTTGTGTGTTTGTTACGCGATATATTAGCAGATTGTAAACCGATTTTCATGATTCTTTTATTATTCGATAGGGTATGCTCCCGACTCTCGAGTTTCTGCCGTATAAATTACTAAGTTGCAGCAATGGAAGTCTGTTGTTAACGTGTTTAGCGTTTCTAAATTAAACGTACCCATTGTGCTTAAATTGCACAACCAATTCGGTGTCTCGAATGTGCTAAACCTAGGAGATAACCGCCTCCGTGGCGTAATGGTTAGTCCATTCGCTTTACACCAGGAGGTCGCGGGTTCGATTCCCGGTGGGGTCAACTTTGTAAGACTCGGTTTGGTTGGGGTAGGGTATTTTCTAAGCCCGCCTGGCTAACACCACAAACCACCATCTTATCTAAGTCTTGCCGCCAAACATCAATGTTAACAAAATTGATGTGTTCCGGCTTGAAGATAAGATAGCCAGTTCTCCATTGCGTTGGGGAATATTGGTAAGCCCGCTTCCATCTTCGTAATCATCGTCACTTACCATTAGGTGAGATGATGCCAAGGGCTTACCAATTGTGACTAAAAAAAGAGGTACAGGGCTCTATATCAGTGTAATAAAGGTCTGTTAACTGTTGTAATGTAATATGTAGCAGATAGTACTAAGGATACGCGGCAACCAGTCGGCCTCGGCGGTGTTTCTCAATGAGTTGCTCGTGCCCGACTTCATTCTTTATTCGCGGCACGTGGCGCGCTTCCTGCCGGCACGGGCTGTGCAGGCGCATCGTCTAGCCCAGCCAGCCACTGGCTAGTCGGTTCCCTTGGTGAGACTTGAGTTTACGAAGTAACTAGTATCTCATCTGTGCCATGATCTGCTAAAACGCCCGCCGTACAGTCGCCGCCGCCATTCGCGCGCCTCTCGTGTACGCAGTTATGACCGCTAAGTCGAGCGCCTTAATACCCATGTTTCCGTGTATTGTCGGACAGTGGGAACGAGTAGATTAATAAATGCGTAGGTATTTTAGTTTTTTAAGGAAGTGCATTATCTGAACGAAGTAACTAGTATCTCATCTGTGCTAGAGTGAGGAATGCAATTATCTCTAATCAGGGAACAGTGAACTAGGACAATGATTGTCACTTTTTAGGGTTGCGTACCTCTAAAGGTAAAAACGGAACTGTCTGTCTGTACATCCGCCTGTCACAGAAAATTTTCTCAGAAACTACTGGACCGATTGAGTTGAATTTGGTACACACACACACAATACCACACACACACATGCACACACATCATACTTTGATAGTTTTTTCTCTACTTGTAATATTAGGTACTATTATTTTGTTATTTTTCTTCTCAATTTTTTTTTTCCATTTAATTTATTCCCAATATTATGTAAGTATGTGTGTTTGGTGACAAGAAATCAATAAATGTCTTATGTCTTATATGTAAGGCGGTGACCCAAAGACGGATATGTAATGTAGATAAATTAATTTTTAACACGGGGGCACTTTGGGAAGCAAATATTTTTATTTTTTGCTAACTATATCGTTATGACATATCAAATGAAAGGTCTTGTTGTGAGAATCTTAAATATATTTATTTTATAATCTTAAGTTAAAAAGTTTTAAAGTTATTTAAGAAAATTATAATTTATGAGGTCGAATGCATAGATTTGAGGAAAATCTATGAGAAAATCTAAAGTCCTTTCGTTCCCACAGGAAAAATAAAATTTCCAAGTTTAGAATAAGTAGAACCCTGTTTACCCAGAGCAAAGTATGTACTGAGAGGTCTTGTTCTTTGGAGCTGAAACCCTGTTTTTTGACCCCTAGTCGCACTAGGTCGGTTTTTTAAATTTAGATAGATAGAAAACGTTTATGTCCAGAAACACATAGTTTGTTTGTTTGTAAACTCTACATTGAATTTTTGTTACAATACATAAAAAATATATAAAGGCGGACTTATTCCTAACGGGATCTCTTCCAGGCAACCTAAAAGTTGGGTAGCTTTCACAGATTTGAATAGAAGGATCCGCCCGTCTCCATATTTGACTCAGATTTTCTTGATACAAGCAAAAAGTAGCGCCATCTAACATAACTCGTACGAACTAGCGTGCGCGAGAGTTGACGTCAGTGCCGCGTTAAAAGAACCTTGGTAGAATTGTCGCTTTAAAATTCGTTTTTTTTTTTTTTTACAAGAATAAATACAATGTAAGGTTACTTAACGATGATACAATATCCCATGTTTCTTTTTAGCCTTTCTTTCATGATTTTTACAACCTCTAACAACACAATAAGGCATTTTTATATGGAATATCTTTCCACCGCACTGTACAATTTCCCGCAGACGACTGAGTCGCGAGTGTGCGAAACTTTCGATTTTCGCACCAATTCGCTGGGACCATTAGTCGCGCGCGTTGGCCGGGTCCTTACGCCAGTAATATATAAGTCACTGGTAGCTTTACATTTTTACTGCAAGTACAATAATAAGTGTAAATAAATAAATAAATAAAATAAATAAATGTGCTAATAACTCTTAACTAATGTCTTCGACCTGTTATATTGGTAGAAGGCTGAAGTTATAATAAAAAGCTTTTATTTAACTTTCAATGTTTGTATGTATATATGTATGAATGTTTGTAATTTGTATGTGTGATTGTATGTATTTATGTATGTTTTATTAGGTGCAAATCTTGCGATTGATTTTCGATTTTTAGAGTTCTGTACCCAAAGGGTAAAAACGGGACTCTATTACTAAGACTTCGCTGTCCGTCCGTCTGTCTGTCTGTCTGTCCGTCTGTCACCAGGCTGTATTTTATGAACCGTGATAGCAAGACAGTTGAATTTATGCAGATGATGAATTTCTGTTGCCGCTATAACAACAAATTCAAAAAATTTGAAAAAGTGAAAAAATAACGGGGGTCTCCATATAAAAATCGTGATTGTTTAAAACGTGAAGAAACTAGCGCCATCTAGTATGATGATACAGAACCCTATGTGTGCGGTTCTGACTCACACTTGGCTTGGCTTGGTTTGGTTGGTGGTAGGGCATTTTCTAAGCCCGCCTGGCTAGCTACCACCATCTTATCTAAGTCTTGCCGCCAAATATCAATGTTGATATCATTGGTGTGTTGATTGGCATGAAGATAAGATAGCTAGTTCCCCATTGCGTTGGGGAATCTTGGTAAGCCCGCTTCCATCTTCGGCAACATCGTCACTTACCACCAGTTGAGATGTTGTCAAGGGTTTACCAATTGTGAATAAAAAAAAAACAATGCATTGTCAAACTTTCAAATACAAAGTCATATTCTTATATAACGGCAATCAAACTCCGTGGTGTTTTATACCCGGTAGCGAGTATTCGTGTCTGAAAACACCTAGCGCGCGCTGCCGGGTTAACGGCTTGCTCGGTGTTAAAAAAAACACCCTGTATTTTAACTAGACATTTTTCAATTCAATATACAGGGTGACTTTTCATTAGTTTTTGATAACAAAAGGTGTGCATGTACTCGTGATTACAAACAACTTTCCCAAAGAAACTATATGTAAAATCAGAAAAAAAAAATTTGATCCTCGATACATTTTGGCCGATTTGATAACTTATTTAATTATGTATCGAGGACCAAAAATTTTTTTCTGATTTGACATATAGTTTCTTTGGGAAAGTTGTTTGTAATCAAGAGTACATTCATATCCTTTGCTATCAAGAACTAATTAAAAGTCATCCTATATACTTTGGCTCGGTGTTAAAAAAACATCCTGTATTTTAACTAGACATATTTCGTTAATTAAGCCCTTATTCAACACGCTATTGATTTCGATTTGGCAACTCTCATAGTGTTGCCATCATCCGCCTGTCACATTCCCTGTCACGTTTTGACATCACATGGACATCCTAATAATCACATGTCACACAACATCACATGGACATCTAATTACAGCCCTGATGGCATTGGCGAAATGTGGAAATCATATTTTTTAGGATTCCGCACCTCAAAAGGTAAAAACGGAACCATTATAGGATCATTCGTGTGCTGTTCGTCCGTTTGTCTGTCACAGCCAATTTGCTCGCAAACTACGGGACCGACTGAGTTCAAATTGTAAGGCGGTGACCCAAAAACGGACGTCTAACGTAAATAAATGAAGTTTAAACATGGGGTTTATAAATAAATGGAGTTAAAGCTTTTGCGGGGTTAATAATAAAAAAAAGGTTTTCTAAAAATATTATGTGACATAATCAAATAAAAGGACTTGTTGTGAGATTCTTAAACATTTTTATTTTTTATTTTTGTAAAATAGTTTTTAGGTTATTAACGAAAATAGGTGAAAATTGACCTTTCCCCCCCGTTATCTCCGAAACTAAATCTTGAAAAAACCACAGTATACGAGGTTGAATGCATAGATTACAGGAAAATCTATGAGAAACTCTAAAGTCCATCCGTTCTCACAGGAAAAGTAAAATTTCTAAATTCCAGAATAAGAAGACCCCTATTTACATAAAGTAAACTATGTACTGAGAGGTCTTGTTCTGTTGGTAGTAGAGTTTTGGTGCGGATCCCTGTTTGTTTGTGTGACCCCGAGTTCACTTGGCATTTTTTTCTTTTCATTATGTGAGCTACTCTAATCTATACTAATAATATTTTAAAGAAATACCAGTTCGTAATTACGTAAGTTTGGATGTAAGAGGCAATCTCCGAAACTGCTTAGCCGATTTTAAAAATTATTTTACCTATATATTTAGAACTAGCTGTTTCCCGCGGCTTCACCCGCGTGGACAACGTTTCTATGACTGGAAAAAAGTAGCCTATGTGTTAATCCAGTTATTTGTCTACCTACCAAATTTCATCCAGATCCGTTGAGTAGTTTTTGCGTGAAAGAGTAAAAAACATACATCCATATATTCTTACAAACTTTCGCGTTTATAATATTAGTAGGATGGACCTTATGCGCACCCTCGCTCGACGTCCACGCCGCATTTCTAACCATAAACTGCAAACATTCAAGAAAATTACCTAATTAAATCTATGTAAAAATAAATATGGCTGAGTGAAAATCTACCTGTTAGAATAGAACCCTCGTTATCCTACCATTATTATTTGCAACAACAACATTGTTTAAAAGTAACATATACCTGGGAGTTTTTTGGCGGGATTTGTGGTGGACGCATTCGTAGTTTTATTTTGTTGTTTTTTCATTGTTTTCTGCTGGGATTTTGTTCAAGAAGTGGTGCATTTTGGAGAAATTCGTCTCGTGCCCGTGAGCAATGTGGAGAACAAGAAAATAAAACGAAGGAGGACGTAAGAACCCAACTTGCTCTGGGTGCAGTTTTATAGACGCCCAACAGCAACTGGGTGTTCCACCTCAGAATGCAGTTGCTGCAAATGCTGTCAAGAACTTCAGAGAAGATTTGTAATGCACCGGCACTAGCATAACAAATCCAAAAACAAATGAAGAAAGTGAAAATTATTTACGAATCCGGCTGAAGAACTAGTTTCCATGGCCAAGAAAAATTCACAACAAAAAAAAAAAGTAATATATACCTAACGTAAGAAATCAATATTTTAACTGTTGCTAGTCAATTTATGAAAACATCATGTACCTACGTTCGTAAGAATTTGCATTTATTTCCTAAAAAACAGTGACAGGCATAATTTGAATGTAGGAGATGTAAATGAAATAGATAATATAGACTATTCGAGACTAATTTATGTAACTAATTTGTAAATGCTTGTGCTCTAGAGGATATTGTAAAATAATATATTATGTAAATGACGAAGATATAAAAAATACCATTACCTGAGAGTGTAATCTGAATCATGAATGTATGTAATATACAATAAGTTTTTTTGACTATTTAAAAGTGTGTGTAAACACCTATTTAAAAATAAATTATTTTGATTTTGAGTTTTTGGTGGGATTAGTGGTCTACACGTTTGTAGTTTTATTTTGGTGTTTTTATTTTTTTGCTAGAATTTTGCTTTAAAAACTGGTGCGTTTTTAGACGAAATCAACGGTTGCACGCACAGCAATCGGAATAATATAGTGCACGTGAGCAGTGTGAAGAACAAGAAAATGAAATTCACAATTGGTAAGACCTTGGCATCATCTCACCTGATGATAAGTAACGATGATGCCGAAGATGGAAGCGGGCTTACCAAAATTCCCCAACGCAATCGAGAGCTGGCTATCTTATCTTAAAGCCGGAACACATCAATGTTGTTAACACTGATGTTTGGCGGCAAGACTTAGATCAGATGGTGGTAGCTAGCCAGGCGGGCTTAAAAAAGGCCCTACCACCAACCAAACCGAGTCTTACAAGTTGATCCCACCGGGAATCGAACCCGCTACGTCCTGGTATTAATGGACTAAACATTACGCCTTACATGACTTCCAAAAAGGAGGAGGTTCTCAATTCGACTGTATGTTTTTTTTTATGTTTGTTACCTCAGAACTTTTGACTAGGTAAACGGATTTTGATAATTCTTTTTTATTTGAAAGCTAGTGCTTCCCGTGTGGTTCCATATAAATTTTATCAAAATCGGTGTTGTACTTTATTACAAAATTAACAAAAACCAAAAATAATAATGCAAAAATGTACTAAGGTGTTGCGATGGAAGTCGGTTTTTTATATCAACTAAACAAGGACTTATTTCAGCTACATTCGAGTGACCAATTTAAAATACATATAACATTACCATACCATCATACTAGATGGCGCTATAGTTTCTTCATGTTTCAAAATAAACACGTTTTTTCTGTGGAAACCCCCCTTATTTTTTACTTGTTCTAACTTTTTGTATTTGTATATAACATAACTTACATTTACATAATATGGACTAACCATTACGCCACGGAGGCGAGGCATCGGTGGAAAAGCGGAGAGACCCTTTTAATAGATTCAATTTTTTGAGTAATTACTACTAAATATCGGTCTTGCAAAAAATATTGGACATACTTAAGAATATTGTCTGAGGAACGTGCTAATATGTTACACGATAGTGTGTACTTTACTCGATCATAAATAATCCCAAAAACAGGTCTAAAACGTCTAAAAAAAGTCTAAAACGAATTGTTTATTAATAATATTTATAAATTTGCACATAGTTTTTATATGGAGATATTTCTTTTTATGTACTACAAAGAATCTGCTAAATTTTAGTTTTTAAATTGATGTCTTAATAGAAATAACTACGTATGAAAAAGTGTGTTTATTGTCTTGACTCTTTACACGTAAAGGAAAAAACAGAGACAACCTAAAGCGTTAATTAGATTACATGAACTAGTACATTTCGTTACTATAGGTTGTACGTAGTCTCTGTTAGTTAGAAGCTAAATGTAGCAACGACTACCACGTACCGTTCCCTACTCTATTCACGGGTCATTTATTTAATACGTTTCGATCATAGACTTTCCTTGATGAAGGTCACGACGCTTACGAAGTAACTAGTATCTCATCTGTGACGACACGTTGTTATTGCTGTACTGTGTGCTGTGAATGTATAGTATATCACTGCAGCGGCCAGCAAAAGAGGCATTGACGGACGAACGTGTAAATACGTAAGTCCCTCAATGCCTAGTTGTAGCCAAGGCTTGTATAGAACGTTTCTCAAATAATGCGAGGAAATTTTTAAAATTCAATAATTACTTTTCGAAATCAATGACGAACAACGAACTACAGTTATTTTTTACGCGCCAAAGTGTTCGTTTGTTTTTTTTATCAATATACAGCGTTCTATTTGCCAGTCAGTTCGAAATTTAAATAAAACCTTTGATATGTTACCTCCTTGGTTGCCATGTTTCGGAGTTTATTTATTTAATACGGGTTTGATCATACAGTTGAAATTTTCACAGATGACGTATTTCGGTTGCTGCTATAACAAATACAAAAAATTTGAAAAAGTGAAAAAATCTCCACACAGAAATACACAAGAATGCGAATTTATTACACTTTAAAATATAATAATCGTGCATTTCGCCAATGTCGAAACCGTCGCAAGATATTTTCTGTGACAAATTTGTAATTAAACAATGACATTAAAATTGTTTTTTTTTAGTTGTTATTGGTTTATATTTCCGTTGTTCCTGTTTCATTCTCAACAATAAATCATACAACTAGATACGAGTGTCACTACCACGATAGTTTTTTGTGCATAAGCCAAATTTGACAACCCTTGCGCGACTGCCGAGCGTAGGTATAAAAAGTGAAGTACATACATGTGATTTACTTCTATACATATCTATTTGTGGCTGTACGTACTGTGTGCTGTGAAGTATAGTACATTACTGCAGCGGCCAGCAAATGGACGAACGTGTAAATACGTAAGTCCATCAATGCCTAGTTGTAGCCAAGACTTGTATCGTACCGTACGATTCGTACGTTTCTCACATAATGCGCGGATTTTTAAAACTTAATAATTACTTTTCGAAATCAATGACGAACAACGAACTACAGTAATTTTTCACGCGCCAAAGTGTTCATTTGTTTTTTTTCAACCGACTTCCATAAAGGTGGAGTTTCTTGGACTGTATTTTTTTTTTTATGTGTTACCTCAAAACTTTTGACTGGGTGAACCGATTTTGATGATTTTTTTTTAATTGAAAGCTATATAGTGCTTCCCGTGTGGTTCCATATAAATTTTATTAAAATCGGTGTAGTACTTTATTAGAAAATTGCTAAAAAATGCACTAAGTTGTTGCGATGGAAGTTCGGTTTTTGATTAGTTACCTCCTTGCTTGCCATGTTTCGGAGTAACATATAGTTCCATTTTTAAATTACACAATTGATATGAGTTTACATAGTAATTTATTTGGCCGCTAAACACGACAGATATGGATTTTCATACAACTTTAGCCGGCCGCTGCTCGCATGTATTTGGCCAGTGCAGCTATTTCGATTTATCTCATAGCAGGTTGTCAAAATAATGCTAAAATATCCAAGCATGTTTGAGTAAAGGTACATGTAATCTGGTATTTGACTGCTAGTCATTTGAGTTACTTTTTATCAACTGTCAAAAACTACCATTTGTTCTGAAATTGTTCGTGTTACAAACTTGTGACGTCATTGTCATTGACGAACTAATTTAGTGATTTTGATAAATATAAAATTGAAATTAGGATAAAACGTTAAATGAATAAATTTTTATGCTTTTGTACGAGAAATGCTATTTAGTGAATAATATTTTTTTAATTTATTTTAAAGACTGTCAAATACTCTTAAACGGATGACATGCCTAGCTGCAACCGAGCAGCTAAGTTAATGTAATGTAAGAGACTTTTTGGCGGGAATTTGTAGCGTTCAGTTTGTCATTTTTCTTTTATTATCCGAAAAATTACATTTAGTGGTTTTTGATGTATAATATTGATAGTGTATTTATCAGCGAAGGATCATATAAGTGTTTCTTGTGTAGGATAATGAAATAAAAGTGTGTATACTGTGTTTCGAGTTCCCACAAGAAGTCCGAGCAAGCTTTAGCAAAAGTGCTATCATTTTGCTAGAGTATGTAGGTTAGGTTAGTTTATAGAAAGTGATATGATGTGAACGTGAAGAAACTACTGAAAATTACTGAAGACGTGAATTCTACAAATGAATACTACTGAAAAACATATACTGAAGACTAGGCGGTATGGCCAATGAGCCTTAGCCTGCCCTAAAAGGGCGAAAAAAAAATGTAATGTAAGATTTAAAATAATTAAAGTGGATACCATATTTAATAGGTTGGCAACTGATATCGAGCATCCAAGTAGGTACTTTGTTTAAAAACCCGACCAAGTGCGAGTCAGCCTCGTATCTTTTCATCATCATTACAGCTCATATACGTCCCCACCGAGGGGCTCGAGCATACCCTGAATCAGGGCGATTAGGCCTTAGTCGACCACGCGGGCCCAGTGCGGGTTGGTCGACTTCACACACAACCTTCGAGTTTCTTCGCAGGCGTGTGCAGGTTTCCTCACGATGTTTTCCTTCACCGTTAAAGCAATCGGTAAGTATGTACGTAAGTTTTTGAAAAGCTCATTGGTACATTGGCCGTACAGATTTGAACCCGGTACCTCTGCGGGTTCTGTACCAAAACATATTTGGGTTCAACGAGCACGACAATCGGATTGAAGGGTTTAAAAAAACCGACTTCCATCGCAACAACTAAGTACAATTTTGCATTCATATTTTTGGTTTTTGTTAATTTTCTAATAAAGTACAACACCGATTTTGATATTTTTTTTATGGGATTACACGGGAAGCACTAGCTTTCAAATAAAAAAAGAATCGTCAAAATCGGTTCACCCAGTCAAAAGTTCTGCGGTAACACACATAAAAAAAAACATACAGTCTAATTGAGAACCTCCTTCTTTTTGGAAGTCGTTTGAAAAATATATCATCATCATATCAGCCGAATGACGTGCACTGCTAGACATAGGCCTTCCCCAAGGATTTCCATGATGACCGATTCTGCGCTGCCAAACTTAAGTTCTGTTGCTAAACTTAAGTGGCAGTGGGCGGGGCACATTGCTCGTAGCACAGATGGCCGTTGGGGTAGTGAAGTTCTCGAGTGGCGACCACGCACCGGAAAACCTAGTGTAGGGAGGCCTCCCACTCGGTGGACCGATGACCTGGTGAAGTTCGCGGGAAGCCGCTGAATGCGGGAAGAAATATATATTGCCATGTTATACATGCTGCTATTGAGTGCGTCTGGTGTACGAAGCTCGCGCACTGCGCACCCTCGAAAAGTCATAGAAACGTTCACGCGGGTGAAGCCGCGAGAATCAGCTAGTATAATATACTTTTCTTATGCCACACTTTGGACACTTCATAGAACGGAAATGACGGAACAAACAAAATAGCGGCGAAATCCTATAAGTTCGACAGCCAATCTGTATCAATCTGGGTGACGATCGAGGGGGTGAGGTCGCAATCTACAGAGTGGCAGGGAGTGTCCATACTGTATGTTAGTACTAATCACACCAATATTATAAAGGCGAAAGTTTGTGAGTGTGTGTGTTTGTTACTTTTTCACGCAAAAACTACTGAACGGATCTGACTGAAATTTGGTAGGTAGACAGATTAGGACTTGGATTAACACATAGGCTACTTTTTATCATGCTCGCGAGCCGCTTGCAGCTCGCGCACTGCGCACCCTCGAAAAGTCATAGAAACGTCCACGCAGGTGAAGCAGCGAGAATCAGCTAGTATAATATACTTTTCTTATGCCACACCCTGGACACTTCATACAACGGAAATGACGGAACAAACAAAATAGCGGCGAAATCCTATAAGTTCGACAACCAAACTGTAACCAATCTGTATCAATCTGGGTGACGAGGGGGTGAGGTCGCAATCTAGGGAGCGGCAGGGAGTGTCCATACTGTATGTTAGTACTATATATATACTTTGCTTATGCCCAACCTCGCAGTGGCCAAACGAAGGCTAGTTAATAGGATGAACAAACACACATACGGAGTTTTACGACAAGACAATGTTCAGTGCTAATATACAACGCAAAGAGCAAGTTACGTAAACTAGATAGTATTTGTCTGTTTGTTTACTACGTAACACATAATTTTAGGGTTCCGTACCCAAAGGGTCATAATTTTCGAAAAACCTAAAAAGTTTTATGTACAAGCTTTTAATATTGCATTGTCACGCGATATACATATGCATGCAAAATTTCAGCTTAATCGGAAACCGAGAAGTGGGTCAAATTTAACTTACAAGATTTTACCCGAACAAACATACATACATACATACATTGCAAGTTTGCAATTAAAAGCTTTTAAAAACGGGACCCTAATTAGAAGACTTCGCTGTCCGTCCGTCTGTCTGTCCGTCTGTCACCAGGCTGTATTTCATGAAACGTGATAGCTAGACAGTTGAAATTTTCACTGATGTTGTATTTCTGTTGCCGCTGCGCTCTAACAACAAATATACAAAAAATTAGAAAAAGTGAAAAAATAAGGGGGTCTCCATACATAAAACCTTTTTGTTTTAAAACATGAAGAAACTGTACGCTGTCCGTCCGTACGTCTGTCTGTCTGTCCGTCTGTCTGGCTGTCTGTCTGTCCGTCTGTCACCAGGCTGTATTTCATGAACCGTGACAGCTAGACAGTTGAAATTTTCAAAGGTGATGCATTTCTGTTGCCGCTCTAACAACAAATACTAAAAATTTAAAAAAGTTAAAAAATAAGGGAGGTCTCCATACAAAAAAACGTGAAGAAACTAGCGCCATCTAGTATGATGGTACGGAACCCTTTGTGTGCGGTTCTGACTCGCACTTGGGCGGTTTTTTTTTAACAATGTTATTTGTTCTTTAAATTGGTCACTCGAATGCACCTGAATTATGTACGTCCTTGTTTATAGTTGATTTGTTTGGATGATAAAAATAGCGTGCCGTAATGGTTAGTCCAATCGCTTCACACCAGGAGGTCGCGAGTTCGATTCCCGGTTGGGTCAACTTGTAAAACTCGATTTGGTTGGTAATAGGGCATTTTCTAAGCCCGCGTGTCTAGCTACCACCATCTTATCTAAGTCTTGCCGCCAAACATCAGTGTTAAGTGTTTGCTACTAAGTAACTGTAATGTTTATTGCTGATTTGTGTAAGCCCGACTAAAACAGACGGTGAAGGCTTGGCAAAAAAGTATGCACAGCGTGGCTGCACTATTTATTTTTTGTTACGATATAAAATCCTTACTAATATTATATATGTGAAAATGTGTTTGTTTGTTACCTTTTCACGCTTCAACGCCTAGACCAATCTTATAGAAATTTGGCATGCAGGTAGTCTGTGTCACGAGCAAGGTCATAGGCTACTTTTTATCCCGTTTAAATAGCACAGCCCGATGCAGTTCCTGAGGGAACTGAAAATATACTCTTTTTTGTTTAATTTCTTTAACATCGCAGTGGAACAATGGTTGTGTGATTTTTTGCACAGTTAAGGTTAAGCGGGTGGGAAATGACATGATTTACTACGACCGCTTGCGGCTCGCGAACCGCGCATCCTCTAAGACATTCATAAAAACGATGTCCACGCGGACGAAGCCGCGGGCAAAAGCTAGTAAGTAATAAATAATACTGACTAGTAACGATACAGTTACTCGCTGCCCGGTCAAGCAAAAACATTCCTATATTTCCAACACAGCACGGCTTGGCATACATGGGAAAAGCTATTTTTATGGACACCGGAAAATTGAACGCTGGCCGTAGCTGTCAAAAGCAGTTTACAGAGAGTTTACTCGGCGTTACGACCCATTGTGCCGGACCTGGACGTACAGTCGCCAACGCGTTACATGTTCCTTATCAGTAAACACTTGTCAACCCTATCTTCTAAGATACATTCTTACGTGACAACTAAATAATAATAATAAAAAGGTAAACACTCAATACCGCATATTTACAGTACCTACTGTAGCGAAAATAAATGATAACGAGCTAAAATACCATCATAGAATTCGCCACCTGATACGTAGAATTTGGAAGGCCTGCCTTATAGAGGAAATTGGAAAGAAAAATATTTTGGGGTAAATCGGAATACTTTTAATTGGTAACTATTTTTTTTAAAACATACTAGGAAAAAGATGACAGTGTGGTTAAAAAGACTCGTTATAACATAATCCTGGACAATACATCGGAAAATCCTAAATTAACAATTTTTATATAATCGAAATTACCTTTTTTTTAAAAAAATTGTTACGAATTAAAAAAGTATTCCGATTTACCCCAAAATATTTTTCTTACCTAATTTCCTCTATTAGGCAGGCCTTCCAAATTCAACTTATCATTTTGCGAATCCTATGATGGTATTGTAGCTCGTTATCATTTATTTTCTCTACACTACCAATAATAATAATATAGTCAATAGTCATAATAGTTGAAAATAACTAAAACACAAGTACATAAAACGACGTCAAAAATCAATTAACAGTATAAACACACTATAATTGGGATCATGGCAGCATCAAAAACATAACTAAGGAACCATAAGGAACTCTCCACGAAAATTATTACCGGATATCCTGTAAACAGAACAGAACCAGTCGCAGCGCAAAACCGGTCGTCGTAGAAATCCTTTGGGGAGGCCTGTGTCCAGCAGTAGACGTCCTTCAGCTAAATATGATGAAACAGTTTTAAAGTTAATAAGTATTGTCTTTGGAACCCTACACCACACCCTGGACACTTCATACAACGGACCAGAAATTACATTTCAAAAGAGGAACGACGGAACAAACATAATGGCGGCGAAATCCTTAACGTTCGACAACCAAACTGTAACCAATCTGTATCAATATGGGTGAAGAGGGGGTGAGGTCGCAATCTAGAGACCGGCAGGGAGTGTCTATACTGTATGTTAGTACTAATATATATACTTTGCCTACACTATGCGTATATAGTCTATCATGGTCGGTTTTTTTTGTTCTTGCTTTAGAAAATAGTTTTTGTTTAACTATCTCTCATCAAAAGTAATGAATGGCATTCCTACTTAAACGGCTAGTCTAGATACTTCTTATTGTATTGTCGTGTCGATGATGATAGAGTTATAAAAAAATATAAAAATGTTTATTTTTGTACCAAAATATTTGTGTTATAGAACAATGTTGGGAACACCAAGTAGATATAAAATACCTGTATTAGGTGAACCCGCTCTTCCATATCAAGTTAATTCAATATATTGGAACAATTAAACAAATAACTAACTACAAACTATAGCGATGACAAAGAGAGGTTGCTAAAGAAAACTTATAGGTACTAATTGTATTGAAATTTGAAATACTATTAGTAATGTGATTTTTATAAAAAACAAAGGTAAAAAAAATAAGACTGTTCATACATTAAATCTGCCATACCCATAGTACTAATATATATACTGTGCCCATGCCATAGTTGATAAGTCTTATTTCTCCTGCCCAGTAAATGGCTACCTTAAGAGCAGGCTGCCCGCATGGCACTTACGAACCACCTAATATTTAATCTTATGAAATCGGCTTTACAGTTGAATTTCGCGTGAGTGTTTTAACGCGACCTACGACCTACTTCCAGCGTAAATGCACATTTTCGTCTATTCCGAGTTTTGTAAACATTCTAGGAAAATTTCGGCTTAGCCATTTTATCAATACCTTTATTTTCTTACTGTCGGTATTTATTTTATGCGCTTAACTTATGTAACGTAGGAGAAAAATCCAATAACTTCTCAAAAATATATAGTTTTCATTTATTAAAGTGAAACTTTTATAACATCGTCTCAATTTTTTTCGTCTGTGTGTTGCATGTCGCGTGACAGTCGCTTTCATCTGACGGTATGATCGTTTCGTCCTTTGTACCGTAGCGAGAGCAGCCATGATCGTTTTGTCCTCTGTAAAGTTTCACTTTTACCATTTTTACCTTGGTTTTTTGTAAGTAAAAAGTATCGAACGAAAACCAATAAATCGTGTTTTTGTTTAAGCCATACGAAAGAAGAAAATGCAAAGATTTAGCTGTGCAGTTTTCACGTTCAGCAAGCTTGCGGCCAAGTCAACATATTTTATCGAAAATGCACAAATTTTTGCAGCCCGCTCTGCGGTATCCATAGCTCCTTCTTAGTGTTAGGGAACATCTTAGGGCATGAAATCAGCTGACCATTACACCGCAGGCCCGACTCCTCGTTTGTGAACCATTCGTAAATAATTTAAGTCTGATATCTATACAGGGCGTAAAAAAAATATGTGTAGTACCCGTTAACTGGGGATTCCACTCATCCTACTGAACAAGTTTCCCCAAGGAACCCATAGTCAATTCTCAAAAAAAAATTGGATCCTTCATACTAAAACGCACAAAATTGGTCGATCAGCTGATCCGATTTGTATGAAGAATAAAGTTGTTCAGTATGATGAATAGGAGCCCCAGTTAACGGGGCCTACACCACGTTTGTTACACCCTGTATAAATAAAAAATAATTATTGTTAGTTGGTAATAAACGTCTCTTGAGAACGGCTGAACTGATACACTGATACGGTTTAGCATTTATTTAATGTTCATAAAAGACCGAATAAGGTTTTTAGGTAATGAAAAAATGGAAAACTTGCCGGGAAATATGGAAATATCGGGAAAAATTTACAGTGCCTTTTTCTATAGGATTTTTGAACGATGAACTATCAATTACAGTCATATAAACTTCGGGCAAAAGCTAGATTGTTAATAAACTTCTTCTTTCTTATCAGCTCATATACGTCCCCACCTAGGGGCTCGAGCCTACCCTGAATTAGGGCGATCGGGCCTTAGTCGACTACGCGGGCCCAGTGCGGGTTGGTAGACTTTAAACACAACCTTCGAGTATATTCGCAGGCTTGTGCAGGTTTCCTCACTTTGTTTTCCTTCACCGTAAGAGTCATAAAACTTACAACCATCATAATAGCAGGAGCACAATTAACATTTTATTGTACAAGCTATTCACATTTGCTTTGCAACAAAAACACCGACCGCAGACTGCAAAATAATGAAGATGGCTGACTCTTGCGCATCACCGCGCAATTTACTCCGATATTGTAACACAAATGCAACTAGTTAGTTTTGCGGTCATCTAAATAGCTTTTATATGTAACAGATACCTAATTTACTGTTAAATGTGTGCACGGTTCAAGGTAATATTCAACCGACTTTCAAAAAGGAGGAGGTTCTCAATTCGACTGTATGTTTATTTTTTATTTATTTATTTATTTCACAATTTATTGCACACAGAAATAGGGACAAACAAACATTAAACTAGATAAGAACATACAAAAGGTACAGCTATTATTATTATTTTATGTGTGTTACCTCAGAACTTTTGACTGGGTTAACCGATTTTAATGTTTTTTTTTTTGAAAACTTTCCGTGTGGTCCCATATAAATTTTATCAAAATCGGTGTAATACTTTATTAGAAAGTTAACAAAAACTAAATATAATAATGCAAAAATGTACTAAGTCGTTGCGATGGAAGTCGGTTTTTTAACGTGCTTAGCGTAAGTTTGCTGTCTAAGGTCCATGACCAGAGTGTGTTGCCAGTGATGACGTACCTGAGACATGGTACTACTATGGGCCTTACAAGAAGGCCCAAGGTCACCCAGTGTGATGTGCTTGGTGTTTCCCCACGTGATTGAATTAGAAATGAGGAGATCCGTAGGAGAAACAAAGTAACCGACCGACTTAGCCCGCAGAATCACTAAACATAAGTGGCAGTTGGCGGGGCACATAGCTCGTTGAATAGATGGCTGTTGGGGCAGTAAAGTTCTCGAGCGACCGTGCACTGGAAGACGAAGCAAAGACAAGCCTATTACTCGATGGACTGATGACCTTATAAGACTCGTGAGAAGCTGATTCGGGCAGCGCAATGCCGGTCGTAATACTTTTTTTTGGCTAGTCGTGTAAAAATGTATCCTATGTCACTCACGGGATTAATAAAAATCTAACTACACCTCGCACTCCAAATCTAGCCGTTTAGGCTACGCCAAAGAAATAAATAACCTCTTTTTGGCTAGTCAGGTAAAAATGTATCCTATGTCACTCACGGGATTAATAAAAATCTAACTACACCTCGCACTCCAAATCTAGCCGTTTAGGCTACGCCAAAGAAATAAATAACCTCTTTTTGGCTAGTCGTGTAAAAATGTATCCTATGTCACTCACGGGATTAATAAAAATCTAACGACACCTCGCACTCCAAATCTAGCCGTTTAGGCTACGCCAAAGAAATAAATAACCTCTTTTTGGCTAGTCGTGTAAAAATGTATCCTATGTCACTCACGGGATTAATAAAAATCTAACGACACCTCGCACTCCAAATCTAGCCATTTAGGCTACGCCAAAGAAATAAATAACCTCTTTTTTGGCTAGTCAGGTAAAAATGTATCCTGTGTCACTCACGGGATTAATAAAAATCTAACTACACCTCGCACTCCAAATCTAGCCGTTTAGGCTACGCCAAAGAAATAAATAACCTCTTTTTTGGCTAGTCAGGTAAAAATGTATCCTATGTCACTCACGGGCTTAAGACAAATCTAACTACACCTCGCACTCCAAAATCCATCAAGCCGTTTAGGCTACAGAGCGTGCCAAAGGAATATACATACATACATACACTCGAAAACATAACCCTCCTTCTGGCGCAGTCGGGTTGAAAAATATTTAGAACTGAACTTTAATGCCTCCTACACACGCTTGCCACAAACCATGAGCTACAAGCGACCACAAACGCTCGGCAAACTGAGGCGAGCCAAACGTCGATATCTACACGCTTGTGGACGCTTGTCGAGTGCGCTTGTACTTCCTTTGACTCGTGCACAAAAACCGATACTCGATCCGAGCGTCGGCAATCGTCGGCAAGCGCTCGAAACCTTCGCAAGCCGAGCCGAGTGCCTCGCTCTACATGCACCAATGGTGCATCCACATGCTTGCCTCAAGCACAAGCATGCGCACTCGACTAGCGTCCACAAGCGTGTGGATATAAACGTTTAGCTCGCCTCAGTTTGCCGAGCGTTTGTGGACGCCTATGGCTCGTGGTTTTTGGCAAGCGTGTGTAGGAGGCTTTACAGAGAACGCCAACGCATTCTGATCGCAGAAAAAGCATCTCGGCCATCCTACGACGCAAAGTGTAATAATTACTTGATTGCATTTTTCATGGCTGCGATTACCTGCTATAAACGTTAACATAACTCTTGGCGTTAATTAAAACTTTTAAACCTCTCTCTGATCGTAACTAACTTTAATTAAGCCAGATCCCCCTACTGGCCGTTAAATCGCGCAATTTTTGAAGTGAAAACTTCTTTAGGCGCGTTGGACATTTTTTGAGATGGGAAATAACTATTCAACTCGCGACACTGTTACCGTAACCGACACCGACACTTACCAGGAACACTCGATGACTTTTAAACCTTACTCAGTCTCAAAAAGGCTATATCTATTATATTTACATTTCTTATATTCAAATAGGGATGACGACAGCATTAGAAATAAATTACGAACTCTTCATCACTAAATTGCCCTCCTACTTAAACTGCGGAAAACCTTACCTTACTCATTTTGTTTTCCGTCAATTATTCGATTTTTAATTCCCCAAAATCACAAAATGAGTACATAAATGACGCTGCTAAACTATGACGTCACACCTAGGTATTTCAAAAATTTTTAGAACAAATGTCGTTTTTGACAGATGATAAAAAGTAACTCAGATGGCTGTTTTCTCATAACCTGTTTTTAAAAACGTCGTATGATACATGGACGTATAAGATAATCGGCAAACTCGTGACCCTCGCCTGCACCTCGGGCTTACAAATGTCACTCGTTTGCCATTTACCTGTTTACCACTGTCACGGAGTGCCTTTCCTTAATAATTATTTTATAAACCAAATTTTCTATACTAACAAAATGGATTTAAGTTAAAGGTTATGATTCTGCGTTTAAAGGATTGTTTCGTTTCCAGTGTGGATTATCTGTGGTAATGCAACACTGTTTTTTTTTTGTTTAGGGTGGTAAGCGTAAAAATTACCCCAATAAGTCAGGCAGTAACAGGTATTTCTGAGGGCTGAAAGTTTATTAACAAAAAGTGTTATAGTTCTTTGGCGGGAAAGTCCTGAAAATCAGGAAAAGTCTCTGTATTAGCTTTGTACCTCTAACATCGTCTTGCAGGTTTAAATCATTCCCTGGGTTTAATACCTCTGTTTTGATAACTTCAGGGGAAAGCAAGTAGGTATTTGAATTGGGTAAAATTTATTTATTTTCTTGAAACCCTAATTAGAGAGGATTTTGCATGATTCGGCAGTATGACAAGGCCATTTTGATTTCTGACCGATATGAAAGCGCTGGTGCCTGCAGAACCTGATAACAAATTCGCCTCAGGAGAGCCTTTCCATTTTGTTGTAAAATTGTACCTTGTGAATTGGGAGAAGAAATCCCACGGCTTTTGGAGTTTTTCTGAAAAGGAATTGCTGGTGAGTTTTCGCTTAGGTAAAATTTTGTACTTAGACATTGGAATTTTCATAGTTGAGATCTTCAGGAATTAATCTTTGTGAATATTTTCAGCGGGTTTTCTTAAGAGGAGGGATTCACCTACGACCAAATAAATTTAATTTGTGAAGGGAATTGATACGGCGTCGGTAAGCAGTGCTACCCACTATTTTCTAAAAACCACATGGTTAGGTACCTGCAAGCTAACCTTGCTTATAAAATATTACCTCTTTTCAGGTGATAGGGAATTCACTACAATTAACTAGAATTAACTACAACCAAATAACAATTAATCGATAATTAGTCTCACTTGGCTGAAGGAACTTCAGACTCTCTGGTAAATGTAGCTGTGAGCAGAACCCATCGGTCGCTCCAGCCTTCCCATCCTGTTTCGAGGTCGGTAATAAATTAAGCACCCTTTAGTACAAGCATTTCTTAGTTCATTTTGCAAAGCCTGAAAAGGATATATGTAGGTTGATTTTAAAAGATTTATAGTAAACTCTTTAACTTTGGTGATCAAACAATTGAAATTTAGATATAACTTAGATTCAAAATTCAAAACAATTTATTTCAAATAGGTGTTTCCTGATTCAGGGTAGGCTCGAGCCCCTCGGTGGGGACGTATATGAGCTGTAATGATGAGGTGTTTACACACACTTTTAAATAGTCAAAACAAAAAAAATAATTACAAATAATAAATAAATAATAAATTCGAATTTATTACTGTCTAATATTACACTATTATTGACCTTTTTTACATTTGGCAAACAAAATTTTATACATTTTGTTTTCTTAGCATTTAATAATAAGTTGTTCACAGTGAACCAGTTCAGTATCTTTGAAAGAGTGTTGTTTACTTTGTCAATTTCGTTTTCTTTCCTATTCACTTTAAAAATAAGAGAAGTATCATCCGCAAACAACACAATATTTGACAGATGTTGCACCATAAAAGGCAACACATTTACGTAAACGAGGAAAAGAAAAGGCCCTAATATGGAACCCTGGGGCACACCCATTTTCACTTTAGATCCAGATGAGTTCGTGCCATTCACTTGTACTTTTTGTATTCTGTTGTCTAAATACGAATTTAAAAGACTGAGAGCTCCTTCCTCTACACCATAATGCTTTAATTTCATAAGTAATGTTTGGTGTTCAACACAATCAAAAGCCTTAGATAAATCACAAAACACTCCAATTGCATTCTGCGATTCCTCGAAGGCATCATATATGTTTCGAATGAGTGCTACTCCTGCATCGGTTGTTGATCGTCCTTTAGTGAAACCGAATTGTTGGTTATGCAGTAGTTTGTTTTCTGTAAAATATTGTAGCATTTGGTTAAGCATAATCTTTTCAAACACTTTACTAAGAACTGGCAGCACAGAAACTGGTCTGTAGTTGCCTGGATCAGTTTTTGAACCAGATTTATATAAAGGTATCACTTTACTAATTAGGCAAGCGTTCGGAAGAATGTGGTAAAAAGAATCCAATGGCCCATTTGCTCTATCTGGCTGACTATAAGACCGAGGACTTATCGGTGTGTATTCCACAGTGCTACCAAAGATCTCTTCCGACCGCTACTATTTTTTGACTACATTATTGACTGTGATATTAGATTCCTATTAGGAAATAAAATAAATGAGTTGCCTCAAGTGTACTCACCTTATTTTTACCCTTTCTTTATAGAGCCGGAACCTTCTCACACAATACATATACCGATACATTTATTTTTTTATTCTGTCAACGCTGGTGACCATTTTTACACCACGTTGCACCACCCTTATATTATAAGTTGGCAATCACAACACGATGACGCGACTATAGTTGATAACTAAAAACAGTGACAGGCATAATATGTTTTTAGTTGTGATACTAATAAAATAATGAATAGTTAATAATATGTGTGATTAAAAACATGTACCTATGTAAAGGGAAAACAAAGTGAGATTTAACATGCGTAGCTTAAATATGGCGCAATTTTCGTTTTAGTTGTAAATACTAATAAAATAACTAATAGTTAATAATATGTGTAATTAAAAATATGTATGTATAGGCACAGATGAGATACTAGTTACTTGTATAGGGAAAACAAAGTGAGATTTAGTAGCTAACATATTGCGCAATTTTCGTAATACTGGATTCAGTTGTTTTCGTTGTAGGAAACACGATTAAATTTAAAATAACGTATATGTACAGGAATATATGTATTAAAAATATGTATGTACAGGGAAAACAAATTGAGATTAACTCTCTGAACATTTATAATTAACCACAAATCGCGTTGGGTTGCCGAAACCCTGATAGGTATGTATCCATGTATTATGTTTTTCTGTTATGGTACTTACTTTTTTATTTATTTTACCTGTTTTCTCACAACTGTATTGAAAAACGTCGTATGATACATGGGTGTAAAAGGTAAATAGTAAACTAACTCGTGACGATTGTAGTTCTATACCTTTTTACCACCCTTGTATCATAAATAACTATTCCCTCTCTACAGGCACTATATATCTTATCTTCTATCTATCTATGTATATATAAAATTTCACTGTTTTAGTTGCCTTAATCCTCCGGATTTCCATGAAATTTTCTGTATATAAGGTAAATTATAATTGGTTCTTGATAGCAAATGATATGAATGTACTCGTGATTACAAACAACTTTCCCAAAGAACAATATGTCAAATATGAAAAACAATTTTTCATAAATTTTTCATTTAAGCCTTCGTTTATTTATGTTTAAATTTACTACGGTGAAAACTAGTTACAAACATCGATATTTGTCTACTCAATATATGTGAAAAGTTTCGATTCGATCCGGAATTTGTATTAAAGCGGAACTACGTTTGTTGGAAACTCGAGCCTCCTGGAGACCCTAAAGCGGGGCGCCTACATATTCGCCTAACGCATACAGAGTACGATGAGTTGACCATATTAAATGTATTCCTTAGTGTGCCACCTTAATCCGTCCCTGTAGAGAAAAATCTTATTAAAACCTCATTTATTTATTTTACATTTTAAACAAGAATAACTCAATATTATGTTCTAGCAGCAATAACATATGAACTTTCATATAAACTTACGATAAGCCTTTAGACACTCTTACTTCGGCCCTGACACAAAATCCGTTACTAAACTACCTACCTAACTGTCAAATTTCAGCTTCATATGTAAAGTAAAAGTTAGTACCTACTAATATATATACTATATATATAATTCAATAAATAATACATTTCAACATCGTTCGACTGAGGCACTTTCACTTACTAACTACAAGTTCACTATAACGTCCTTTGTCGTCCTCTGTAATACTGAATCATATGTAAAGTAGAAGTTAGTACCTACTAATATATATACTATATATAATATATATCGTCACTTACCACCAGGTGAGATGTTGTCAAGGGTTTACCAATAGCAAATAATAATAAAAAAACTCGAAGTATTCGAGAGTTCGCGTTTAGTGAGTGAGTGACCTTTCGTTTTTATAAAATATAGCAGGTAGATAGATAGAAAAGGAAAGCAAAACAAAACAATATCGTGTATATAATATCTGTTCAAAACGAAAAAAAGGACATGTAAAATCCTGTCTCGTTGCGACTCTTAATTAGTGAAGCAGTGAGGCAAGCACAAGCATCGAGAATGCATAGCAAAAACTACCTTCACGAGCATTACCTATATCGTAGACGAGACACTTTTAACTCACCCATAATCTATGTTATGACCAATATAATGGACCGGCCCTACCCATACATTAATCTCATCAAAAATGAGTCAAATACATCTGCACGCAAACACACAGTCACACCACTATAGTCTACCGAGTTACTTTTACCTAATCTGTGAGTTCTGTGACCGAGTCTCGTCGAAATATAAGCAACTAGCTGTTTCCTGCGGCTTCACCCGCGTGGACATCGTTTCTCTGACTTTTCGAGGGTGTGCAGTGCGCGAGCCGCAAGCGGCTCGCGAGCGTGAAATAAAGTAGCCTATGTGTTAATCCAGGTCCTAATCTGTCTACCTATCCAATTTCAGCCAGATCCGTTCAGTAGTTTTTGCGTGAAGAAGTAACTAACATACACACTCACAAACTTTCGCCTTTATAATATTAATGTGATGACAGACATAGAGAGACTTACGCGGTGTGTAGCACGAATGAGAAAATAAATTTCACTAATTTCGATCTACAACCCATTTGGGGAATACTGATCCACTAAGACGAAACAAGCGAATGCGCTCATTCTGTAGGCATCAAAACCGCTGTTGCGTAGGCCGGTCCCTAGCTGTATTGGTCGAAGGTTATGAGTGTATTTTAAACAGGTGTCATTTGTTACAGAACCGAGTGTCACGCACGGCGCCTCCGCGGCGCCCGTCTCCACACGCATGCTGCTGACAGAATAAATTGTGATGCTGGCACGAACAGGACCCTACAGGAATTTGCGTCCCAGAGGACGACGAAGGACGTTATAGTGAACTTGTAGTTAGTAAGTGAAAGTGCCTCAGTCGAACGATGTTGAGCAGCCAGCGGCGCAATCTGCTCTTCCGGGTGAGCATCGTGATCAACATCGCGGTGCTGCTGTACGCGGCCATGCACCTGTCGGGGGCGCCGGGCCCGGCTGGCGAGTGGGTGCCTCTCTCCGCCGACGGCACAGACCGCACCGCCGAACGCCTCGTCCCCCGCGACGAATACCGCAACTACACCGACTACCGACCCCTCGAAGTCATCAGAAACTACGACGAGTCCACGTCGCAGAAAACTCCGTCAACCATGCCGTCCACAAACAAAACCACATCAAGCACCACATCTCTCGTAGATATAGATAAGAGATTTTCTAGCATTCTCTCATCGGAGGCAGACGTTACGAATGAAACTGTATTAGACATTGCGGACGAGAACTCGTTAACGGACGCGACATTGGCGAAGCTGAAGTCGTTGCTGGATTGCAAGGAGAGGGACTTCTCTGCGCTGACGATGCAGCGCGGCGAGTTCTGGGTGCTGCGCAACTACGTGCGCGCGGCGCACGGGCCCGTGGGCTGCCACGAGACCGTCACCTACACCACGCACGCTGGCTACGAGTTCCTCGACAACGTGCAGCCGCTCGTTGAACGGTAAGTCGCCCTTCTTTATTTTCAAGCGACTTACAAAAAGGAGGAGGTTCTCCATTCGACTGGATGTTTTTTTTTGTATGTGTGTTACCATAGAACTTTTGACTGGGTGAACCGATTTTTATGATTCTTTTTTTATTTGAAAGCTAGTGCATCTCGTTTGGTCCCATATAAATTTTATCAAAATCGGTTTATTAATTTATTAGAAAATTAACAAAATTGCGATGGAAGTCGGTTTTTAACGTGTTTAGCGTTTCAAGATTCAAGGTATTTATTCAAAATAGGTGAAAATGACACTCTTTCTGATAGTCATAAATTAATAATAACATAATTTCATTTGTGAAAAATCAAGAAATACACAATCATTAGTTAATAATGTCAACAAACCTAGAAATAAACCAGATCATGTCATTAGAACATGAAAACAATATGACACGAAAAGTTATACATAAAATGATTGATTGTTATTGAAACCTTTGACAAGAGTATGCCAGTTCACACGGACAGCAGCCGGTCACGAGTATAACGCGAGAGTCAGCCATAGCTCCCATCAACCATATTAGAGGGAAAGGAACGACCCGGCTCCCGATGCGCCACCATCCGCACAAACATTTAAGCGAGCATGCACCGCTCATGTCAATGCTAACATAAAAATATTAATTAAAAGAAGTAATAGACTTATCATGTCTTGTCGCTTCCTTGTCAATTATATTATATCAAGTGTACGTAGGGTTGCCAACTTTTTCTAAAAGAAGTAGAGTATTTCTGATTTCAGAGAGTGTAAATAAAGAGTACAGATTAATAAAAAAGAGTACCACTTAATCAAATTTTAAAATGTATTTTAGTGCTTTTTGCAGTACTTAACAATTTTTATTGTTTTTAAAAGAATTATAAGACTCCAAACATCCTAATTATATTATATTTATATAGATTAGGAGTTCCTTTTTTATCAATTTCAATGTAGCCCTGTTCCTCTGTTCTCGCCAATTCACATTCAGTTTTATGGCTTTGGGTACAAGTATGTTAAATTCAGTAAAAATAAAGTCATTTTTTTGTAATTAATATTAATTGGACTTGTATGGCATTCAAAATTTTGTGCCAAAAGTCAGTTTATGTAAAAAAGAGTATTTTAGCGTATGTTATAGATGACAAAGTACACCTACATGAAATAGAGTACAATACTCTATTTTAGAGTACGGTTGGCAACCCTAAGTGTACGGGTACCAGAAATTTTACCAGTAGCATTAATTAAAAAACTTTGACGTGTAACATTTTTCCTCTCGCTTTCCTGCAATTTGTGGCAGTGATTTTGTGAAATGGGACGGAAGAGTGTAACAGGAAATGAGAATGTTGTTTTTTAGGTCACCAAGGCTAAGGTAACATGGCCATGCCACCGAAGGCAAAGATGACCTACTATCCGAAGGCCCGCGAATGGACGACCCGATAATTCATTAAATTCATTAATAATTTGTCACATGTTACACCTCACATGCGACTATTGTAAGTATGTATATGTATGTTTGTAACCGACTCCTTTGCACTCGATTTTGACCCACTTTAAACGGACAGATTTAATTTAAACTTTGTAAAATTATTAAGCCTCAGTGACAATACAATAATTTCATAAATTTATCTCATTATCCTGATCAGAATCGCCAGGCTTAAATGCGCATCCAACTAAAAATTGAAAAGAAAAATAGTTTAAAAAACTAAGAAAACACGCTTTTAAAACACATAAAACTAAAAAGTGAAAAAAAAATCTTAATTAAACTGAAAACAATAATTAATGAAAAATACTAGTATTATTGTGAAAAAAGCGTCGATATACAAAAAATATGGCACAAAGCGCCCCATGCACGCTTTTTTCACAAATTGTTTGAATTATTGTGAATCACAATAATACTAGTATTTTTCGTTCATTATTGTTTTATAGGCATTAAGAATTATTTTTCACTTTTTAGTTTGATGTGCTTTAAAAGCGTGTTTTTTAGTTTTAAGCTATTGTATAGCTTTTATCGCGGGCTTTGAGGGGTCCGAATCAATAAATTTCGTAACGAAAATAGAACCTGACACCCGAAAAAAAAATATTGAGTTCTAAAAAACTTACAGTGCCATCTATGATGGCGATTGATGATGGCGATGGCGATGGCGATTGATGATGGCGATTGATGATGATGATGAACTTTTAGCTGAAGTCCCGTGTGACAGAAGGTGGCAATTTTCATAGGCTCATTTTGATAAACTTTTGGTGGTGTTCAAAATATATATAAACTAAATAGGAGACAAATAATTTATTTTTATTTTTATTGTAAACTATAACCACATCCTAGACACTGCATACAACGGTCGTGGACACGAGTTTTTCTCAGATCCCTCGGGAACTATGTCAGGATATGCTAAAACAAATTCCAAAACCAATTCTATACAAAAAATCACTTCAATGCGTTGATCCGTTGCGACGCCGCGCCGACGTGCGCGAGCGTGGAAATGAGTTTTCTCAAGATCCCTCGGGAACTATGTCAGGATATGCTAATTAGCAAATTGTCTCATTTCCAACCTCCTCAACCATCTCTGTGCAAAAAATCACAACAATACTGTAACAGGTACAAATATTAGTTATTGTATTTTAAATAACAGTTAAATAGTATATTAGCCACTAGTGCTGTGGGTTGCAAAGAGGATATAAACTACCACGTATAGTCCAACCAAACCGGAGCGCTGTCTGAGTCTTTGTCTGAGTTTAGTTTTGATATGGCACTGCGTGCCTTTCTCTGTGGATATTATAATATTTAAGATCGATGGAATTAAACAATGTGAAGAGGATTCCACGACTTTTAATGGAGTAAATCCCTGAAGGTTACAATACATTGTTCCGTTCCCGCCTAGAGGACAAGCTTCTTGGCGGCAAGACCTACCGTAGTTGGTCCTTGCTTTCGCCTCACGGCGTTGGCAGGAATAGCGGCCCTCACTATATGACCTAGCTGTGTCGGTCAGTGGGGACGCTATATCATAAACCTGGTAGTTAAGCGTATCTTTTTTTATTTTATTAACAATTGGTAAGCCCTTGGTATCATCTCACCTGATGGTAAGTGACGATGATGCCAAAGATGGAAGCGGGCTTACCAAGATTCCCCAACGCAGTGGAGAACTGGCTATCTTATCTTCAAGCCGGAACACATCAATGTTGTTAACACAGATGTTTGGCAGCAAGACTTAGATAAGATGGTGGTAGCTAACCAGGAGGGCTATTGTGAGACACGCCACCTGCATACCAAATTTCATCTAGATTAAATTGGCCAAGGTGTTGAAGCGTGAAAATGTAACAAACAAACAAACACATTTTCACATTTATAATATTAGTAAAGATTCGGCGTCGGTGGCGTAACGGCTAGGGCCGCCGCCTCCTGTCCGGGAGGTCGAGGTTCGAATCCCGCCACGTACCAATGTGATTTTGAATTTAGATTTCATAGTTAGTTTATTCGACGCTCTTACGGTGAAGGAAAATATCGTGAGGAAAACTGCACACGCCTGCGAAGTAACTCGCAGGTTGTGTGTGAAGTCGACCAACCCGCACTGGGCCGGGGTGGTCGACTAAGGCCGGATCGTCCTTATTCAGGGTAGGCTCGAGCCCCTCGGTGGGGACGTATATGAGCTGATATGATGAAGGATTCCTAGGAAAGTAAAATCCTTTCTACAAATATCCCACTAGTTACACTGCGCGGAGGCAAGCCTTGTGAAACGATCCGTTATATAAAAGTGTTGTGACACTCTTGTATGGCAGGCAACTCGATCGAGCTAACGACGTGTTTGATTCAATCGTAACTCGTTAATATAACAATGGCCTGTCTACCACTCATAAAACAATGAACTATTAAAAACTAACTATTGGTCAAGTCAAGTACGAACAACTTACCTCTGCTGTAGCCAGTGTTGCCAGATGAGTAAACTGATATTACAGTGTTGGGTGCGAAAAAATTGTGTTTGAGACAAATTTACAGCAAAAGTAAAAAAAAAATACAGCGAATTTTACAGTGGATATCAAGACACTTTAATTGTTTAATTTTTAATGAAAACACACTTTATAGTTGACTTATTAACCACTTATCAATCACTGTCACTATCATTTAGCCCGATTTCACCTGAAAAGCAACATATTAAAAAATATTGTAGTTTGCAAAATAAATAAATAGGTATATTTCTATAAAAATTAAAAAGTCTTAGATGCAAATATACACTGTACTGTAATTTTAGTATTACAGTGTATATAGTAAATCGTGTGAAAATACGGTAGATCTGCTGTAATTACAGTGTATCTGGCAACACTGGCTGTAGACATTTGTTATACACTAGCTGTGCCCGCGACTTCATCCGCGTGGAGGTTTTGAATTTTCCTACGGGAACTCTTAAATTTTCCGGGATAAAAAGTATCCCATAGCTATATTAACCCGGGCTTTATGGAACCACCATACAAAATTTCATCAAAATCGGCCTAGTAATTTTTCCGTGATGCGCAAACATACAGATAGACAGACAGACAAATTTCCAAAAGTTGTTGTTCTGGCCTCTATATCGTTAGTAATGTCCACCACAGTTATTGTTTTCCAAAAATATTTAATGTACCTACAGACACGGCCCCGTTAGTTTTATTATAATATTATGTATAGACTTGAACATAATATTCTGATCTGATAACACGTTTTCATAATTTATGAATAAAACCTAGGCGACCGAGTGTTGCTTGGAGTCATAAGCACGTAAAAAAAATATTTTTCGTTTGGAAACGGATTTTCTAAGGAATGACATTTTTATAGACTTGGAATGTAAAAAAAATAAGTACTAAATAACTAAAAATTTTCATCCAAATCCTTTGAGCTCTTTCAGAGAATCCAATTACTTACTTTTTGTCAAATGAGTAATAATAATGAAAAAAAAATTGAAGACCTGCTCACTTAAAAAAGTATTTTAGTCCAGTCAAACGTCTACTTGTTAAACTGTAGAAAACTGTCATTTATTGTCTAAATATTAAATGGTATGAATGTACTGTTGGGTTGATTGAAGGCCCTTGATTGAAACAATATAAGTAAGTATGCCAAGCAATATTAGTAGTTATGCCAAGAAATTAATTGTGAAAACATAGATAGAATAGTCTATTTGACTACTACTGGAAAATAGTTTTGTATTATTTGTTATTGCATAAAATGCAAACCATTTTAATATATCCTGGAGATCTGTCGTATATACGGAGTAAATCAATGTTTAAATTAAAAAATTACGCGCCAAAACGCAATTTTCGCTATGGCGCCTGGTTGCTCTGACAGATGACGTCTCACATAAGTAAACAACAAACTGCTGTAATAGTGAAAGCACGCACTGAAACTAATGTTTACTTCTGTGTGACGTCATCAGAGTTGCAACCAATCGCAGAGCATTTTCCAACACGTGATCAAACCACAAAATAAGTTATATTTGATTTATATTCTTTTTTTACAGTAAATGACCTTATTTTTTTCAGAACATTAATAAAATATGCTTTTTACTTTAAATTTTATTAGGATGGCAACAAATTGTTACATAATATTTTGAACATAGTCAAAATGCCTATTCGATTCCAGACATAATTATCTGTTAGAAGCTGACGCGTTCGTGGACAAAGATGAATAACATTAAAGGCAAGTAACATCTTACAACATACAACCCTAATGTACTCGTATGTTACTAACTGTCATCTAAGCTGCAACAACAAAAGTCGCACTAATGTTACTTTAATTTGCTAAGTAGGTACGTATTACTGAAACATTTGTTACTTATCAGTGCAAAATGTATTTTAATGGTAGTAGGTAAATGAAGAGTTTTGTGCTGATTTTCCCAATAGTCACTACTAAGTAAATGTTATTTGACGGCACGTCGTGGCCTCATTAAATACTTATTTAAAAAAAATGGCACGTTGACATAAAGGTTCGCTATCCTTGGGTTAGTGCACAGTATAATAAAGAGTACTAGCGTAGTTAGGGTGACCAAATGAAAAAAACATTTACAGTATTCAACGGTAAAAGAATAGTAATATTTATTACACTGTTTATCAGGAATGTGTGTGTTCTCTACTCAACGTCTTAGCAAGTACAGGACCGAGAGCCTACAGAGAAACTTCACTTTTTTTTTCTTTTTTTCCTCGGACTGCGGAGGAGGGAAGGGGAAAAATGTGTTTATGCATACCAGTACAGCCGGCTGTACTGGTTATGTGGTACTCACAGCCCTGCGCCTATATGCATACATACCCATTATATACATAAGGTACATATAAATAAATATGCACAGGCCCAAGACCACACTACCCACTAACCAACCCCTGTAGCCTTGGCAGCTCAGCTGCCTTAAAAGCTAATCGGAGCGACGCCCCCCCTAGGGAGGGGGAGAAACTGCAACGTACTTTTACAGTATATATTTTCAAATTAGAAGAAAGGGCTCAGTCAACTAATACATATATGTATGACAGAGAAAGACTACCTGTAGTCAAAGTGAGACAGATTTATTTTTGTTGATATTCATACCTAGAGTTGAAAGTAACGGTGTAGACCTATCTTTGGTTTTTTTTTCTATCAAGCCAAAACTGCTTAATCGTGTTTCTAATAGCTTTTGAATTTAGGGAATATCATTAACAATGAGAGTATTTTTTTTCAACCTTGGGTTTTCTATCGTTTAGGTGTAAGTAGTTGACGTCAAAAATAACGAAAATCTGTAATATTACCGCCATAAACAATATTTTTATCACAATAATTAGCCTACCAAATTTAATGACGTTCCGATCTGGCCAACGATAATCGCTCGAGTTATCGTCGAACAAACATTATATATACATTCAAACGCCCGCCGCCGGTTTGTTCCAGTAGACTCTGAAAACGTTGCTCGCTTCGCTCGCTCGCTTGATAATCACACCAAGTTTCACGCTTGTAGGTAAATAAAATACCTCTAAAGTACCTGTAAAACCACATTTTTATGATTTACCTCAAAAGGTTAAAACGGAACCATTATATGATCACTCGTGTGTCTGTCTGTATGTCCGTCTGTCACAGCCAATTTCCTCGGAAACTACTTGACCGATTGAGTTGATATTCAGTACACACACGTAAGTCGGTGATCCAAAGACGAAAGTCTAAAATGAATAAAATAATTTCAAACATTGGGGTCACTTGTGGGGGGTAAATTAGAAAATTAATAGAAAAGTTTTTCAAAATATACAATGACTGTGGTATATTAAATGAAACGGCTTGTTGTTAGAATCTCAACAATATTTTTTTTATAGTTTTAAGATAAATAGTTTTGAAGTAATTAAAGAAAATATAGGCGAAAATTTAACATCCCCTCTTATCTCCGAAAGTTCTGGACCTTAAATCTTTAAAAAATCATAGTCCATGAGGTTGAATGCATAAATTGCGGGAAATCTATGAGAAAATCTTAAGTCTTTCCGTTCCGACAGGAAAAAATATTCGAGCGAGACCTACAGTACTCGCATATGATGTGTAACATGTGACAAAATACTTTAGGTTAGTTAGATTTGATGACGATATTGTACCTGGGTGGCGGATCTGACAGTAACGAAAAAAACCGACCAAGTGCCAGTCGGACTCTCGTAAAGTAGAATTCCGCGCTTTCGCGACTTCCTGTTACACATTTCCGTCCCATGTTACACATTTCCGTCCCATTTCACGAAATTACTCCCACAAATTGCAGGAAAGCGAGAGCAAAGATGTTACACATCAATAAAATCTCTAATACCAGAATAAGTAGACCCTCATTTACCTAGAGAAAAGTATGTAGCTACTGAGAAGTCTTGTTCTGTTGGTAGTTACAGTTTTGGCAAAGTATATATATTTTAGTACTAACATACAGTATGGACACTCCCTGCCACTCTCTAGATTGCGACCTCACCCCCTCGTCACCAATATTGATACAGATTGGTTACAGTTTGGTCGTCAAACGTATAGGATTTCGCCGTATTTTTATTTGTTCCGTCATTTGTTTTTAGAAATGTCATTTCACGACCCAGTATGCAGTGTCCGGGGTGTGGTTTTGGTGAGTGTTTTTGTGACCCCGAATCGCACTTGACCGGTTTTTTTGACCTTCCTCAATTTTTTAACCTTTTCTTATTTTTATTTATCATCATCATATCAGCTCTTATACGTCCCCTCCGAGGGGCTCGAGCCTACCCTGAATTAGGGCGATCGGGCCTTAGTCGACCATGCGGGCCCAGAACGGGTTGGTCGACTTCACACACAACCTGCGAGTTTTTCCGCAGGCGTGTGCAGATTTCCTTACGATGTTTTCCTTCACCGTAAGAGCGTCGGATAAACGTACATATGAAATCTTAATTCGAAATCACAATGATAAGTGGCAGAATTTGAACCACAACCTCCCGGAAAGGAGGCGGCGGCCCTAGCCGTTACGCCAATGACGCTTTAATTCTAGTTCTAATTTTTATTATTTGCAGTTATACCAGAGATAAAAATACACATTTTAGGAAAATTTCAACTGTCTACCTATAACGTTTCATGAAATACAGCCCGCTGACAGACAGACAGATAGAAGGACGGAATGATGGACGGACAACGGAGGTCACTCTTTGGGTGTAAGGAACCAAAGTATACGTATACAGGGTCTTCGGCAGATGGTTGAAAATACGAAAATGGGGGATAGGTGGGGTCGCCTCCCACCTATTTTGAGAATTAAAAAAAATCTAGGACTTGTAATTTTTTTACAGGATTTTTTTCCTTTTTTTAGAAATTTTGCCATTTTTATACCTTTGAACACATGTAACTTTTTGTTTTTTAAAGCTAGCTCCAAAAATCTTTTTTTAATAGACTTTTATAAGATTGTCGGCTCTAAAAAAAATTATGTTTGTTTCAAGTTATTGCTAAAAACAAAAATGTGGGCCCCCGAACTTAAAAAAAAAGTTGAACAAAAATTTAAAACTCAACTTTGCGATGCATTTAAAAAAAAATAATGGGGCTGGAAGGCTTCTGATTTTTTTAAAACATCTCTAAAGCTTAGGCTTTTGAATGGTATGTAATTTGTTTCGGTATCTTTTTTGTAACCGGAGTTGTTATTTTTTTTTACTCAATTGGACCATGTTGACGAAATTCCACTAGTTACATGTTTTGTGAAATGTATCAAATGCTAAGTTGAAAATAATGTAAATACTTACTGTTGGGACGGTTACAAAGAGCAGGTACGTTTTTTTACATTCTTGCACACACATAATGGCTATCTTTTGTCATTTATTGGCATATTGGAGTTAGCACTTCCATATGCCAATAAAATGTCCGCATATTCCGCATTGGTAAATTGAGCCATTTTAAACCACAACAAAGTCTTAACAAAACGTCTGATAATAACAAAAAGTGACAAACAACAAAAAAACTTAACAAAATCACAAACGTTAATAACGTTAACGTTTTTTTTTGTTTTCGTTAATTTCACTTTGCTGTGTTTGTGATTTTGTTAACTTTTTTTGTTGTTTGTCACTTTTTGTTATTATCAGACGTTTTGTTAAGACTTTGTTGTGGTTTAAAATGGCTCAATTTACCAATGCGGAATATGCGGACATTTTATTGGCATATGGAAGTGCTAACTCCAATATGCCAATAAATGACAAAAGATAGCCATTATGTGTGTGCAAGAATGTAAAAAAAACGTACCTGCTCTTTGTAACCGTCCCAACAGTAAGTATTTACATTATTTTCAACTTTGCATTTGATACATTTCACAAAACATGTAACTAGTGGAATTTCGTCAACATGGTCCAATTGAGTAAAAAAAATTAACAACTCCGGTTACAAAAAAGATACCGAAACAAATTACATACCATTCAAAAGCCTAAGCTTTAGAGATGTTTTAAAAAAATCAGAAGCCTTCCAGCCCCATTATTTTTTTTTTAAATGCATCGCAAAGTTGAGTTTTAAATTTTTGTTCAACTTTTTTTTAAGTTCGGGGGCCCACATTTTTGTTTTTAGCAATAACTTGAAACAAACATAATTATTTTTTTAGAGCCGACAATCTTATAGTAGTCTATTAAAAAAAAGATTTTGGAGCTAGCTTTAAAAAACAAAAAGTTACATGTGTTCAAAGGTATAAAAATGGCAAAATTTCTAAAAAAAGGAAAAAAAATCCTGTAAAAATTACAAGTCCTAGATTTTTTTTAATTCTCAAAATAGGTGGGAGGCGACCCCACCTATCCCCCATTTTCGTATTTTCAACCATCTGCCGAAGACCCTGTATATATCAAAGATGGAGCTAATTCAGCGAACAAACTATAACTTAATTTACATCGTATTAAATAATAGTAAATAGGTACGTAGGTATACACACTGTCGTCGTGTGCACGTATAGAGCGTCGGTGCCGTAATGGTAAGTGTTTTTTTGAATTTTGATTTCATTTGTAAGTTTGTCCGACGCTGTTACGGTGAAGGAAAACATCGCGAGGAAACCTGCACACGCCTGCGAAGAAACTCGAAGGTTGTGTGGGAAGTCGACCAACCCGCACTGGGCCTGCGTGGTCAACTAAGGCCCGATCGCCTTAATTCAGGGTAGGCTCGAGCCCCTCGATAGGGATGTATATGAGATGATATGATGATAATGACACACTGTGACGTAAAACCTAGGAATTCTTAAAATACACCGCGTTCCTTTTACCAGTTCTATACATTTGACAGCTGCCGTTCTAATCATCATACGATTTACCTGGTTTAGAGTGGGCTGTCAAGCAAGACTTATGAGAAAGCCCTTAATAAATTAACCAAGGCGGCATAAATACAAAAGGAGGCTATTATTTAGCTTGTTAAGTACAGTCGCCATCAGATATATAGTAGCGGGCGAGGTGTTCAAATATTTTAATAAATTATGAACAATAGGAGTTTTTGATAATATCTAACATCTGATCGTTACTAATATTATAAATTTGAAAATGTATTTGTTTGTTACCTTTTCCCGCTTCAACGCCTTGACCAATCTTTATGAAATTTGGCATACGGTAGCCTGTGTCACGGGGAAGGACATAGGCTACTTTTTATCCCGGGAAAATAGCATAATATGATGCAGTTCCTGAGGGAACTAAAAAAATACTCGATTGCTGTAATATATTAGCACAGAGATGGTTGAGTAGGTTGGAAACGACATAATTTACTAATCACCCTAAAAGACAAAAAACGATGTCCACGCGGGCGAAGCCGCGGAAAAAAACTAGTTTGTCATAAATAACTGAGCAGCAGATTTTCCAACGCAGTAGCATTATAGAAAAAAGTACCTTACCACAGATGACATACTAGTTACTTCGTAAACCTTACGTCAAGAACATATTGAAAAATCTGCTGCTCAGATATTTATGACAAACAAAATTGATATTATGTTCAGATATTAATAGCAACTTCTAGTATACATAGTTTATTCAAATTCAACACTGTTTAGAAATATTTTTGAACACGTCGCCCGCTACGATATGTCTGATGGCGACTGTACAATTTTATTTATTGGCACAGTCGCAGTAATTTTAACATGGACATTGGACAATAACAAGCCACGTGGTAAGATCGTGACGTGAAACCAGACAGGTTTGGCCTGGGCTGGTCAATATCAACGAAAGTAAAATAAGTAGCTAGGTTTAATAGGTACAGTAGCTTTTGCCCGCGGCTTCGCCCGCGTGGAGATCGTTTTTATCGTGATAACGTGTTATAAATTGATGACACAGGCTGCATTCACAAAAAAGTGTGACGTCATTATCGCGTTACGCCCATTGTCGCGTTACGCCAGTGTGACGTCATTGTTAAGTTACGCCTGAGCCTACCGTGCAAGCTAGAGTTGTACTTGTACTTGAGGTTGAGTGGTGCGCGAGCCGCAAACGGCTAGCGAGCGTGGACATGAGTTTTCTCCAGATCCCTCAGGAACTATATCGAGCTATTCTGATTCAGTTTATGTCACTTCACACCACCTCAATCAGTTCTATATAAAAAAAAACACTTCAATCCGTTATTCCGTTGCGATGCTGACGTGCGCGAGCGTGGAAATGAGTTTTCCTCAGATCCCTCGGATGAAATGTCAGGATATGCTAATGGGTAAATTTTAAAAGAAATGAACCAAAACACAGTATTTTTTCAGTTCCCTCAGGAACAACATCGGACTTTGCTATTTTCATGAGATAAAAAGTAGACTATGTCCTTTCCAGTGACACAGGCTACCTGCATGCCAAGTTTCATTAAGATTGGTCAAGGTGCTGATGTGTGAAAAGGTAACAAACAAACAAACACATTTTCGCATTAATAATATTCCTAAGGACATAATGTTAATAACGATTGAAACACAGAGCACTCGTAGGTCAGTTGACTTCATCAAAAGTAAATTGCATCGTACTAAAACTTTGAATATTTTTTGAAAAACCTAAATACTTTTAGGTACAAGCTTTAATTTGAAAAGATAATTGTAATTATTTGATATTCTTCTCAGCAAACCCTTTCATTTGATACTCATATTGTAGGAGTGCATTAAAAATAACTAGTCCGCCGTCTTGGGGCGTGCCGCCATGTTGGATTTAGAATGACGTCACGCATCATGTCACGTCAACCATGCATTGCCATCCAAACTGTACGAGTAAACAAAATTTCAGCTCAATCGGTTGTAGATATCTCCTTCAAAATTGAAGGTTCCACCCGAACAAACATACGTACTCGTATACATTGCAAATTAAATAAAAGCTTGTAAAAACTACTAAAAACCTTGCTCGCTACATTTTTAATTTAGAATTTATTAAAATCACATAATATCAGTGATGCTGAAAACTATGACGTCGCGCACGCTGTGCTATTACTTAAGAGCGACGAAGGAGTGACGAAGGTATTGTGATGGCAAAAAAAAAACCGAAGTTGAGATTTTGATAGGGATCGATTGTCTTATAGAGTCAAAAAAATAAAAAAATCTGTGTGAGCGTGTGTGTGTGTACTGTGTGTGTGTGTGTGTTTGTACGTCCGTCCAGTGCTCTATATACCAAACTGCTGGACGGATTTGGGTTAAATTCGGGTTAGTGTAATATTGTTTTTATATCTTTAGGTTTTTTTTTCAAGTTTCCCTCATCTTGATTTTAAGGGTTGCACCATAGTAATAAATCACTTATTATTTTTTTACTCATAAATGACTCTAACGATTTTGATGAAACCGGTGTATGTTAGGTACTCTGTATCACTGTAACGTATCACTGTAAAGAAACATTTTTTAGTTTTATTTTTTTCGGCTTCCAAAAGCGTGGACCGGACGGACCGGCGGCAACGCGGCGACGACGGCAGCCGGCGCAAAAGTATATGTATAAGGTCTAACAAAATTCGCTGAACCTATTTTAACCGGTGCTTCTACGCATGAAACTGAACAACTTTCCCCAAGAAACCCATAGTCAAATCTCAAAAATAATTTTGAACTTACCATACTAAGTTGGCTAATCAGCTGATCGAGTTAGTATGGGAGGGCCAAATTTTTTTTTGCGCTTTGACTATGGGTTCCATGGGGAAAGTTGTTCAGTTTCATGGGTAGAAGCACCAGTTGAAATAGTTTCAGCTAATTTTGTTACACCTTATATATGTCGCAGGATAATAGCAAAATTCGTCGATTCGCGGAAATCCTAGGAATATTGCACACTATGGAGTAGAAAAGTTCGAATAAAACCAAGTCGGTGTGCGGTGCAGTGCAATGTAGTGTCAAAGTACATATATTAGTACTAACATAAAGTATGGTGGACACTCCGTGCCGCTCTCTAGATTGCGACCTCACCCCCTCGTCACCCAGATTGATACAGATTGGTTGTCGAACGTATAGGATTTCGCCGCCAATTTGTTTGTTCCGTTATTCCTTTTTTGAAATGTCATTTCTGGTCCGTTGTATGAAGTGTCCAGGCCCCAGGGTCACAGATTACTAAATAGTTACTTCGCCAGGGTGTGGTAGTGTAGTGTAGTATAAGGCGGTACGAAGTTAGCCGGGAAAGCTAGTAGGTCTGTAATAAAAGCGTTTTTCAAAACGGCAAAGTGAGAGCCATAATAACTTTATAGCAGATGAGAAAAGAGTAGGTACCTAAGTTTTAAATGTGTATTTATTGTACATTATGGATTAATTTATAGGCAATAAGAGCGTTTTTCCATTGGCGGGTTTACACTTTTAACTTGTTTTATAACTACTGTGTGTTGTTCTTGCCCATACAAATAACAAGCTCGTCCGTGACATCCATGCATGCGATTATTGACATAACAGTAAGACATTGATCAGTTTTCCCACAGTACCACCACCGTTTCTAGCCCAGTGGCTTAGTCTTCAAACGTATACATATTACTAATTATAATATAAATGACCATCATAACAGCTCATATACGTCTCCACCGAGGGGCTCGAGCTTACCCTGAATTACAGCGATCGGGCCTTAGTCGAACACGCGGGCCCAGTGCTGGTTGGTCGACTTCACACACAACCTTTGAGTTTCTTCGCAGGTGTGTGCAGGTTTCCTCACGATGTTCTCCTTCACCGTTAAAGCAATCGGTGAGTATATGTACGTAAGTTTCGAAAAACTCATTGGTACATTGGCCGTCCGGATTTGAACCCGGCAACTCTGGTTATGAGGACCGAGTCGTTACCGGTTGCGACACCGACGCTTCAGAGACGATATAAAGACCAGATAAATGACCTACACCTAAGAATTTTTCGCAGCTTAGGCAGGCCTTCCACGCGGTGGACCGACGACCCACTGATGACCTGGTGAAGATCGCGTGAAGCCGATGGATGCGGGCAGCGCAGGACTGTCATCGTGAAAATCATTGTGGGAGGCCTTTGTCCAGCAGTGGACGATTTTCGGCTGATATGATGATGACATCGAAAACTAATTACAAACATTGATATGTGTCTACTCAATATATTTGCAAAATTTGGTTTTAATCCGGCACGTAGTTTTTGTATTAAACCGGAACTACGTTTGTATGAAAACTCGAGCCTCCTGGAGACCCTTAAATGGTCGAAGGGGCTGCCTTACAGTTTATTAAAGTGAAATTTTTATTGCATCGTCTCAAATTTTTTCGTCTGTGTGTTGCATGTCGCGTGACGGTCGCTTTCTTCTGACGGTATGATCGTTTCGTCCTCTGTACCGTAGCGAGAGCAGCCATGATCGTTTCGACCTCGTAAAGTTTCACTTTTACCGTGGTTTCATAAAACCACACGCTTACTTTTTTTCCTTTTGAGATACGAAACCGTTTAAACATGCGCGTGAGTACAATATTAATTTCAATGTATTAGATATTCATTCAATTCGGGATCCTGAGCGGGAGTCAGGCTCACACTTGGCCGGTAAGGTAAGTACCTACTTTCACCAAGATTTTAGATAATCATCGAACATTGCTTTAACCGCCTCCGTGGCGTAATGGTCAGTCCATTCGCTTCACACTAAGAGGTCGCGGGTTCGATTCCAGCGGGGTTAACTTGTAAGACTCGGTTTGGTTGGTGTCAGGGCATTTTCTAAGCCCGCCTGGCTAGCTACCCCATCTTATCTAAGTCTTGCCGCCAAACATCAGTGTTAACAACATTGATGTGTTCCGGCTTGAAGATAGCCAGTTCTCCATTGCATTGGGGAATCTTGGTAAGCCCGCTTCCATCTTCGGCATCATCGTCACTTACCATCAGGTGAGATGATGCCAAGGGCAGTGGAAGCCACGCTATGCATACTTTCTTATACTCGCCTTAAGGCCTTAAGATAGATCAAATGACAATATTCAATTCAAATTATTAAAAGACTGTGTAAAGCTATCACTAAGGAGAAAATATATAAGGTGTAACAAAATTAGCTGAAACTATTTTAACTGGTGCTTCTACCCATGAAACTGAACAACTTTCTCCATGGAACCCATAGTCAAATCGCAAAACAAAATTTGGATCTCCCATACTAACTCGATCGTCTGATCAGCCAACTTAGTATGGGAATTTCAATTTTTTTTGAGATTTGACTATGGGTCCCATGGGGAAAGTTGTTCAGTTTCATGGGTAGAAGCACCAGTTAAAATAGTTTCAGCTAATTTGTTAGACCTTATATAGTATACTTAAAGTAATAAAAAATCTATTTAATTGTATACAGATTTTAAAAATATTACCACTTTTGATGTAAAAAAACTGTAGACCCTGTTTTTGGCATTAGTTGCAAAATTTCTCGAAAACAACTACCTATAGTTAATGTTGAATGAAACCAACATACAAAAATCGGTGACTTTAAAGTCTTTCATTTTAATTGAACACATTTTTTTAAAACTTATTTGAAAGAATAGAAAAGTAATAAAAACATGTAAAAATCAAGAATTGAGCGTTCGGTTTCATCGTCACAGCCGCATTGAAGCCTGCATTGATTTGAACTTAAAATAAATAATTTTCGAAAAATTTAAAAACTTTTAGGTACAAGCTTTTAAAATTGCATTGTCACGCGATATACATATGCATGCAAAATTTCAGCTTAATCGGAAACCGAGAAGTGGGTCAAATTTAACTTGCAAGATTTCACCCGAACAAACATACATACATACATTGCAAATTAATTAAAAGCTTTTAATAAACTTACGTTACATTCGATATTATTTTAACACTTATCAACCTGCTCAGATTGAGGCATATTAAAGCCTTAAACGTCTGGCATACATAAATCAGCAGTTTTATACGCTTAATTAGTAGTAAAGAAAAGGGATGTATGACTAGGTGACAAATAATATTGGATATTTTATGGCGTAACCATAAACTAGTAAGACGAGTACACCTTATTAAGTTCTAGTAACACACAAGGTTTCATTATAAGCCTTAGAGCCAACAAGTAACAAAGCCATTTTTGAGAAAAAAAAACTAAGCAACTGTTTAGTCATTATTATATTTATTCGTGTAACATAAAATTACTAATAATCTTTCCTCATTACGTAGGTATATGTATTATTTATAAGTATAAAGGTATATATTATGTATTCCATATTATATTTATAAGCAGACCCGGCCACGCGTTACTGTGGATAAGGTTCTTGTTATATTACATTGTGAAGACCCTCATGGAATATAGAATATATTATAGAATCCTTTGGAGCTAACAGATATAATCACCATCATCATCATCATATCAGCCACAAATCGTCCACTGCTGGACAAAGGCCTCCCCCAAGGATTTCCACGACGACCGGTCCTGCGCTGCCCGCATCCATCGGCTTCCCGCGACCTTCACCAGGTCATCGGTCCACCGCGTGGGAGGTCTGCCTACGCTACGTTTTCCGGTGCGCGGTCGCCACTCGAGAACTTTACTGCCCCATCGGCCATCTGTTCTACGAGCTATGTGCCCTGCCCACTGCCACTTCAGTTTAGCGATTCTGTGAGCTATGTCGGTTACTTTAGTTCTCCTGCGGATCTCCTCGTTTCTGATTCGATCACGCAGAGAAACTCCGAGCATAGCACGCTCCATTGCCCTTTGGGTGACCTTGAGCCTTCTTATGAGGCCCATAGTAAGCGACCATGTCTCAGTTCTGTAAGTCATCACTGGCAACACACACTGGTCAAAGACCTTAGTCTTGAGACACTGCGGTATTTGGGACGTGAAGATATTTCGAAGCTTCCCGAACGCTGCCCAGCCGAGTTGGATTCGTCGACTGACCTCTTTCTTGAAGTTGGACCTGCCTAGCTGGACTGTTTGTCCCAGGTATACATATTCGTCAACAACTTCCAATGTAGAGTCTCCAACCTTTAGAGGAGTGGGTGCGACACGGACATTTAACATTATTTTCGTCTTGTCCATGTTCAATTTAAGACCCACTTGTTGAGAGACCTTACTGAGGCCATCGAGCATTGTGCTTAGGTCTTCCGTAGTCTCAGCCATGACCACGATATCGTCAGCGAATCGGAGGTGGGATATGTACTCGCCGTTGGTATTGATGCCGAGTCCACCCCAGTCCAGAAGCTTAAAAACATCTTCCAGGGCGGCGGTGAACAGTTTCGGAGATATAACGTCTCCCTGTCTCACCCCTCGCTGCAACTGGATAGGTTTCGAGTTCTGGTCCTGGAGGCGAACCGACATGGTGGCGTTTTCATACAGGCACTTCAACACCTCGATGTATCGATGGTCAATTTGGCACCGCTGGAGAGACTGTAGCACAGCCCAGGTTTCGACTGAATCAAAGGCCTTCTCATAGTCCACAAACGCCAAGCATAGTGGCCGATTGTACTCTTCGGTCTTCTGTATAATCTGCCGCAGCGTATGTATGTGGTCTATGGTACTAAAGCCTTTTCGGAAACCGGCTTGTTCGGGAGGCTGGAAGTCGTCAAACCTGCGTGCGAGACGATTCGTAATGACTCTCGAAAACAGCTTGTAGACATGGCTCAGAAGTGAGATGGGTCTGTAGTTCTTCAGCAGGGTGTTGTCACCTTTTTTGAAGAAAAGCACGACCACACTTCTGTGCCATGCCTTAGGTGTTTGTCCCTCGAGTATAACGGAATTAAATAACTTCTGAAGAGCTTTTAGTACCGGTGATCCACCTGCTTTCAGAAGTTCAGCCGTAATTCCATCGTCACCCGGTGCCTTGTTGTTCTTGAGCTGTTTGAGAGCCATTCTAATCTCGTACAGGCTGACGTCCGGGATATCTTCGGTATAGTGTCGGGTTAATCTGGCTCTTGGGTCTTCAGCCAGATCGCTGACAGGCAAACGTGTGGTCTTGTACAATTGTCCATAGAACTTCTCGACTTCTTCCAGCAACTCAGTCTTATACGATATGGTCCTGCCATCCTCAGTCTTCAGCTTGGTCAGTTGGCTTTGTCCAACAGACAGATCTCTCGCGAACACTTTTGAGCCTTTGTTGTGCTCAATCGCCTCTTTAATACAATTTGTATTATATTGGCGTAAATCGCGAGTTAGGGACTTAGAGATCTGCCTGTTTAGTTTCCGATACTGAGTAGCGTCTTCAGAGGACTGCAAAACCAATCTGCGTCTTTCTTCCATGAGGTTGCTGGTGAAGTCGGAGATTTTTTTGGTTCTGTTTGAACGGCGAGTTTTAAAAATCTTAGACCCGACCGTTTGAACAATTTCCACGAACCTGTCATTATAATCGGCAACAGAAATACATCAACTGTGAAAATTACTAATAATAGTATAATAGTGTAAAACAGATATAATAGACAAATAATTTGCAATAAAATAATATTTGCACACGGTGTGCAAATCAAATTTAAAATCGGTTCAGTAGTTTAGGAGTCCATCGCGGACAAACAACATGACACATAATTTTAGGTATACATTATGTCTGATATATATTGTTTAATTATCTGTGTACACGCCAATTCAACCCTCACATCTCATTGGATTTGTATAATTATGTTCCTAGATTACTACATAAACTACAAAAATAACTTTGTTTTAGGGTTCCGTACCCAAATGGTTAAAACTGGACCCTATAACTAAGACTCCGTTGTCTGTCTGTCTGTCTTTCCGTCTGTCACCAGACTGTATTTCATGAACCGTGATAGCTAGACAGCTGAAATTTTCACAGGTGATGTATTTCGGTTGCCGCTGTAACAACAAACACAAAAAAATTGAAAAGGTAAAAAAGGAGGGTCTCTATACGAAAACCGTGTTTTTTTAAACATGAAGAAACTAGCGCCATCTAGTATGATGGTACGGAACCCTTTGGTGCGGTTCTGACTCACACATCTTTTTTTTTTGAACGTGAAGAAACTAGCGCCATCTGGTATGATGGTTTTTGAAACATGAAACTAGCGCCATCTAATACGATGGTACGGAACCCTATGTGTGCGGTTCTGACTCGCACTTGGCGGTTTATTATTTATTGTTAACACTCTTAATAGGGTAAAACATAGTCCGCCTGACTAGCTACCACCATCTTATCTAAGTCTTGCCGCCAAGCATCAGTGTTAACAGCATTGATGTGTTCCGTCTTGAAGATAAGATAGTCAGATCCCCATTGCGTTGGGGAATCTTGGTAATGTGTAAAACAGTTGATTCCCATAAAAATCTCAATTTGTTTTTTTTTATTAATTTAAACTGCATTCATAGTACTGTATTCAACAGAATGGTAGCATTTTGAGCATTTTATAAATTCAATTGATTATTTTGAATAAAAAATGTTAAAAACCATCGTCCTTTTATTTCTGACATTATGTTATTTAGCAAAAAATAATCCTTATGATGAAGCCTTCCGATCGGTATGATAAAGCTACAGGGTATTTTTTTCTCGTGTAGCGAGTTCGATTCCCGGTTCAGCCATGTCATCATTAAAAAATCTATGAATGCAGTTTACATTGTTTTTTTAAATTAAAATAATGTCTTCGTTCAGTAAAATGTTCCATCTACAATATTCAAGGTACGTTCCCTCCATGTGGCGTAGCCGTAGGACGCCCTGTATAGGCAAAGTACATATACAGGGTCTAAATTTGCATTCTTGCAATATTTATGTAGGCTTAGGACCTTCAAAAACACAGTTTTTACTATTTTTACCACTTTCTGTCGCATACCATGCAATAAACAAAAATGTACAAATACTTACAAGTTTGTGTGCTACGCAGTAACTGTTCGAAATGACCACCGTTCTGCGCAAGGCACAGTCGAGCACGCCGACGCAAATTACGCTTTAATTTACGTAAAACAAAAGTATTCTGTTTTACAGTTTTGAACGCTGCTAATACTTTCTCACGTAACTCAACCACACTTTCAATTTCCTCCTTTTACTCTAGACGTTTCACGTCGCCCCACAAGTAATAATCCAGCGGGGTACGGTCCGGGGGTCGTGCTGGCCAGGCCACGGGGCCTCCACGTCCTACCCACTGATTGCCGTTGCACTGCGAGCGAGCGAGCGCAAACACAACTGTCTCTAAAGGAAGCGCAGCGGCTACTGAACTGAACTGACAAACGCGGTCCCTTTGTGCTTTGAGTACTCTTTTAAGTACGCCGCAACCGATGTCTGTCTTGTGTATAGTGATGAGCGAAGTCGATTTAATTTAATGGTGTGAACTTAGCATTGTCGATTAAAAAAAATCATTAAAAACAATTTTATAAAGTGAAGATTTTATTAATGATTTGTATTCAGTATCAGCTATATATTAACCTCCGTAAATATTGCCAGAATGCAAATTTACACCCTGTATTAGTACTAACATACAGTATGGACACTCCCTGCCGCTCTCTAGATTGCGACCTCACCCCCTCGTCACTCAGATTGATACAGATTGGTTACAGATTGGTTGTCGAACTTAGGATTTCGTCGCCATTTTTTTAGTTCCGTCATTCCTTTTTTGAAGTGTCCAGGGTGTGGTATAGGGCCGTATAGGTAAGGGCAAAGTATATACATATATTAGTACTAACATACAGTATGGACACTCCCTGCCGCTCTCTAGATTGCGACCATACCCCCCCGTCACCCATATTGATACAGATTAGTTACAGTTTGGTTCTCGAACGTATGGGATTTCGCCGTGATTTTGTTTGCTCCGTCATTTGTTTTTAGAAATGTCATTTCACGACCATTTGCATGCAGTGTCCAGCGTGTTTAGTTTTTGTGCCTTATGAGGTAAGGAATCTTAAAAGTAGTTATCATAGATAATACTTTGTATTACATACTTCTAAAAACTCGTTTGTAACGATGCAAAATAACATCGCTACATTTTTAAATCAAATTAGCCAAGAACTCAACGCTTTAACTCCTCCTAGTCAAATCTTGTAACATAATAACTATCATTGCACTTATCTCACTGCCAATCCTAATTAAATAAATTTACATTAATCTATTTTTCAAAAATATAAACAATATCTTTATTTTCTTACTAACACAAAACACAACTTACACTTCCACAGAATATGCAAATCCCCATACACCTAGTATCTCAAATCGACTCGACTCCAATCACTTAAAATAAATTACGCTTCATTGCACTCATTATTCCTTGCGCTCACTCCTTCATAAACATACAAAACTTTTAGTCTAAAAAAATCAAATAATTTAATATAACAAAAGATTTATCATTTCGTCACTTCCTCTTACATCCTTGAACCTTAAACTAAATTCTTACCTCACCAAATAAAACATCCCCAAGGAACGTTCCAGAAACCAATCACTACCGTCACAGGAACGTTCCATTCTCCTTTTTTTTACATAGTGAATTCTCTAGAGAATTCTAGGAGTGACCATTTATATACGAGCAGAAAGCCTCCCTCGGTCTTTTCACATGCTGACCTTGGGAGAGGAAAGGAACCATCTGACTCCATACTCACAGCGCACTCGCGACTGCTCATGTGATACAGTGACTCACCCTGTCAACCCTCCTTTCTGTGGAAGTGAAACTTCATACTTCTCCATTCCTGATAATCCTCGATTTTCTACATGTAAGTACTTAAAACCACCTGTTTCCAAGTCTAAATTCCTCCCTTACACACGTGCAAGTCTATAGCGCAATCTTTCTATTCCAAACTAGCTAACAACCTCGACACGTTGTCACCGGCTCATGTACCTCGTGTACCCCCGTGTACCTCGTGCACCCTCGTGCGCCCTCGTGTGCCCTGTGTGCCATCGTGTGTGCCATCCTCGGAGTACGCCTACTGTGCCAGACCGCCACGTGGAACCTCGCTGCCTCGCAGACTGCCGCACCTTCGCCCTTCAGCCGGACCACCACCGTGCGTTCCACCCGGGAAGACACGAGCCTAACTAAGGTGTACTCCAGAATATTTCTCTTGTGCTTTTAAATATTTTCTTTTTGGTGTGTGTACCTGTGTACACAAACACCTGGCGCCCGCTCCTTGCTTGTTCTCTAGAACAACCTAAAATTTATGTGCTTCACACTATCTTTCTAACCCTTTTTCGACGGTGCTAAATCTCTTATACTCTGTATCAGTCTTGCAGACCAAATTTGTATCTGCTGGCCTTTCCAGCCACATTTTTGTGATACCTAACATCTACTATCTATCTGTAAGACACTACCTCTACGGCCCGTCCTAAGCTATTTCTCAACACAAGATTTTCTTTACTTTGTATAATTTGACCTAACCTACATAGATATAGCTAGCTAATTTATTATCAAGTAAGTGCAATAAGGTAGCTGCAGTAATTTTAGACCCACATACCTGTTTTCTTTTAATTTTTTTTAATTTCATAACCTCTCTCAATATTGCCACGTTCACACCTTGTTACAATACCTTTTGTATACAAATAAAACGCATTTCTTTAAGTCAAAACTCAAATCTTTTATTTTAGAAGTAATTCTCCCTAACTAGAGGTTACATTTTGGCGCCCAACGTGGGGCCCCTATTATACAGCCCCTATTTCCTTAACCACGGCCGTGAAGCGATACTTTCTGGCGACTGGTATCCTAAATGCCCCTTAAAGGAAGAAGACATAGTCTTCACCGACAGGTCCTCTTACACTACTAACCTACCCCACCTCAAAGACATCTTCCTAAAGGTTAACAAACAAATGGCCAAAGCGTATTCAACAAATGGCCAAAGCGTATTCTAAGTACAAAATACACTACAACAAGAATAGGCGCGATATCGAATACAACGAAGGCCAAACTGTCTGGAAAAGGGAATATCCACTCTCTGATGCATCTAAATTCTTCACAGCAAAACTTGCTCCTAAATTTGTAAAATGCCTAATAAAAAAGAAAATCTCTCCCCTCACATACATCCTTCAAGACTTCCACACCTCTAAAGATCTAGGTACGTGGCACATCAAGGACATACTTAAAGCCGTCCCACTCTAATTCCTCTTATTTTACCGTGTAGAGTCCGGATAAGAATAGCTCTAACGTTCTCCCCTGACGTGTCGTAAAAGGCGACTAACAGACCTCTCCTTACCCTATTTTCCTGTCACATTCCTTACCACCACCCAACCTCAACCTAACCCTTCCTGATCCTACTACCCCTTTACCGTGTAGAGTCCGGATAAGAATAGCTCTAACGTTCTCCCCTGACGTGTCGTAAAAGGCGACTAACAGACCTCTCCTTACCCTATTTTCCTGTCACATTCCTTACCACCACCCAACCTCAACCTAACCCTTCCTGATCCTACTACCCCTTTACCGTGTAGAGTCCGGATTAGAATAGCTCTAACGTTCTCCCCTGACGTGTCGTAAAAGGCGACTAACAGACCTCTCCTTACCCTATTTTCCTGTCACATCCCTTACCACCACCCAACTCTACCTACTCCCATCCTATCCTTCAACCCCTATTCATTTTTTATATATACACTATATCTTTCCATACTTTATCTATTATGTTTATTATACTTATATAGTAGTTTATATATTAATATTTATTATATGGGGCGGCTGGTAACTCCATCAGAAAACTAAAAGCCTTCTGCTCAGAGCGGCGCGACTCTGTAAAAATATGCCTTCGGCACTATATTTCATATTTTTATCCTATACACTCTCTTTTTCGGCTTGGTACTTTGGCTCCTATGCCATGAGCTTCGTGCTTCATCCAATGCCGATCTCACACATATAAATTATTATCTTATCATATTATTTACACCAATATCTATTTATTTCACACTTACTCTTCGTTGGCAAGGCATTTTGGCTATCATGCCATGAGCTTCACGCTTAGTCCTATGCCATCAACACTTATCTTTACCGTTTATGTATACAGTATATTTACTTTATTATTTAAATTATTTATATGTAGTATAAGTATCCGTATATACAACCCTACAAACCCCACACCTCCCATCCTTCCCTACCTCTACAATCTTCTAATGTCTGAACTCTATGCACTCTTGCTCTACCTCTAAACTTTTCATACTCTACTACTTTTCTAGCTTTATACCAAACACTCCTTCACTCCTCCACCACCCACTCTACTTCCACCTTCGTACTATTCCTACCTCTCAATTCTATATACTCTTGCTCTACCTTCAAACTTTTTATACCTTAGCACCCTTTCTCTTCCACTACCTACTCTACAACTTATTCTACCCTTCTACTATTCCAATCCCTCAACTCTCAATACACTCACTCTACTTAAAAAACTCCTTAACTTCACCATTTCTTTCGACTCTATACTAAAAACTCTCATGCTCTCTACCTACCTTCCTCTACACTCATTGCCTCTTAGCAACCCCAACTATTGTTCCTTTTTTTTTTTTTCTTTCTTTTTTTTTCCTTAACTGAAAGGGTATTGTAACGATGCAAAATAACATCGCTACATTTTTAAATCAAATTAGCCAAGAACTCAACGCTTTAACTCCTCCTAGTCAAATCTTGTAACATAATAACTATCATTGCACTTATCTCACTGCCAATCCTAATTAAATAAATTTACATTAATCTATTTTTCAAAAATATAAACAATATCTTTATTTTCTTACTAACACAAAACACAACTTACACTTCCACAGAATATGCAAATCCCCATACACCTAGTATCTCAAATCGACTCGACTCCAATCACTTAAAATAAATTACGCTTCATTGCACTCATTATTCCTTGCGCTCACTCCTTCATAAACATACAAAACTTTTAGTCTAAAAAAATCAAATAATTTAATATAACAAAAGATTTATCATTTCGTCACTTCCTCTTACATCCTTGAACCTTAAACTAAATTCTTACCTCACCAAATAAAACATCCCCAAGGAACGTTCCAGAAACCAATCACTACCGTCACAGGAACGTTCCATTCTCCTTTTTTTTACATAGTGAATTCTCTAGAGAATTCTAGGAGTGACCATTTATATACGAGCAGAAAGCCTCCCTCGGTCTTTTCACATGCTGACCTTGGGAGAGGAAAGGAACCATCTGACTCCATACTCACAGCGCACTCGCGACTGCTCATGTGATACAGTGACTCACCCTGTCAACCCTCCTTTCTGTGGAAGTGAAACTTCATACTTCTCCATTCCTGATAATCCTCGATTTTCTACATGTAAGTACTTAAAACCACCTGTTTCCAAGTCTAAATTCCTCCCTTACACACGTGCAAGTCTATAGCGCAATCTTTCTATTCCAAACTAGCTAACAACCTCGACACGTTGTCACCGGCTCATGTACCTCGTGTACCCCCGTGTACCTCGTGCACCCTCGTGCGCCCTCGTGTGCCCTGTGTGCCATCGTGTGTGCCATCCTCGGAGTACGCCTACTGTGCCAGACCGCCACGTGGAACCTCGCTGCCTCGCAGACTGCCGCACCTTCGCCCTTCAGCCGGACCACCACCGTGCGTTCCACCCGGGAAGACACGAGCCTAACTAAGGTGTACTCCAGAATATTTCTCTTGTGCTTTTAAATATTTTCTTTTTGGTGTGTGTACCTGTGTACACAAACACCTGGCGCCCGCTCCTTGCTTGTTCTCTAGAACAACCTAAAATTTATGTGCTTCACACTATCTTTCTAACCCTTTTTCGACGGTGCTAAATCTCTTATACTCTGTATCAGTCTTGCAGACCAAATTTGTATCTGCTGGCCTTTCCAGCCACATTTTTGTGATACCTAACATCTACTATCTATCTGTAAGACACTACCTCTACGGCCCGTCCTAAGCTATTTCTCAACACAAGATTTTCTTTACTTTGTATAATTTGACCTAACCTACATAGATATAGCTAGCTAATTTATTATCAAGTAAGTGCAATAAGGTAGCTGCAGTAATTTTAGACCCACATACCTGTTTTCTTTTAATTTTTTTTAATTTCATAACCTCTCTCAATATTGCCACGTTCACACCTTGTTACAATACCTTTTGTATACAAATAAAACGCATTTCTTTAAGTCAAAACTCAAATCTTTTATTTTAGAAGTAATTCTCCCTAACTAGAGGTTACACGTTCCCACTTCTGATTAGACAAAAGACTTGCGATCGATCCCGAACCGCGTTCCACTTTCTGAATCTAATACTTGCAATTTAATTAAGGACACTTAACGGGCCTATTACCGTAGGCATGGAAGCTCCAATTTTTCTGATCTAAGATCTAGGTTAACAGAGATTTATGAGTCTACCATTTTTTTGTTTTTAAATACAGTATCTAACGTTGATTTCATATAATATTTAAAGGAGCCTTACCGAAACTTATTTTCCATAATCACAATCCTTACTAATATTATAAATGTGAAAATGTGTTTGTTTGTTTGTTTGTTACCTTTTCACGCTTCAACGCCTTGACCAATCTTTATGAAATTTGGCATGCAGGTAACCTGTGTCACGGGGAAGGACATAGGCTACTTTTTATCCCGGGAAAATAGATTAATCTGATGCAGTTCCTGAGGGAACTACAAAAATACTCGATTGTTGTGATTTTTTGCACAGAGATGTTTGAGTAGGTGGGAAACGACATAATTTACTAATCACCCTTAAAGACAGTCATAAAAACGATGTCCACGCGGGCGGAGCCGCGGGAAAAAGCTAGTAATATTATAAAGTCGAATGTTTGTGAGTGTGTATGTTTGTTACTTCTTCACGCAAAAACTGCAAAACGGATCTGGCTGAAATTTTTTAGGTAGACAGATTGGGACCTGGATACTACATAGGATACTTTTTTTACGCTCGCGAGTGCTGGCGGCTCGTTCACTGTGCGCACCCTCGAAAAGTCGTAGAAGCGTTGTCTACGCGGGTGAAGCCGCGGGAAACAGCTAGTAAGTTATATAAATGTGAAAGTTTGTATGGTTGGATGTATTTATGAATGTTTGTTTCTCTTTCACGCTTCAACCACAGGACGGATCGGGATGAAACTTGGCACACATAGGTTAGGTTATGCATCGGACTATGCTACTTTCACGGGATAAAAGTAGCCTATGTCCTACCCCGTGACACAGGCTACTTGCATGCCTAGTTTCATCAATATTGGTTAAGCTGTTGAAGCGTGTAAAGCTAACAAACAAACACATTTATAATAGGTTGTAAGTCTAAGCAAGACAGGAAATTGTTCACTACTTTTTAAAAAGATATGAACCAATATATTGCTTGCTTGGCTATATTAACAGGCCGGTCATATTAACCTTCAGTACCTTAATAATTTACAAGTGCAATGGAACATAATAAGTTGTACCGTTACACGGAAGTGCCCTTCACCTAGTGACTGACAAGGCATTTTTATTATAAAGTATTAAGTAGTTAGTACCCCACAATTCTACGACTGCTCATGCGTGGATCTATCTATCCATGATATTATTATAGTGGTCAGTCAGTCAGCTGACATCAAAACGGGGCCAATGGCGCTTTCAGACTGTACGATAATATAATGTCGTCGACGACGTCACAGAGCTGTTGATAACATATTTTTTTTCACAATTGGTAAGCCCTTGTTGGCATCATCTCACCTGATGGTAAGTGACGATGATGCCGAAGATGGAAGCGGGCTTACCAAGATTCCCCAACGCAGTAGAGAACTGGCTATCTTATCTTCAAGCCGGAACACATCAATGTTGTTAACACGGATTTTTGGCGGCAAGACTTAGATAAGATGGTGGTAGCTAGCCAGGCAGGCTTAGAAAATGCCCTATCACAAACCGAGTCTTACTAGTTGACCTCACCGGGAATCGAACCCACGACCTCCTGGTGTGAAGCGAATGGGCTAACCATTACGCCACGGAGGCGGTTAAATACAATACAATATTTTTCATCGCATCTCTACATAAAAAAAAGAAATGATCAATATAAAAGAAAGCCTATACAATAGGCGGCCTTATTGTTAGGTAGAAATTTCTTTCAGGCAACTTATGGGTAAGGAAACAGCGATAGAATAAGTTAAGGGGCACGTTCCTATGTCAAACTTGCAGTGTAGAAGCAGTAACGACGCGTGACCGAGAAAAATTAAATAAATGTATTCAGGTCCTGAGAAAGGTTATCGTTGGATTCGAAAGAATAGCAGAATAATCCTAACTATAATATTATAAATGTGAAAATGTGTTTGTTTGTTACCTTTTCACGCTTCAACGCCTTGACCGATCTTTATGAAATTTGTCATGCAGGTAGCCTGTGTCACGGGGAAGGACATAGGCTACTTTTATCCCGGGACAATAGCATAATCTGATGCAGTTCCTGTGGGAACTGAAAAAATACTTACGAAACGACATAATTTACTAATCACCCTTAAAGACAGTCATTAAAACGATGTCCACGCGGTCGAAGCCGCGGGAAAAAGCTAGTAATAGAATAAATCTGTATTTTACGTATCCTGTGTAAAATAAACTGTTAAATAAATAAATAGCAAGATAGAAGAATTCTAACATAAAAAGTCCATCAAAACTACTAAAAAAAAGTATCTTAAGTGCCAGTTTCAATTTATTTTATTATAAAAAGATTATATTTCCAATAAATACTACGTCATGAATATAAAATTGAATAGAATATCCGTTAAGTTAACAAAAAATCTAATATTTAAAAACTACGACACAATTAAAACATAATCATAAAATTGCCAAAAAGGTATCGGCTCAGCATTTGTGCTGGCTTTTATAATGAAACCACAGTGCTGATTTTCTGGCTTATATAATAAAAACCACAGCGATGATTTTCGGGCTTTTATACTGAAAACCACAGTGCTGATTTTCTGGCTTTTATAATGAAACCACAGTGCTGATTTTCTGGCTTTAATAATAAAACCACAGCGATGATTTTCTGGCTTTCACAATGAAACCACAGTGCTGATTTTCTGACTTTTATAATGAAACCACAGTGCTGATTTTCTGGCTTTAATAATAAAACCACAGCGATGATTTTCTGACTTTTATAATGAAACCACAGTGCTGATTTTCTGGCTTTAATAATAAAACCACAGCGATGATTTTCTGGCTTTCACAATGAAACCACAGTGCTGATTTTCTGACTTTTATAATGAAACCACAGTGCTGATTTTCTGACTTTTATAATGAAACCACAGTGCTGATTTTCTGGCTTTAATAATAAAACCACAGCGATGATTTTCTGACTTTTATAATGAAACCACAGTGCTGATTTTCTGACTTTTATAATGAAACCACAGTGCTGATTTTCTGACTTTTATAATGAAACCACAGTGCTGATTTTCTGGCTTTAATAATAAAACCACAGCGATGATTTTCTGACTTTTATAATGAAACCACAGTGCTGATTTTCTGGCTTTAATAATAAAACCACAGCGATGATTTTCTGGCTTTCACAATGAAACCACAGTGCTGATTTTCTGACTTTTATAATGAAACCACAGTGCTGATTTTCTGGCTTTTATAATAAAAACCACAGTGCTGATTTTCTGACTTTTATAATTAAACCACAGTGCTAATTTGGAGCCGGTGCTCAAAACGGGGGAATGTCCTAAAGACGAAAGAATACACAGGTAGATACATATTAAGAGTAATTTACATTTGTCGGCAATTAACGAAAAACTGACAGCCTTTTCGACACTATCGCATGGTGTTAAATGGCTCGCCAACGGCCATGCCATGCGTGCGCGCTGGGAAGTGCCGGCTGCTTCTCTATCGCGCCCGTATCCGCTGATATGGAACGATCGTCCAGCAAACTCGCGAATAGTGCTTTACATTCATCATTGTTTTATTTATATTTAGTGATTCGCCTTTAGATCACCATGCTTGGTGTTGCACGTAGAAGTACTAACCAATCATCATCATATCAGCTCATATACGTCCCCACCGAGGGGTTCGAGCCTACCTTGAATAAGGGCGATCGGGCCTTAGACGACCACGCGGGCCCAGTGACTTCACACACAACCTGCGAGTTTCTCCGCAGGCGTGTGCAGGTTTCCTCACGATGTTTTCCTTCACCATAAGAGCTTAGGAAAAAACGTACAAATGAAATCTAAATTCGAAATCACATTGGTACGTGGCAGGATTCGAACCACGACCTCCCGGACAGGAGGCGCCGGCCCTAGCCGTTACGCCACCGACGCTATTTACCAAAGTACACAAGAAATAGGCAAAAAAAGACTTCCAATTAAAAAATCAAAGAAATGATGTAGCAAAAACTATGAAGGCTATCATAATTATCTAATCATGGTATCCCCACTAATAATCTTCGTAAGTTTTTTTTTTCATAAAACAAGAAGGCAAAAAAGCTTTAAGCTCCACAATTTCCTGTGTATGCTGTAGCCATTAGATACATCAAACTCGATTGATAGACAATGATATTGAAAGATTCTGTTAGGCAATATAATTTTTGGTAATTTTCGAAAAACCTAAAATCATTTAGTTATAAACTTTAATAAAAAAAACGTATTCTTCCCAGTAAACTAATACATAAAAATAATTGATCCACTACCTTTGGGAGTCCGCCATATTGAAATTGGAATGAAGTTACTTAGCTAACCATGCATTGTTCTCCAAACTTAACATGTAGTTAATGTAGCGAAAATAAAAGTAACGGCTTAAATATCACCATAGAATTCGCCACATCATACGTAGAATTTGGAAGGCCGTTATCTTTTATTTTCGCTACATTAACTACATGTTAAGTTTGTAGAACAATGCATGGTTAGATAAATAACTTCATTTTAATTTCAATATGGCGGACTCCCAAAGGTAGTGGATCAGTTATTTTTTATGTAAGTACTCCATGATATTGGTATCAAATGAAAGGGTTTACTTAGAAGAATACGAATTTTTTTATTAAAGTTTACACCTAAATGATATAGGTGTTTTCCGTTACCGTCTATTAAGTATATTTCAGGTCAATCGAAAACCGGGAAATGGTTCTAATTTAGCTTACAAGATTTGTCTCAAACTAAGTAACAGACAAACTAACTAACAAACAACGCAAGCTTTAATTTAAAGCTTGTAAAAAATTAAGTTAATTTTAAAAGGATACGCGCCATCAAATATAGAAATTTAATTTTAATGTGGTTAAACAAAAAACCGGCTAAGTGCGAGTCAGAACTACACACATAGGGTTCCGTACCATCATACTAAATAGCGCTAGATTCATGTTTCGAAAACCATCATACTAGATTCCGCTAGTTTCTTCATGTTAGAAAAAACACGTTTTTTTCTATAGAGACCCTCCTTATTTTTTCACTTTTTCTCATTGTAAGTATATTTTGTCGTTATAGCGGCAACAGAAACACATCATCTGTGAATTTCAGCTGTCTATAATGATGTTCATGAAATATACAGCCTGGTGACAGACGGACAGAAAGACAGACGGACGGATAGCGGGGTCTTTTTTTTAATTAAAAATTTGAGTGCGTTTGACTATATCTCACCTGATGGTAAGTGACGATGTAGTCGAGGATGGTACACGCAAACTCAAATAATGCCTATTCACTCTCGCCTTGAAGATCCCCAAATTATATAAGTAATAGGGTCCCGTTTTTACCCTTTGGGTACGGAACCCTAAAAAAGATCTGATTCATCAAAATCACGGATGGAGTTAGTCATCTCATTATCTATTCTTAACGGGAAGCTACTCAAACGATGTACGCGTTTAAAACACCATACGAGGAAGTAGTTAGTGTTAAAATCATGTTCTTTTGTGTCGAAGCCCGAAGGCAAAGCATATAAATAGCATATAATTTTACAATTTGCCTGGCCGTTTATATACGGACGAATTTTACAATTTGCCTCAGCATTTGTAAAATGACGAATTACACTATATGCCTGCAACATATCCACGACCTAATGTATTATTGCTAATTTTACCATCTGCGTACAGCATTTTACAATTTGCCTGATCGTTTATATACGGACGAATTATACAATTTGACTGACCATTTTTAAAATGACTAATCATAAATTGCCTGCGACATATATAAGATACTAAGTGTTGCCCGTGGCTTCACCCGCGTGGACAACGTTTCTATGACTTTTCGATGGTGCGCAGTGCGCGAGACGCAAGCGGCTCGTGAGCGTAAAAAAAGTAGCCTATGTGTTAATCCAGGTCCTAATCTGTCTACCTACCAAATTTCTGCCAGATCCGTTCAGTAGTTTTTGCGTGAAGAAGTAACAAACATACACACTTACAAACTTTCGCCTTTATAATATTATAAGGGGTGTTCAATAAGTAGTGAGAATGAGGTATAAACTCCTTGGTTATAAAGAAAATAAGTACTGGCTGGCATAGACCACCTATTTGGTAATATAATAAAAAAAAAAGTGTGATCGTCTTTTGTTTTTTTTTGTCATAAACGGTTGTTGTTTGTGTTGTATCGGAAAAATCTGCTCAAAATGGAGAAAATTTAAGTTCGGGCCGTAATTAAATACCTTTGTTTGAAAAATTTTACTACTGACCAAGTTAATCAAGACTTGCAAAATACTTTAGGGGTTCATGCTCCAGCTTATTCTACAGTTGCGCGTTGGTGTGCAGAATTTAAGAGAGGAAGAACATCGACTAATGATGATCCACGCTCTGGGCGCCCTACGACCACAATAACGGAACAAATGATTAAAAAAGTGGAAAAAATTGTTTTAGCAGATCGTCGCACTACTGTGCGTTTTATAGCTGAAGAAGTGAAAATTTCGATACGTAGTGCACATAGCATCATACATGACCGTTTGGGTATGAAAAAAGTATCAGCACGTTGGGTGCCTCGAATGCTGACAGCAGAACAAAAACAAACCAGGCTGAGAATATCACAAAGCTGTTTGGATGTTTTACAACGAGATCCTGAGCAGTTTTTGGCTCGATTCTTAACAATGGATGAAACATGGCTTCATCATTACGATCCAGAAACAAAACAACAATCCATGACTTGGAAAAGGCCATCATCCCCAACACCTAGGAAATTCAAAGCAATTCCATCCGCTGGTAAGGTTATGGGTTCCCTTTTTCGGGACAGCAAGGGGGTGATAATGGTTGAATACCTCAATCATGGAGCCACTATTACGGGAAGTGTGTATGCAGAACAAATAAGAAAATTGCGTGAAGAAATTCGTGAAAAACGACGCGGTAAACTTGCGAAAGTTGTGCTTTTTCACCAAGATAACGCTCCAGCTCACAAGTCCAGAGTTGCCATGGCTGCAATCAAAGACGCTGGCTTCGAATTGATGGAACATCCCCCATACTCTCCAGACCTTGCTCCTAGTGACTTCTATTTATTTCCCCGTTTAAAAGAACATCTTAGAGGCCAGAAATTTGATGATGATGACGGAGTGATCGCCGCCGTACAAGAGTTTTTAGAGGGTCAGGACGAGGACTTTTTTAAAAATGGAATATTAGGTTTAGAGAAGAGATTTTCTAAATGTGTATTATTAAAGGTGACTACGTCGAAAAATAAAATAAGTTTTGTCAAAAGTTAACTGCATCTTATTCATTCTCACTACTTATTGAACACCGTAGTATACTGTGAGAAGGTCGTGATTACATATTATTTGTGACGCTTAAAACGTACTACACGGTTACTAAAAGACCTAATGGACCTCGCTGGAATGTGATCCCTCTACCGCTTCCCCGCCATCCCCGCTCACCTCCCCGCGTTGTCCTGTTGTGTAGGTACGAATCGCATCTTTGTCACCGATACGCGTCTACTTTCGTCTCTTGACATAACGTTCAGTTCTTTAAATTAAGTTTTTTGTTAAATTATCGGCCTCATATCAACTGAATACCGCTGTGTCCGGTCTTAATATTATTATTATTCCAATTAAATTATGATAGACTAACAAATCATACCAAGAGTTTTCATAATCACTTGTTTAAGTGTCATAATTATTCTTAATGATGATTTTTTGCACACGGTACCCATATGTCGCAGTGACGTCATCGACGCCAGGTCTATTCTTTTAGTAACAGTAATAGTAGTATATTTTTGACCTGGACTGTACATAATTTTATGTCTCCCACTTAATAGGAACTCAAAATACTCACTAGATCTCTTTATAATCATTTCTCTTAGAATAATTATTAAATTAATTAATAATTACCTAAAGTGTGATTAACTCTCATCATTGTGTTGTAAATCTGTTAGATATATCTACTAAGGTATAACGAAACAAAGGCTTCAACTTCACAACAGATTTTTAGGGTTCCGTCACACACTGGACACTTCATACAACGGGCCAGCAATGACATTTCAAAAAAGGAATGACGGAACAAACAAAATGGCGGCGAAATCTTATACGTTCGACAACCAAATTGTAACCAATCTGTATCAATCTGGGTGACGCGGAGGTGAGGTCGCAATCTAGAGAGCGGCAGGGAGTGTCCATACTGTATGTTAGTACTAATATACAGGGTCTTCGGCAGATGGTTGAAAATACGAAAATGGGGGATAGGTGGGGTCGCCTCCCACCTATTTTGAGAATTAAAAAAAATCTAGGACTTGTAATTTTTTTTACAGGATTTTTTTTTCCTTTTTTTAGAAATTTTGCCATTTTTATACCTTTGAACACATGTAACTTTTTGTTTTTTAAAGCTAGCTCCAAAATCTTTTTTTTAATAGACTTTTATAAGATTGTCGGCTCTAAAAAAAATTATGTTTGTTTCAAGTTATTGCTAAAAACAAAAAGGTGGTTAAGTTTTTTTGTTGTTTGTCACTTTTTGTTATTATCAGACGTTTTGTTAAGACTTTGTTGTGGTTTAAAATGGCTCAATTTACCAATGCGGAATATGCGGACATTTTATTGGCATATGGAAGTGCTAACTCCAATATGCCAATAAATGACAAAAGATAGCCATTATGTGTGTGCAAGAATGTAAAAAAACGTACCTGCTCTTTGTAACCGTCCCAACAGTAAGTATTTACATTATTTTCAACTTTGCATTTGATACATTTCACAAAACATGTAACTAGTGGAATTTCGTCAACATGGTCCAATTGAGTAAAAAAAATTAACAACTCCGGTTACAAATAAGATACCGAAACAAATTACATACCATTCAAAAGCCTAAGCTTTAGAGATGTTTTAAAAAAATCAGAAGCCTTCCAGCCCCATTATTTTTTTTTAAATGCATCGCAAAGTTGAGTTTTAAATTTTTGTTCAACTTTTTTTTTTAAGTTCGGGGGCCCACATTTTTGTTTTTAGCAATAACTTGAAACAAACATAATTTTTTTTAGAGCCGACAATCTTATAAAAGTCTATTAAAAAAAAGATTTTGGAGCTAGATTTAAAAAACAAAAAGTTACATGTGTTCAAAGGTATAAAAATGGCAAAATTTCTAAAAAAAGGAAAAAAAAACCTGTAAAAAAATTACAAGTCCTAGATTTTTTTTAATTCTCAAAATAGGTGGGAGGCGACCCCACCTATCCCCCATTTTCGTATTTTCAACCATCTGCCGAAGACCCTGTATATGCCGTCAAACACTCCGTCAAAGCACACCCCGGACACTCCATACAAACGAGCGAGAAATGATATACATATATATAACTGACGTATCTATAGGCAAGAATGCAGGTAGGGTTGAATCACACCGGCGGTATTGGTCACGAATGTTTGTTAGTTATTTACTGCATGCACACTGCAAGATATATATACTGTGCTGCAAGCAACAATCAACAGTTATCTTACATGATTAAGTAACTTACATGGATAACATTGTTCATTTGTTCTTCAAACACAGGAGCTTTTGTCCGTGAAACAATCTCATTTAGCAACCTACAATAATAGTCAATCTCAATCTATAATTCCGAGATCACATTTTATAATATTACACCACTAGTTATTTCTATACAACTCATACTTTCACACCATCTAATCAAATTATTACAAACAATAAATAAAACGAACAAAATATCTCACAAGCCACAATAACAAACTGATATCTGACATATGAAAAACATAAAGGAACTACATTTCTAAAAAAAAAAGATACAGCTAGTATGAAGATTCATGGGAACTGATTGTTCTTAGACTTGGTCGTATAATATTGTTGGTCAGCCAATCATGATACGAGGCATCTCAGCGCCGCGGCCGCCTATTGGCGTCGAGCGGTGAGCGGCGCGCAAAGTAAATATAAGTGACGTTAATCGCGCATGCGTAGTTCGTCCTTTACGTTCGGTAACTAGTTGCTTTTTATTCCAGGTACGAAATCACAGCGGCGCGCAAAGTGAATATAAGTGACGTTTATTGCGCTTGCGTAGCTCGTCCTTTACGTTTGGTACCCAATCTACATCCAATCTGAGTGACGGGGGGGTGAGGTCGAATTTAGAGAGCGGCAGGGAGTGTCCATACTGTACGTTAGTACTAATATATATACTGTGGTCAAAGGGTTCGCCCTGAGTTTAGGCGCCTTTGACCAGGGTTGGCAATGTTTAAAACAAGTGTTTTAAACACTGTTTAAAACAAATTAAAAACATAAAAAGAACATCAATATAATCGTAAAATGTGTAAAAAAAACAATGGTTAAATCTTAATGTAAAACAATTTCAAAGAATTGATTTCAAACATTTTTCTATTGTTTGTTTAATAAAAATAATGTTTTGTTCTTTTTGAACAAAAACTTTTTTTTCCCAACTCTGCCTTTGACGGAGTGTTTGACACGAGCCGGCAGCGGTGAGTGGAAATCATCAAACGTTTGTGTTCAAGGATGTATGAGTATAGTTGGTGGTGTAACGGCTATATGGCCGCTCTTACGGTGAAGGAAAACATCGTGAGGAAACCCGCACACGGCTGTGCGCTGCGAAGAAACTCATAGGTTGTGTATGTGTATAGTCGACAAATCCGCACTGGGCCCACGTGGCGACTAAGGCCCGATCACCCAAATTAAGGGTAGGCTCGAGCTCCTCGATTTGGGACGTATATTATAGCTTAGCTTATATGATGATGAGTATATTGTTTTTACAGAGTAAAACTATTCATGGCGTTGCCCAGTTATTAACTTATTAAAGGCGAGGTATTCATTGGAACATTTGTCTCTGTCTTTTTCTTTACGTGTAAAGAGTAAAGAAAATAACCACACTTTTTCAATGGTTTTTCGTTTCAAACCAAAACTACAATGAAAGTATAAAAAATAATAACATTACTCACTAATTCAGGTAGAATTTAACTGTACTTTATTACTATAAAATATGTTCGATCTGTATTTACTTAATTTCCTGCACAATAAATGACTTGAACTTAATATTATTATATATTAGTTTTATTATAGTATTATTATAGCAAATATTGTAGTATATTTTTATTAATTTTTAACTTCAAAATATTAGTCATAACTAGAGTTGAAAGTACTTGAAAGTAACGGTGTAGACCTATCTTTGGGATTTTTTTCTATCGAGTCAAAACTGCTCAATCGTGTTTCCAATAGCTTTTGACTTTAAGGAACATCGTCAATAATAAGGGTATTTTTTTCAACCTCGGGTTTTCTATCGTTTAGGAGTAATTGACGTCAAAAATAACGAAAATCTGTAATATTACCGCCTTAAGGCGATAGACGGTTACTTATTTGAAATTAAATGCAATTCATTATATTATAACGCAGTTAATAAAAACCTCTCCCTTCTTAAGAATAATAAAAATAAAAAATAAACATGTGCAGTTACGATTCATGCGTGGGCATGCGAATGGATCGCGTGCGCACTGACACCAAATAATCACGACGAGATAGCAGGAGCAGATCAGCTCGAAATTGAAGTGGAATATTTTAATGAACCCGTTGTAATGTAGGCCGACCGTTGGGCCGTAACTTCGCTCTAATGATTCAAAGTGATTGACTGCTGAATTAGAATATTTTAATAACGAGGTAATGGACATTGTTTGGAGTACATGTCTAAAAGTACTGAATCTAAGGTAACATGGATCAGGGATCAGAGGTAATCAGATAAAACGTGCGAGCTTTTCAATAGTCGCATTTGATGTATAACATAACGTATTGTGACAAAATGTACCTATTGACGTGCTTCATAATATGTAGTGTACCTATTGACTTGCATAATATGTAGTGTAGCCAAGTGAAATTATAACTGTTTCCATGCTATTCCAGGATATTTTTGTGCTATGTTATCTTGCATTTTTTGTATCTTTACGCTGTACAAAGCAAATAAATGAATTATTTATGAATTTAATGAATTATCGAGTCGTACATTCACGGGCCGGACCTTCGGATAGTAGGTCATCTTTGCCTTCGGCCTCACATTAGGCGGCATGGACATGTTACCTTAGTCTTTTTGAGTGAAAAAAAACGCATTTCCTGATACACATGTAGCTCGACTTAGTTAGTAGGTGGTGGATAGGGCGTGGGTTTAAATTAATATGCGTGCTTCCAGATGAAATTAATTTAATTTGTGAAATAAAGACCTAGAAAGAAATATACAAGAATTACAAAAGGATTAGAACACGTTAATTTATATCACATAACAAAAAACATATTTTTATCTTACCCGACCGAGAAGGGTCTTTACGAAAGCAGCAGATTAGTAAATAATTATTTATAAGGAAATTTGAATGATGGACATATCGAGATGAAATGTTGGATGGTAGAATTTTGGTTTTTGAGTGAAAAATCTTAGTGTCAACGCATGCGCGGAAAAGAAATAAATGGAATGAAAAAAGATGGAATGAAAGGAGAACGAATAACTGCGCACCGCGGCGCTGAACACACTTCCATCCCTTTTGCACGAAATCACTTCCACAGATTACAGGAAAGCGAGAGGAAGCATGTTAAATATAAAAAAAACCCGGTGAAGTGCGAGTCAGAACCGCGCAAAAAGGGTTCTGTACCATCATACTAAATGGCGCTAGTTTTTCGCGTTTCAAAAAGCACACGTTTTTTGTATGGCATTTTTTAATTTTTATAAATTTTTAGTATTTGTTGTTTTAGCGGCAACAGAAATACATTATCTGTGAAAATTTTAACAATTAATGACATTCGATTATTTTTATGTACCTACTTTTCGTGTCATATTGTTTTCATGTTCTATCTAATAACATAATCTGGTTTATAGGAAGGATTGAATTTTGACGTTATTATCTTATGATTGTTTAATTCTTGATTCTTCACAAATTACATTGTTATTATTATTTTATGAAAGAGTGTAATTTGCACCTATTTTGAATAAATATATTGAATTGAAAAAAAACGTGTATTGGCAAGTAAGCCGGTCAACCTCAGTGAACCACACAGGGGGGCACGGGGGCACACACGGCGGGGCCTCGTCCGGCCACTGTCACTCCACGTGTCCGCCGCAGTGTCTCCCCACATCTCGCTGGTGGGTACTGTTAACCGCGCAGCGCCCGCGGTCACAATCTAGGCCGGATCGGACACTAAAATTAAACCTATCATTTGTTGGAATTGCATTGCTAATTGCAGTTTTAATAAGTTATCTAGCGGGATGACGTCGTATACTTTTAATGGCCGCATTCGTGCTTTCACATTATACCGCTCTTGAAGGCGGATCTCGGAGATGATTTAAGGCGAGGTTTTGATTGAACAGTTGTCTCTTGTCTTTTTAACGGCAGATTAAAAAAACCGCACACATAGGGTTCTAGTACCATCATACTAGATGGCGCTAGTTTCTTTACATTTAAAAAAAAACACCTATTTTGTATGGAGACCCTCTTATTTTTTCACTTTTTCTATTTTTTAGTATTTATTGTTATAGCGGCAACAGAAATACATTATCAGTGAAAATTTAAACTGTCTAGCTATCACGGTTTATGAAATACAGCCAGGTGACAGACAGACAGACGGACAGCGAAGTCTTAGTAATAGCATTACCTGGACACTTCATACAACGGGCTAGAAATGACATTTCAAAACACGAATGACGGAACAAACAAAATGGCGGCGAAATCCTATACGTTCGACAACCAAACTGTAACCAATCTGTATCAATCTGGGTGCCAAGGGGTTGAGTTCGCAATCTAGAGAGCGGCAGGGAGTGTCCATTCTGTATGTTAGTACTAATATATATATATTATATACTATCCCGTTTTTTCCCTCTGGGTACAGAAACCTAAAAAGTAGGAAGTCCATAATAGCCGCATTTTAATGTTGTTGAATTCCGTAAATAGGATTTATCGCACTTTCTTAATTATTTACGACTCGTGTTTATGTGAAAAAATTATTTGTTGATTTTTATGGCAATGATAATAAATAATTAAAATGTAAAAAAAAACCTTAGCGGAACCTCTTGCTCGCACGGAGTTGCGTGCGATGCGAAATTTCGACTACCTTGAAGGTATTGACCTCCAGCGTGACCAACAAGTGCAGGTTTTCCCCAAAACCGGTCCTACAGGTATCTTTGCGCACACGCCGAAGAATTTTTTGGGGTGAAGTCACCTGATGGAAAAAGTTAACAAAATGATCCAATGTCAGAACGGTAGACATTAAATTAATCAGTTAAACCTTTTATTTACCCGACTGCGAGGCCAACATTTTTTTGGTGTATTTACTCATAATATATATGTATGTAGGTACGTGGTACGTCTGTTGTATGAATGTATTGGTTATGTTATACTTATTATTAGTCAGCTTGTAAAATTCCATTTTATCCTATCAACTAATGAGTGTGTTGTACTGTGTTGTCACAGATGAGATACTAGTTACATATTGTATTGTATATATAACAGCAATTTAATTTTGACCGCCCCCGTGGCGTAATGGTTAAGTTTGTTAACTATACACATCAGGAGGTCGCTAAATCGATTCCCGATGGAGAATACCTTTGTAAGACTCGGTTTGGTTGGGTTACCTACCACCACACCCTGGACGGACACTTCATACAACGGGCCAGAAATGACATTTCAAAAAAGGAATGACGGAACAAACAAAATGGCGACGAAATCCTATACGTTCGACAACCAAACTGTAACCAATCTGTATCAATCTGGGTGGTGAGGGGGTGAGGTCGCAATCTAGCGGCAGGGAGTGTCCATACTGTATGTTAGTAATAATATATTATATATTTTGCTACCACCATCTTATCAGTGTCTTGCTGCTAAACATCAATGTTAACAACATTAATGTGTTCCGGCTTAAATCTTTAAGATAGCCAGTTCCCCATTGCTGCGTTGGGAAATCCTGGTAAGCCCGCTTACATCTTCGGCATCATCGTCACTTATCATCAGGTGAGATGGTGCCAAGGGCTTATCCATTGCGAAAAAAAAGGTAAACGCGCAGTAACCGAAACCACAGTATACAGGATGTAACAAAATTGGTGTAGGTCCCGTTAACTGGAGCTTCTACTCATCATACTGAACAACTTTTGTTTTACGACTTTGCGGAAATCGTATTTTTTTTCTCTTCATACAAATCGATCAGCTGATCGACCGATTTTGTGCATTTTGGTATGTACGGTTCATTTTTTTTTTGAGAATTGACTATGGGTTCCTTGGAGAAAGTTGTTCAGTATGACGAGTAGAACCCCCAGTTAACGGGACCTACACCAATTTGGTTACACCCTGTTTAATAGTATACTAGCGTACCGAAACTAAGTCTTACTCTGAATACACAAGGTACTGTTACAGCAATTAATAGCAATGTTAAAATTTGTAACTGGCAGTAATTAGGTAACGTAAATCACACATTTCCGGCGCATAACACGACGCCGCGCCAAGGCGAAGAGCACGATGCCGCGCCAAGGCGAAGAGCACGACGCCGCACCAAGGCGAGGGCTGTAGACACCCCGTACGTCAATTATTACACCTAATGCAATCCCTGGATGGAATTATCGATTATACGTAGGGTTGCTATCTTTTTTTGGAATAAATAGTGTTTTTTTCATTTCGGTGAAATAAATATAAAGTACACACCATAAAAAAGAGTACTTATTTATTTTTCACTTATTTGTACCCAAATTTTTTTTTTCGGTCAGGTACTTTTTCAGTTTTTAACAAATATGTGTCTTCAGTTTCAAAATATAAATAAAATTGTCTATGAATATTCGAAGTTTTTGCAGATTTAACGCTTCAATTGCACTTTCAAAATATTCATATGGAATAGGTTACTGTAGATTGATATAAATAGAGTATTTTAGCGTACTTTATTGGTCTCATAGATTATAAAGTACATCTACACGAAAAAGAGGACAATACTTTATTTTAGGGTACGGGTGGCAACCCTAATTACAGGTCCCCTTACCTGCTTCGCGTTTAAAGTAGGGATGTTACGGAGCTTCAAATCCAACTCCGATCACTCGGAACTTCCGATGGATATTTTAACTTCGGTTCCGACACATTTTAATACTTTAAGATCACTCAATCCGAGCAGGTTGAAACGTGTTTAAAATCGAACGTAAGTCTATTCATTTTAAGTTCAAATCAATACGGCCTTCATTGCGGCTGTTATGTTGAAACCTAACGCCCAATTCTCGATTTTTACATGTTTTTATTACTTTTCATCACTTTTAAATTACTTTAAAAAAATGTGTTCAAATAAAATGAAAGGGCTTAAAGTCACAAATTTTTGTGTGTTGGTTTAATTTAACATTTACCTACTATTTGTTTTCGAGAAAATTCGCAATGAATGCCAAAAACAGGTTCTAAAGTAATGTTTTTACATCAAAAGTGGTAATATTTTAAAAATTGTATTTAATTAAATCGATTTTTTATTGCTTATACTTTTTTTATCGCTAAACTGAAGTGGTAGTAAAGTTCTCGAGTGGCGACCGCGCACCGGTAAACGTAGCGTAGGCAGTCCTCCCACGCGGTGGACCGACGACCTGATGAAAATCGCGGGAAACCGATGGATGCGGGCAGCGCAGGACCGGTCGTCGTGGAAATCCTTGGGGGAGGCCTTTGTCCAGCAGTGGACGATTTTTGGCTGATATGATGATGATGATATATTTTTTCCATAGTGATAGCTTTAAACAGTCTTTCAATAATTTGAATTGAATACCTATTGTCATTTGACCCATCTTAAGGCCTTATACATTAATTTTATTATTATTATACATAGCGTAAGCCAGAAGGTACGATATTTGCAATAAATAATAGGTAATCTTGGTTGGTTATAATATATTAACGTCTCTGGGTACAAGCCCTTTTGAGACAGTCTTCATTTTCTGATTTGTCAGGATCCTTTTTATAGGTAGGACATCACATCTTGAAGGTGGCTAAGGAGTCCTTCCTCATTTAAGAGGAAACGCGGGCGCCATTATTTCTATACAAACGTAGTCCCCTGTTTCCTCCCTGGTTAATGACAATAGAGCAAAATTATTTTTTTCCATCAAACCAATATCTACCATAGCCACGCCCGCCCGTATGTTTTATTTTTTCCATATTCTAAGTATGTAATTATATTAGGAGGAGCCTACAAAAACTGAGAAAATTGCCCAATTTTAACCGCCTCCGTAGCTCAGAGGCACAGTTCACTGGATTTACACAGGAGGTCACGGGTTCGATTCCCGGCGGGGTCTATTGTAAGAATCGGTTTGGTTGGTGGTAGGGCATTATCTAAGCCCGCCTGGCTAGCTACCACCATCTTATCTAAGTCTTGCCGCCAAATATCAATGTTGATATTATTGGTGTGTTCCGGCATGAAGATAAGCTAGCCAGTTCCCCATTGCTTTGGGGAATCTTGGTAAGCAAACAAAAAATAATTCGCATATTAACAATCATCATTCATCCATCATTGAGGCGTAGGTTAAGCGGTTTTTTTAATTAGTTTTGAAAAAAATATTATTGCTCAAGTTTTGGAGGAGGAAATAGGGGACTACGAAATGCTGTTTTGGTAACTTTTAGTGCCTATTATCGGTCTGCGCTGCACTTTATCCTTTTCTTGCTGTATACCGTGAGGTTTGGGGGAGGGAGACAGCAGTATTTTGTTCAAATACCTATTCTTTAGACCGCGTTACGTCGACCGGGAAAGCTTTTCAGAGACGCGCGGCTTAATTAAACAGTGAATTACTTAGGTAGTTATCCGTGGTGTGGGAGGGGATCGCGAGAGCATAGGTTTTGCTGGAGCGCATCCTGGAGTTTGCAGGGGTACAGAAGTTGACCCTCTCTCGGATATAACGAAGAGCAGCAGGGTTGAACAAAGCATTATGAAGAAGAGCTAAAGTATGGAAGTCCGTCCATTGGCGGATGGACAGCCAATTTAGAGGAAACGCGGGCGCCATTTTTTCTATAAAAACGTAGTCCTCTGTTTCCTACCTGGATGATGACATTGGAGCAAAAATGTTTTCTCCATAAAACCTATATCTACCATAGCCCTATGTTTTGTTTTTTTCCCATATTCTAATTATAATAGGAAGTAAGAGCCTTCAAAAACTGAGAAAATTGCCTAATTGAAACAAACACCCCCTAAAAAAGTAATACGCATATCTATATATATAAAAGAAAGTCGTGTTAGTTACACTATTTATAACTCAAGAACGGCTGGACCAATTTTTATGATTTTTGTGTTTTTGCATTTGTCTTCGTCCCGAATAGGATAATTAAGTATTAAAATAGGATATATATCAGTCAAAAAATAATTGGTTTTAGGGTAGGGTAGTGTAGTGTAGGTGTAGTGTAGTTAGAGTAGGGTAGTGTAGTTTAGGGTAAGGTAGTGTAGTGTAGTGTAGGGTAGTGTAGTGTAGGGTAGGGTAGTGTAGTGTAGGGTAGGGTAGTGTAGGGTAAGGTAGTGTAGTGTAGGGTAGGGTAGGGTAGTGTAGAGTAGGGTAGGGTAGAGTAGGGTAGCGTAGGGTAGTGTAGGGTAGTGTAGTGTAGTGTAAAGTGGAACGAAGTTCGCCGGGACAGCTAGTTATCAATAAAATGAAAACGTAGAGGCATAGGTAAAGCGATTTTTTTAATTAATTTTATAAAATTACTAGGACTTTAAGGTGAGGCATTGATTGGAACAGTTGTCTCTGTCTTTTTCTTTACTTACGTGTAAAGAGTAAAGAAAATAACCACGCTTTTGCACTTTTTCAATGTTTTTTCATTTCAATTTAAAACTACAATTCATTTTAAAAAATCCACTGGCATATGGAATTGTGCGTTTGGACTAAACGACAAAAAAAAATTTGAGGTACTAAATCGCTTTGGTTTGCCTGTAGAATGCAAATCTCTGTTTTTAAAAGAAGTTTCTTTGATATATATTTTTTTCTGTTATAGAATTTAAGAAGTCGTGATTATGTAACTCACAAAATGAAGTCATTGAAATTAAAAATCAGGTTACATAATATCATTTTCGTATTTTTTGTAATTGCTGAGAAAAATCGAGATCTCTGCTGCCAAAGTTTCCAATGCGTTGACTTTAATCAAAAAGCCGGTTGCAAGTGTTAAATAATTTTCGAAAAACCTAAAAACTTTTAGGTACTAGCTTTAATTTGAAAATATTTTTTTATTATTTCGTATTCTTCTCAGAAAACCTTTTCATTTGATACCCACATTGTAGGAGTGAATTAAAAATAAGTAGTCCGCCATCTTGGGTGTGCCGCCATGTTGGATTTAGAATGACTTCACACAGTTAACCAAGCATTGTCATCCAAACTGAACGTGTATATAAAATTTCAGCACAATCATTAAAAGGTAATCTGCTTCAAAATTGATTTGCTAAATTCCTCCCGAAAAACAAAACTGCAATCATCATTACAGCTCATATACGTCCCCACCGAGGGGCTCGAGCCTACCCTGAATCAGGGCCTAAAACTGCAATACGAGGAATTAATAAGCCCTTGGCATCATCTCACCTGATGGTAAGTGACGATGATGCCGAAGATGGAAGCGGGCTTACCTTCTTCTTCTACCTTCTGTTTAAAATGGAAACTAATTATTTATGGCAGAAAAATAAATAAGGCTGAGCTTTGAGTTAATCCTTACTTAATATTATAAATGTGAAAATGTGTTTGTTTGTTTGTTACCTTTTCACGCTTCAACGGCTTGACCATACTTAAGGAAATTTGGCATGCAGGTAGCCTGTATCACGAGGAAGGACATAGGCTACTTTTTATCCCGTGAAAATAGCATAGCCCGATGTAGTTCCTGAGGGAACTGAAAATATATTCTTTTTTGGTTAATTTCTTTAACATCGCAACGTAACAATGGATTGTTGTGTTTTTTTGCACAGAGATGGTTAAGGGGGCGGGAGGAAATTACATCATTTACTCATAAGCATATCCTGACATAGTTCCCGATGGATCTGGTAAAAAATCATGTCCACGCTCGCGAGCAGCTTGCGGCTCGCGCACCGCGCACCCTCTAAGACAGTCATTACAACGATGTCCACGCAGGCGAAGCCGCGGGCAAAAGCTAGTGTACTATAAGTATTACATTATATTACTATAAAGTTTTATAGTATAAACCAATAACAAAGTCATGCTATGCTATAAATGTAACATTACGGTTAACTTATATTTTACAATCATGTCAAAAAATATCAATTAGTGTTATAAAAAACCTTCGTTATATAAAAAAAGCGGCCAAGTGCGAGTCGGACTAGCAGTCCGAGGGTTCCGTACTAACACCTCTCCTCACAACTACATAGTATAATGACAATAACTATTCACTTTACAAACAAAAGACATCAACGCGTGCTACAAACATATGCTTTTTTGGCATTCAGTCATAGATTACTAAATAGTTACTTATTCAGTTCGACCTCCTTAGCGCGAGTACGACTCACACATGGCCGATTTTTATGATTTTTTGTTTTAAAACAAAATAAAAAAATCTTTTTTTTTTTATTTCTGTACCAAAATATTTTTGTCATAGAACAATGTTGGGAACACCAAGTAGATATAAAATACCTGTATTAGGTGAACCCGCTCTTCCACAAGTTAATTTAATATATTGGAACAAATAAACAAATAACTAACTACAAACTATAACGATGACAAATAGAGGTTGCTAAAGAAAACTTATAGGTACTAATTGTATTGAAATACTAATAGTAATGTGATTTTTTATGAAAAACAAAGGTAAAAATCTGCCATACTCTCTCTCTCTCTCTCTCTTTCTTTGTGTGTGTGTGTGTGTGTGTTTGAGTGTGTGTGTGTGTGTGTGCGTGGGTGTTTGTCTGCCTGTGTGTGTATTAGTGTGTGTATATGTAAGAAAGTGAACGGATACTTGTAATTTTTACTTCAGTATTAGTACTATAACCACACAAAGTTTAAGTTGTACTCGTAATTCATACGTTTTTACGATAGAGCCAAATCAAAAATACTTTTATAAACCTATAAAAACACGTTTTTGTATAGAAATCCTATTTTTTCAATTTTTCAATTTTTTTGTATTTGTTGTTATAGCGGCTACAGAAATACACATTCTGTAAAAAATTCAACTGCTTACCTATTACGGTTCATGAATGAAATACAGCCCGCTGACAGACGGACAGACAGCGGAGGCTTAGTAATAGCTTAGGGTCCCGTCGATCACCTGTTGGGTGTAAGAAACCCTAAAAAAATTGGAAACACCTCGCGTGAACAGTTGCACATGACGATTAAAACAAGTTGGTTTATCGTACATCGATTACCAGCGTTTCACGAACTGGCTTACTAATTATAATTAATGAACACAGTTTTTTTTCCAATAAGTATGTTTATTTGATATTTAACTTACACACATACCTACATAATTTACCATTTGCGCACTCAAATTTTTAATTTAAAAAAACAATCATCCTTACGTTTTATCAAAAATAAAAAAACTTCAAAATTCAATATATTTATTCAAAATAGGTGCAAATTACACTCTTTCTGATAGTCATAAAATAATAATAACAATGTCATTTTTGAAGAATCAAGAAATAAATAATAATTTGTTCATAACGTCAAAATTCAAATATAAACATTTAAACCAGATTTTGTCATTAGAACATGAAAACAATATGACACGAAAAGTTATACATAAAAAAACATTGAATGCCTTTAACAAGAGAGGTCAGTTCTCACGGGCAGCACCCGGTCACGAGTATAACGCGAGAGTCAGCCATCGCTCCCATCAACCATATTAGAGGGAAAGGAACGACCCGGCTCCCGTTCCCGATGCGTCACCATCCGCACAAACATATTTTTTTTAAATTTTGTATCGGAAGATTGTATTAATACATATTACGAGCTGTTAAAATAGATGGTCATCTTCGACGGTTGCCTTAAACATAGATGGTCATCTTTGACGGTTGCCTTAACCTTATGAAGTAGATCTGACGAGACCATTTATCTCAGTCTCCTGGCTTCACGCTCGGACTCCAGGAGAGTCAGGATGTCTCCATCGCAGACTTGACCCTTCACGTTCCTGATGGTTTGACGGGAGGTCTCCCCGATATATTCGACCTTTTACATAATATTTTGTGTTTGGACATCCTATTAAGTAAAAAAAGATACTTGAACAGGATGCCCAGTTCTTCCATACCACTAAGTATAAATAAACAAACAAACTATGTGTGCGTGCGTGCGTGCGTGCGTGCGTGCGTGCGTGCGTGCGTGCGTGCGTGCGTGAGTGCGTGCGTGCGTGTGTGTAGTGGTGGGTGTGTAGTGTGTGTGGTGGTGGGTGTGTTGTGTGGTGTATGTGTGTGTGTGGTGTGTTCTGCTATTCTATTCATGAGTTCCTCCAAATCACAGTATGTTCGGTTTAGTATTTTTAATTCGTATATTTTAAGGGGATAGATGTTAAAAAAAACTTGTTTATTTTATTATATACAAAGAGTGATTGATATTTATAATTATGACTGGCAAATGTTTTGTCAACAATACAGCTGACAACAATGTCTTTCCTTCTGTTGTTTCATCAATCATATCAGCTCATATAAGTCCCCACCGGGGGGTCGAGCCTACCTTGAATTAGATCGGGCCTTAGTCGACCACGCTGGTCCAGTGCGGGTTGGTCGACTTCACACACAACATGCGAGTTTCTCCGCAGGCGTGTGCAGGTTTCCTCACGATGTTTTCTTTCACCGTAAGAGCGTCGGTTAAACGTACACATGAAATCTAAATTCGAAATCAAATTGGTACGTGGCAGAATTCGAAACACGAACTCCCGGACAGGAGGCGGAGGCCCTAGCCGTTACGCCACCGACGCTACTATAATAATCTCTTTGCCGTCACGCAACACACAGACGAAAAAGCTTGAGACGATGTAATAAAAGTTTCACTTTAATAATAAGAAAGTTAGAGGAAGCCCACTAGCCACCTGGTGGTCCACGGTGGCCAAGGACTTAGAGCTCGCCCAGACAAGTGTTTCGACAACCCAGGACAGACTATCCTGGCGCCCGCAGAATGAGGATAGCCGACCCCAAATAAGGGGAAATGTCTAGTACAAAGAAGAAGATTACGGAAAATACACTGGCCTCAAAAACTTAGTACCGCACTTTTTTGCAATAACTTTTAAAGTACACAAGATATATTTTCGACATAGAAAGGATTAGATAGAACTTCATAGTCTATAAGTAATCTTCTTTTGAGGAATATCTGAAAAAAACTTGATAAACAAAAAATACACTCGTTTTCAAATTGCTGTGTTACTTTTCACGTTTTTGTTTTTACATTTATACAGGGTGTAACAGAATTGTTGTAGGTCCCGTTAACTGGGGGTTCAACTCGTCATACTGAACAACTTTCTCCAAGGAACCCATAGTCAATTCTCAAAAAAAAATTGGACCCTCCATACTAAAATGCACAAAATCGGTCGACCAGCTGATCGATATGTATGAAGAGTAAAAAAAAATTTTTACATTTTCAGCAAAGTCGTAGAACAAAAGTTGTTTAGTATGATGAGTAGAAGCCCCAGTTAACGGGACCTACACCACATTTTGTTACACCCTGTATATCTTGTTCGATGAATTTTGATTTAAAAGCAAAGGTATCTACAGCACGTAAACTTTACTTGCCGTTGCCACTCTCACCTGAAGAATGTGCAAGAATCATGGCTTTTCTGGGAATAGGCATCAGTATGCGTCGTAGATACTGCAAGAATGGTGGGTGTTATATATAGGGTAAAAGCCGGATAGTTGCCACACTTTTTGCAATCACACTATATCTCTCAGTCCAAAAAGCAAATTACTTTATTTGTAAAACTGGCCGGTACTTTGGTTTTTTATCTACAAATTTATGAAAATTAAAAAACATTATCTTTAATATTTTTAAGGTATTAGCGATTTTTGCGGACCTCTACATTTTGGGACATCTATCCCACATAGGGGATAGTTGCCTAATCCATGTAAATTACGTTTAGGATAGATGCCCCGCCGAGAAATAGGACATCTACCCCGCAAAAACTTTGATCGCATATTGCTTTCCCATGCAATCGCACAGAGATATGAGACACTGTCAACTAAGTGGTAGTTGGAGAATCTTTCGATAGATTAATAAAACAGCATGCGATTCATCCGCGAAACTAGAGTAATTACAATCGGGGCTACTATACCCCTGGGGCAACTATCCTGGTTTTACCCTAGCATATCTCTGGGTGTAACATAAAATATAGTTTAAAAAAACAAAAAAAACACGCTTTTAATCACATCAAACTAAAAAGTGAAAAATATAAGCTAAAAACAATAATGAACGAAAAATACTGGTATTATTGTAAAAAAAAGCGTAGGACGCTTTGTGCCATATTTTTCTTATATCGAGCACCGAGTGGGAGGTCTGCCTACTTTAAGTTTTCCGGTGCGCGGTCGCCACTCGTGAACTTCACTGCCCCAACGGCCATCTGTTCTACGAGCTATGTGCCCCGCCCACTGCCACTTAAGTTTAGCAATACTTTTTTACTTTGTACCAGTTATACCACCAGTTATAATACCAGTTATTAAAATGTAAATAAGGCGTAAGTCATACTTGTAAATGTTGTTAGAGGTTTATGTCAGTAAGTTAAAAATAGCTGTTGGTTTTATCATTTTTTAAGTTAAATACGTTGCTCAAGATTTAAAGAAAGTTAATGAAATTTGATATAAAACTTTTTGAAGTAAAACTTCTTTACGCACGCTTGACTTGGGGAGTAAGCTAATAAATGCGTTACGCGAATGGTGATTTCTAGCGTTACGAAAAGTGTGATCGGGTGAGGCGAACGGTACGCTTGACTTGGGGAGTAAGCTGGTGACTGCGTTACGCGAACGCTGCTTAAGTTTTACGTCAGTCGTGTGGTCTAAAGCTCACTGGTTTTTTTATTTTGAATATCTTACTTCCATAGTTTAGGAGAAAGGCCATTGTGTTATAAATTGAAGTTCTAAGCAAAGTCGTAACCTTACAGTTTTATGGAAACTAATTAGTAGTATGACATTAAAGTTCTAAATAATATCGTAACCTTACAGTTTTATGGAAACTAATAAGTAGTTATGTAGTTCTGAAATTGAAGTTCTAAGCAATGTCGTAACCTTGCAGTTTTATGGAAACTAATAAGTAGTATGACATTAAAGTTCTAAATAATATCGTAACTTTACAGTTTTATGGAAACTAATAAGTAGTTATGACATTAAAGATCTAAACAATATCGTAACCTTACAGTTATATGGAAACTAATCAGTAATTATGACATTAAAGATTTAAGAAATGTCGTAACCTTACAGTTCTGTGGAAACTAATAAGTAGTTATGACATTGAAGATCTAAGCGATATTGAAACCTTACAGTTTTATGGAAACTAATGAGTAGTTATGACATTGAAGTTCTAAGCAATATTGTAACCTTACAGTTTTATGGAAACTAATAAATAGTTATGACATTTAAGTTCTAAGCAATATCGTAACCTTACAGTTTTATGGAAACTAATAAGTAGTTACGACATTTAAGTTCTAAGCAATATTGTAACCTTGCAGTTTATGGAAACTAATCAGTAATTATGACATTGAAGATTTAAGCAATGTCGTAACCTTACAGTTTTATGGAAACTAATAAGTAGTTATTACATTGACGTTCTAAGCAATGTCGTAATCTCACATTTTTATGGAAACTATTAGTGAAGTTCAAAGTAATATCGTAATGGCGTCGCCAGGGCCGTTGTTTGGTGACCTAAAAACCGTTGTGGGTACACCCCCATGTTGTGAGCTCCCTTCATCAATAACGACGAGGCACGAACCGCTGCCGCTGCCAACTGCCAGCTGTAAATGAACGCCTTTGTACTAATTTACGTGCGGTTTGCTGGTAGCTATACAGGGCTGTAACAAAAAAAGTGTAGGACTCATTATATGGGTGTTCCACTCATCATACTTGTTTGTTTGTTTGTTTGTAAACTCTTTATTGTACAAAATCTTAAAATAATGTTATAAAAAAAAACCTTAAGCACAAAGGCGGACTTATCCCTTAGAGGGATCTCTTCCAGTCAACCTCTGCAATAATAAACAGAGGACTTAGTGAGGACAAAGAAACACGTAATTACGTACAAGCTAGTTAAAGAACATCAATACAACTAATATTACATTTAAACCTACGTAGCCTAATAACTTACTTAACTGTTTTCCCCAAGAAACCCATAGAGGGATGACGAATGCTTGTCATCGGAGTTACTTTTAATTATCTGTCAAAGACGACACTTTGTTTTAAAAATGTTTGAAATACCTAGGCGTAAAGAGCGTCGGTGGCGTAACGGCTAGGTCCGCCGCCTCCTGTCCGGAAGGTCGTGGTTCTAATCCTGCCACGTACCAATGTGATTTCGAATTTAGATTTCATTTGTACGTTTATCCGACGCTCTTACGGTGAAGGAAAACATCGTGAGGAAACCTGCACACGCCTGCTAAAAAACTCGAAGGTTGCATGTGAAATCGACCAACCCGCACTGGGCCCGCTGGGTTTTAATTAATTTCTCAATATTCCCGTTAGATGAGGTATAAGCTAATATACCACTGTAATCTAGAGATTATGCGGAACAAATCGACTTGAGTTTCATTACTATACGCTACATACAATTTGTCGTGGGTGGGCCTATTCGCCTTAAAAATTAAATTGTCTCCTTTGCAAACAAAATCCTTTACGCTTCTTCATCGGGTAATTAGCGAAGATGGTTAACTCCGAAAAATAATTTGAATAAGTGGCGACTCTTGCTACGACACAATAAAGTGCAAATTCAGGTCGCACAGCGCTAATTAGCTACGTTATTAATTAAGGCGCTAAGATCACTCAATCCGAGCAGGTTGATACGTGTTTTAATAATATCGAACGTAAGTCTATTTATTTTAAGTTCAAAACAATGCGGGCTTCAACGCGGCCGTTACGTTGAAACTAAACGCCCAATTCTTGATTTTTACTTGTACGAGTATTTATTACTTTTCATCACTTTCAAATAAGTTTTAAAAAATGTGTTCAATTAAAATGTAAGGTCTTAAAGTCACCGATTTTTGTGTGTTGGTTTCATTCAATATTAACTATTTGTTTTCAAATTTTTTTGCAATTAATGCCAAAAACAGGGTCTACAGTATATTTTTTTTACATCAAAAGTGGCAATCTTTTTAAAACTGTAATAAATTAAATCGATTAATTTATTATTACTTTAAGTTTATTATATATTTCTTTCATAGTGATAGCTTTACACAGTCTTTTAATAATTTGAATTGAATATTGTCATTTGACCCATCTTAAGGCCTTCAGGGGGGGGGGCGTAGGCGTTAGTATTTATATACAGGGTGTAACAAAATTGGTGTAGGTCCCGTTAACTGTGGCTTCTACTCATCATACTGAACAACTTTTGTTCTACGACTTTGCTGAAAACGTAAAATTTTTTTTTACACTTCATACAAATCGATCAGCTGATCGACCGATTTTGTGCATCTTAGTATGGAGGTTCCAATGTTTTTTTTGAGGATTGACTATGGGTTCCTTGGAGAAAGTTGTTCAGTATGACGAGTAGAACCCCCAGTTAACGGGACCTACACCAATTTTGTTACACCCTGCATACTTTGGCGTAGGTACATTTTCAAGACTACAGCACAGCACAGATGATATACTAGTTACTACAGCGCGGAGTACGACATGTCTGGTATTAAGGAAGATGCTCTTGGGTACCTAAGCAAAGTATATAAGGTCTAACAAAATTAGCTGAAACCATTTTAACTGGTGCTTCTACCCATGAAACTGAACAACTTTCACCATGGAACCCATAGTCAAATCTCAAAAAAAATTTTTGAACTTCCCATACTAAGTTGGCTGATCAGCTGATCGAGTTAGTATGGGAGAGCCAAATTTTCTTGCGATTTGACTATGGGTTCCATGGGAAAAGTTGTTCAGTTTCATGGGTAGAAGCACCAGTTAAAATAGTTTCAGCTAATTTTGTTAGACCTTATATAATTATATTAGTACCTAAGTATGTTAAATTTCCTCTTTCGACACACCATTCTTTCCGGTCTCTCTCTGAATGTAGACGATTGCTTTTTGACGACATTTGAAATGCGGAAATTTAGATGAAGCTACAAACTGACTTTCTAAAAGAAGTCGATACATTTATTCGTTTTTTACGATGTAGTTATCAAGCTAAGATGTCAACTGGTTCGAAGCCTCTGATTGAATTAACTTTATGAATAGATAACAAGCTATAATAAACACGATTCAATAAAGTTGACTCGATAGAATAATTTCGCAAAGGTTTTTGCGAGCCATTTTATCGTCTATTTTCGGTTTTATTCTTAAAATAAGTAATTTGGTAACAGTGACAAGTAGCTCCGTGTAATCCAAGTATAAAAAATAGAAAACAGTGTTAAAATGTACTAAATGTGTTATCATTGGATTGGTTTTAGTGGAAAATAATACTGCTAATGTTACACAAGAAAAATATTATAAGAAACTTAAAATATTTACGGTTTTGTGTTTGAACAGTTTAAATCATAAAAAATGGTGTTTTGTGCTTAAACTATATCAAATACTGTTTATACGTGTTAATAACTTCACCATAAACGCTTATTTATGTGAAAAGAACAGTGAAAGTAATAAAACAGATCAGAAATTGGAAATTAACACTATAACAGTCCGTTAAATTTTCAAATCAAATTCCCAGTGTTTGTGTGCGGTGATCGATCAGCTGTGTTAATGTATGAATGACTCATGCTATGTGTTCTCTTTTATCAACATCTTGTACACATACGAGGATACTGACTCAAAATTTTAATAAGATTCTCGTTGTTCGTCTAGGCTAGGGGCGACAACACCCGTATTTTTGCATAGAGGTTGTTCTTAAAAACCGCGGGTTCAAATCTGACTTCGGACCAAATTATTTTTTATTTATATATTTTTTTTAATTTTTTTTTTTTTTTTGTTTTCTTCGCTTACACGTCATTATTCTGTTTGGGTATTCTTTGGAATTGTCAAAAAAAAAATGGCACGCGCTTGCGATAAATGCAAAAAAAAGATAGAAGACCGACAATTTTTAATTTGCGCAATTTGCAAAAACATACTACACCTGGATTGCTGCAATGTCTCGTTCCACCGATTCAAAATAATGACTCCAGTTAAAAAAGATTCCTGGAAATGTAAGGAATGTCTTCAAATGCCATTGTCACTACGCTCGAAATTGATTAACAATATCCAGAAAACTCCCAGCTATGTCACAGAGCGTAACAAATATAAGGTAAATGTATCCACAGATAATTCCTTCGAATCACTTTCGGATGACACGGATCAGAATACCACACAGGAAGAAACATCAGTTCTAAACAGAAGCTGCCCAGAGTTGGGTCACGTTTCCTCTGAGAAGCTAATAGAAATGATGGAAAAAATAAATAAATTGCAGGAAAACCTTGAAATAGCTGAAACTGAGATTGAGAATATGCTCTCTGAAAACTGTGCTCTAAAAAAACAAATTTCCAATAATGAAAGAAAAATCAAAGAACTTACCAATCTTTGCAAATCGGTTACAACGAGTTCTGTACCTAAAACCTGCAATAAAAACTTCACGACTAAAAGATCTACGAGCACGAAAAAACGGAAGAGCCTGAAAAAAGCAAAACTCAGCTTTTCTGTATCTGACATTGACACTCAACACGATCAACACAGTTTTATTGACGATATTTCCCTACAAGTCAATCCTAACATCTCTGAGGAAAATCGATGTATTGAAGACGGTCAAACCATGACACTACCGCCATCTATGAGAACTCCTGAGAACTGCAACAACAGTACTCAGCAACCAATACAGTCCAAACGCTCCGAGTCAGCCTCAGAGGCGTCGGCTATCTGCGATCCAACCGAGAAGAATGTATCTTCGCTAGATGGCGCTAGCTGTGTAAAATCTAAGCGCTATGTGTATATTTTAGGTGATCAACAACTAATAAATCTATCATCAAGAGTAACTAAATCTAGACAGGGAAAGTGGAATGATCATTACAATGTTTCTGGGTTTTTAATGAGCAATGCGTCAAGTTCGGTAATCCTGGATTATTGTACCAATTTTGCTAAAACTTTAAAAAATGGTGATATTGTTGTACTTAGTGTAGGCAGCAATGACAGTAACCCAGAAATATTGCACTATAATTTAAGCCTAATACTACATGCTTTGAGGAATGCCACTGTATTTCTTGTATTTGTTAATAAATCCACGCACCTAAATGAACGGACTTTGAACCATAATCTACATTTGTGGACTCAACATCTTGAGCATTGCACTTTTATCAATCCACAATGCCATAACTTATCGTTAAGGGAATTCCTAGAATACGTCTGTAATAGAATCAACTTTATCATTGACTGCGCTGACTATAACTTTAGGTACCTTAACTTCAAAAATGTTTTCAAGGAAATCTCTCAGACTCTTAAACATCATTCTAGGTATCCTATTTCCACAGAAATTAAATTAAAAAAAGGAAAAATTCCCTATTACTTTCCCGTGATCCAGTCGAAGCCAAACGAAAAGATTAAGAGCTCATGTGCAGGTGACCAGGTTAAAAAAGGGACAATTCTGTACTATTTTCGCCCAAAACCAAATATCACCGATCAAAAAACAACTAACTTCATAAAACCTGAGACGGATGACTTAGCTTTGCCGTGTAGTTTAAATAACGAGAAGCAGTTTTTTCGTCCCTAATGTAAATCGTTTTGTTCTACTTCATCAAAATATTCAGGGAGTATCATCAAAAACAGAACTAATACAGATAACTCTTTCTAATCTTAGTCCTCACACAGACCCTGACGTGATATGTCTAACCGAGACATTCATTAAATCCGGTGAAGAGAAATATATCAACATTAAGGGGTATGAAGTGGCATCATGCTACAGTCGAGATAAAAAAAGGGGTGGTTCGTGCATCTTGGTCAGGAGTGGTATGCCATTCAAGCATCTAAACTGTTTCGAGGAATTATCTGCTGATTTTCACTTCGAAAGTTGTTCGATACTGATTCCCCATAGTAATATTGTAATCGTATGTATCTACAGAACACCCTCAAAGAAAATAAGACACCTTGAGTACTTCTTTCACAAAATAGAACTCCTACTTCATAAGTGTTTAGTAAAATACCCAAAGAAAATGATAATAATTGCTGGGGATTTAAATATAAATATGCTGGAAAAAAATAGCACTATTACGCGTTTTACTGAAATAGTAAGTGCTTATAATCTACATCAACATATAACGCAGCCTACTAGAGGTTCATCATGTATTGACCAAATTTTAAGTAATCAACCAGAAGCGAAAGGATCAGTATTACCTCTATGGCTTTCTGATCACGATACCGCTCAAGTGTTGAAGTTCAAAGTACACTCAAAGAAGGTCATACCTAAATGTATATTCATTTTCAAACGTAGCTACAGTCATGATAATATCGAAAAGTTTAAAAACTGTATAAGTAGTTTGTCTTTTTCAGAGGTATATTCAGAGTCAGACATGAATAAAGCATTCAATCTTTTCTTCGACCTATTCAGTCTGTTTTACACACTTTGTTTTCCAGTTATGAAAATCAAATCTAAAGGAAAGCCATTTTTAAACTGGATAACTAAGGGTCTAAGGAAAAGCTGTCATACTAAAAAGATACTCCGTTATAAATATTATACACAAAAAAATGATCAAAATCGAAACACATATTTACACTACAATAAAATCCTCAGAAAGTGTATTTTTAATGCTAAAAAACGAAATAACAACAATTACATAATAAACAATAAAAATCTAGCAAAGGCAACCTGGGATGTCATAAACAGTGAATCTGGTACAATAAGTGTGGACAAATATATAGATGAAGTTAACAGTAACGGTAAAACAGTAACGGACCCAATACAAGTGGCCGAAGCTTTTAACCATTTTTACATCAATTTGACTAACGAAACAAATGATGACATTAAAAATACAAGTAATAATAGACAAAATAATTCAATATATTTGACTCCAATTGACGAAACGTATGTGAATAGTATAATTATGTCCCTTAACAAAACAAATTCTGAGGGTTATGACTGCATTTGTACAAAAGTGGTTAAGAAATGCAAAGAGGAAATATGCAAAGTTATGGCTTATCTTATTAACTTGTCAATGGAAACTGGTACATTCCCAGATAAGCTTAAATACTCTGTTGTTAAACCTTTACATAAAAAAGGCTCAAAAAGTGAAATGGGCAATTATCGCCCAATTACAATTATACCAATATTTTCGAAAATTTTTGAGAAAGTTTTGCATAGTAAGTTAATGAGTTTCTTCACTAAATATAATATTATAAATCGTTACCAATATGGCTTTCAGAAACAAAAATCAACTGCCCTAGCAATTTTTAATCTCATAAGGGAAATTCTCAATGGCACCAATGCTAAATCTCATACGACTACCGTTTTTTTCGACCTGTCAAAGGCGTTCGATTTTGTCTCACATGAACTGCTTTTGACAAAACTAGAGAGATCTGGTATTCGAGGTCCAGCAAACAGATGGATATCTACATACCTTAAAGAAAGAAAGCAGTGTGTAGAAGTAAGTAAACTCAACAATAAGCATATAACGCAGACTTACAAATCAGAGTTTAGGTTAATCACACATGGCGTACCACAAGGGAGTGTACTCGGTCCTCTCTTATTCTTAATATATATAAACGATTTACCGGATACGACTAGACATAGAACAATGCTTTTTGCAGACGATATTTCAGTAATAGTGACAACTAATAAAAATTTGACATTTAATATTCACGAATCTGACATCAATAATGCCATCAAATCAATATACAAATGGGTAAGCAGTAATAATTTGCAAATTAATTTAGACAAATCGACATACCTTAACTTTAACAATTATAATTTTAATTCATTAAATGTTGCTTGTAATGGACAAACCCTTAGAAGCGCTAGTAACGTTAAGTTTCTAGGTACTATTATTGACGAGAAGCTTGACTGGAAAGAACAGGTTGAAAAAGTATGTGCAAAAGTCAATAGTTTCAGTTTTGCTATTTATAAACTGACTAAGGTAGCGACAAGACATACTGCAGTCACAGCATACTTTGCTTACGTAGAATCGGTCCTCAGATACGGTCTCATAATATGGGGGAACAGTACTAATGTCAAAAAGGTTTTTATTGCTCAAAAAAAGTGTGTCCGTGCCATATTCGGTGTTTCACAAGATATTTCATGTAGGCCCCTATTTAGAAACCTAAAAATACTGCCACTACCTTGTCTTTATATACAAGAAATGGCAAAAGTAGTTAAACAAAATCAACATGTGTTCTACAAAAAAGTTAGTGACGTATCAGTTCGAAATAAGAGGAATCCTGACAGGTTAGTAACGGATGAGATTCCCAAAACAACGCGGTTTCAGAAAAATTGTTACTGGATGGGCCACATAATATATAATAAAATACCGCAATCGATTCGGGAATTGCCCTTTAACAAGTTTAAGGCAACATTGCATGATTGGCTTCTTCAGAACATGTTTTATTCCGTTGAGGATTTTCTAAAACATAAGCAATGTTAATCTGTAGTATTAATCTGTAGTATCATTATTTTATTTGAATTATGAATTTGGAAAATGTTGAATAATTACTTGGACCTACTTTATTTTATTTTATTATTTTTGTACTTATAAATAATATTTGCATGCTAATAACATTTAAATAGCTAAATAAGTGATTCTATAACTATTGTAAGATCTTTTATACTTACCTTATTTAAAAGCAAATAAAGCATTCTATTCTATTCTATTCTATTCTATGCTCGAGCAGTGGACGCTCGCGGCTTAGTTACAAACAAAGGATCAAATTGTTTGACAAAAGTGTAAATGTGGACAGTCACGCTAACTCCCCCTGCTAGTCCACCACCCCCCACCTCCATCCCTTCGCAATACCTTTATATTGATTAAATATTACAACTAGGAGCAGCACTACGCTGTGAATAGAAAGAACGTATACGCCAAATGGAAATAACTTTAGGGATTCATTAAGAAATTACAATAAAGAGTTCACAAATAAACAAACAAACAAAACAAAAGTTAAAAAAATTATTCTTGGTTTTTCACCTATAAAATCCGCCAGGTTGCTTTTTTTAATATGCTAATTTCCTATGACAAGCGGAGTGATAGCACAAATCCAAAGATAGCACATTTGTCAAGATCGGTTAAGTGGTAAACCACTTAAAAGGAAAAAAAGGAAAGGAAAAAAGGAAATACGAGGGAACAGATGATCATCCATACAATACATAGACTGTCAAAAACATAACCCTCCTTTTTTCGTAGTCGGGTAAAAAATTGAAAACCCGACTATGGGAAAGTATAATAATGTACGCGACCACGGCTATTACCCGAGATGAAAAGAAAAATAAAGGCTATGATTTCAGGCGGGAAACTCTTATTTTCATACTTTGCCGTAGTCGGGTTTTAATTCGATAAACTTTTATATTAATAACTCAAAGTTTGGCGACTTGGTCGCGGGGTATATTGCAAAAAAAAATACATTATTAAAATTGTGCTTGCTTATTTCACGTCGTGGTCGCGAAACAGGTTCTCATTTCACGACGTTCGCGCCATTACTTTAACGTTCCTGGCTAGCTACCACCATCTTATCTAAGACTTGCCGCCAAACATCAGTGTTAAACACATTGATGTGTTCCGGCTTGAAGATAAGATAGCCAGTTCTCCATTGCGTTGGGGAATCTTGGTAAGCCCGCTTCCATCTTCGGCATCATCGTCACTTACCATCAGGTGAGATGATGCCAAGGGCTCAACAAAAAAATACCATAAGGCAATTAAAGTAAAGCAATTCTGTGAAAATTTTAACTGGTTTCAATATACAAAACGGACTGTGTATTTGGGTCCCGTTGAAATAATTTAACTGTATCTCATCTGGGGTCCCGTGCACACTTTGGATAGGGAACCCTAAAACCAAGTCATTTATTCATGCCAAACCCTGCTGACGACTACCTGGCACTGAGCTAGCCATGGGCACACCCCGGACACTGCATACAATGGTCGTGAAATGACATTACTAAAAACAAATGAAGGAGCAAACAAAATCACGGCGAAATTCTATACGTTCGAGAACAAAACTATAACAATCTGTATCAATCTGGGTGACGAGGGGGTGAGGTCGCAATCTAGAGAGCGGCAGGGAGTGGCCATACTGGGACACTGCATACAACGGTCGTGAAATGACATTTCTAAAAACAAATGATGACGGTGCAAACTAAATTACGGCGAAATCCTATACGTTCGAGAACCAAACTTTAATCTGTATCAATCTGGGTAACGAGGGGGTATAGGGTCGCATTCTAGAGTGCAGCAGGGAGTGGCCATACTGTATGTTAGTACTAATATACTTTGCCATGGGATCACGCATAATTCATTTTTTCGTTCGCCAGTAAAAATAGACTCATCCTTAGCACCGAGTCACTGAAGAGAATATAAATCACCTTTTCATAATCCGTTTAAGGATTATAATGCGACATGAAACGGAGCTTATAGACTTGAAGTACATGTTGTGTCGAATATAAATGTTAAGTAGGTAATTTATTACGCGGTTGAAATCTAATTTCAGTTTTCTCTTTAAGGCGCTAAGATCACATAATCCGAGCAGGTTGATACGTGTTTTAATAATATCGAACGTAAGTCTATTCATTTTAGTCTCAAATCAATACGGGCTACAACGCGGCTGTTACGTTGAAACCGAACGCCCAATTCCCGATTTTTACATGTTTTTATTACTTTTTTATACTTTCAAATAAGTTTTAAAAAAATGTGTTCAATTAAAATGAAAGGTGTTAAAGTCACCGATTTTTGTGTGTTTTGTTTTCACTCAACAAAATAGTTAAGTGTTTTAGAAATTTTGCAATAATGCCAAAAACAGAGTCTACAGTAGGTTTTTTTTTACATCAAAAGTGGTAATATTTTTAAAATTGTATTCAATTAAATCGATTTTTTATTACTTTCGTATTTTTTTTCCATGGTGATAGCTTTACACAGTCTTTGAATAATTTGAATTGAATATTGTCATTTGACCCATCTATTTTGAAAATTGTATTCAATTAAATCGATTTTGCATTACTTTAATTATATTATATTTTTTTCCATGGTGATAGCTTTACACAGTCTTTCAATAATTTAAATTGAATATTTTCATTTCACCCATCTTAAGGCCTTAAGTGCGGGCTAATAAATATTCTGCGAAAGCTCTACCATTTGTGCTGAGCTATAATTATAAGTACCTTTTTAATACGCCGGCAATGAATTGACGTTTACAATCAATCTCTGGTGGCTTACGGGAAAACCGGTGTTTATGGTGATGGCTGAGGAGAAGAGCTTTTTGTTCCTCATGCCTCGTTCTCCTTGAGTAATTGGAGCTAACCTTATAGACCTTGGTTATAGTACGTCAAGATTAACGACTTTTACGACCATTTTGATGGAGCTCTAAGGAACATTATAGTTATCATTATGAATCATGCACACTGGTATTTATAAAGGATTTTTATGTTTACGAGTGTTTTTGATGTAGGTTTTAAATGAGATAGGTTAACGGATTTCGCTAGATGCGGTTGGAAATCCTTGGAGGGAGGCCTTTGCTCTGCTGTGGACGTCTTCCAGCTAATATGTTGATGATGTAAGTTATAGATATGTTTAACTGACTGAGTATTAATGGGATCCATCGGCCCCGGTAACAATACGCGACCTTATGCTCTAAAGTAAGCAAATATAGTTAAATCTGCGCAGAAACTCCCTTGGGTTGATTTATGGACTTACGTCGTTATTAAATTCCGCTTCTAGTGCCATACTCAGTTAAATATGAAATCATAGACAAACTTTTTAGTTTTTAAACTTTCATTTTGGAAAATGGCTGGTCGACCTGAAGGAAAGAAACGTCATTCTAGGTCGGCCTGGACGGAAGTTAGGTGGGTAGTTAGGTCCATAATATGCTTGCAATAGGGGATCGGACTGCATCCAAAATATATTCTATAAATATGATTTCCTAAATCGCTTTCCTGTTAAAGTTTCAAAAAACCATATTTGTTTTGTTTTTCCATCACGTCTTCAATTTTTAACTGATCAAATTCACAAAATAAGTTCGTCAATGCCGCTAAAAATCTATGACGTCACTTGTGGGTATTTCGAACATTTTTAGAACAAAATATCCTTTTTGACAGATCATAAAAAGTAACTCAAATGACTAGCAGTCCGATCCCCCTATTGTAAAAGGCTTGTATTGATTTTGAAATAAATTATGTAAATGTTTCCAAAATAAAAAGTCCATGACGTACAACACCTTTAATATTATTATGAGTCATGATTCATGAATTTTTAAAAACCCCGATATTATTGAGAGCTTTCTAGTAAGCCTAAACACAATACCTCTGATGTAAGTTGGTGAGGAGTTATCCTGCATCCTGCAGATTCCAGGTATGCTGCAGCATCAGGTCAAGGATACCATGTTATTACAATATCATTGAAGTAACAGGATACCAAATTTTGAATCGATCAGACCTGTGGAAGTTGAAGTTGGAGTTGCTTACATCCCTTCAAAATCAAAAAAAAAATTGAACATCCCATACTAAGTTGGCTAATCCGCTGATCGAGTTAGTATGGGAGAGCCAAATTTTTTTTTCGATTTGACTATGGGTTCTATGGGGAAAGTTGTTCAGTTTCATGGGTAGAAGCACCAGTTAAAATAGTTTCAGTTAATTTTTTTAGACCTTATATATACCTTATGTATATAATGGGTATGTATGCATATAGGCGCAGGGCTGTGAGTCCCACATAACCAGTACAGCCGGCTGTACTGGTATGCGTAAATGCTTTTTCCCCCTTCCCTCCTCCGCATTCCGAGGGAAAAAAACATAGCTAAGAACACTCACCTTTCTAATCATCATTATATCAGCCGAAGGACGTCTACTGCTGGACATAGTCCTTCCCCAAGGATTTCCACGACGACCGGTCCTGCGCTACCCGCATCCAGCGGCTTCCCGCGACCTTCACCAGGTCTTCGGTCCACCGAGTGGGAGGCCTGCCTTTGCTACGTTTTCCGGTGCGAGGTCGCCTTTCGATAACTTTACTGCCCCAACGTCCATCTGTTCTACGAGCTGTGTGTCCACTGCCACTGAAGTTTAGCAAATTTGAGAGCTACGTCGGTTACTTTGGTTCTCCTACGTATCTCCTTGTTTCTGATTCGATCACGCAGAGACACTCCGAGCATATCACGCTCCATTGCCCTTTGGGTGACCTTGAGCCTTTCTAATCAATAAATTAAAAATCAAAATCCACAGATGCAACAGACAGCAACACAGATACACAGATAACACCCCTTTTTTGCGCAAGGGATTAAAAAGGTTTTACTAGTTTCGTGTTGACGGATAGAAATCTCTGCCTATTATTACACGACTGCCCAACTGGTAATCTTTTCGGGTCTATATTTGTATGTATGTAGAATAGAATAGAATAGAAAAACTTTTATTTACTTTTTTTTTACTTTTTTTATTTTTATTTATTTAACTTTTATTTTTTTTTCTTTTTAAACTTTTTTTTATGTCTGTTTCTTTGGCTGAGCCTGTAACCTAAACGGCTTGCTTGATGGATTTTAGAGTGCTAGATTCTGTTATATATACAAACTAGTGGATGCCCGCAGCTTCGCCCGCATTTTTACGGTTCCCGTGGGAATTTCCCAAAATCCTTTCTTAGAGGATGCCTACGTCATAACATCTACCTGCGTGCCAAATTTCAGCCTGATCCGTCCAGTGGTTTGGGCTGTGCGTTGATAGATCACTATGTCAGTCAGTCAGTCCTTTGAGTTATAAATATATATATATATTTATAGATAATATCCAGTCAATGACAAAGGATATTTTTTTATCTAACTGCCCAACTGGTAATGTTTTCGGGTCTATGTTTGTATGTATGTATGTCTGTTTCTTTGGCTGAGCTTGAAACCTAAACGGCTTGATGGATTTTGGAGTGCTAGATTTTGTAATATTGACAAACGTATCCAGTCAATGACAAAAGATAAATTTTTATTTAACTGCCCAACTGGTAATGTTTTCGGGTCTATGTTTGTATGTATGTATGTCTGTTTCTTTGGCTGAGCCTGTAACCTAAACGGCTTGATGGATTTTGGAGTGCTAGATTTTGTAATATTGACAAATGTATCCAGTCAATGACAAAAGATAAATTTTTATTTAACTGCCCAACTGGTAATGTTTTCGGGTCTATGTTTGTATGTATGTATGTCTGTTTCTTTGGCTGAGCTTGAAACCTAAACGGCATGATGGATTTTAGAGTGCTAGATTTTGTTAGATAGACAAATATATCCAGTCAATGACAAAGGATAAATTTTTACCCGACTGCTCAAAAGAGAGGTGTACTCGTAATATTCGAATGCAGTCGGGTTTTAAATTTTTAACTAAATGAAAATTTTGTTTGCTTTATTGTTGAGTCTGTGGTCTTCGGTGGCGTAATGGCAAGGGCCGCTACCTCCTGTACGGGAGATTGTGTTTCGATCCAGCCACGTACCAATGTGTCTTCGAATTTCGATTTCATATGTAAGTTTATCCGACGCTCTTACGGTGAAGGAAAACATCGTGAGGAATCCTGCACACGCGTGCGAAGAAACTCGAATGTTGTGTGTGAAGTCGCTCAACCCGCACTGGGCCCGCGTGGTCGACGATCGCCCTAATTCAGGGTAGGCTCGAGCCCCTCGGTGGGGACGTATATGAGCTGATGTGATGATTGTTGCGTCTGTGTTTTCCTAATCTGTAAAATAAAATAAAAGTAAATAAATAATTTCAAGGCACTTTCAAGATCACGACCATTTTAATTTCTCAGGTGGTTGGGTCCAATAAGCCTGGCTATCCACGCGCCGGGCGCTGACTTCACCCCAACGGTCAACAGCATCAGGTATCTCCGTGACTGCCTTGCCAACGACCTCATCAAGCAGTTCGTCTCCTTCCATATATACTTCTCCTACAAACACATTCCTAATAAGGTAAGTCAGAAACTGGTCTTCCTTCGTAGGGTAGATTTTAGCAAACCATTTAAGGCGGTAATTCGTATTTTTTTTTGTAATTTTTGACGTCAATTACTGCTAAACGAAAGAAAACCCAAGGTTGAAAAAAAATACCCTTATTGCTGATGATATTCCAAAGCTATTGGAAATTGGAAACACGATTGAGCAGTTTTGGCTCGATATAAAAAAAAAACCAAAGATAGGTCTACACCGTTACTTTCAACTCTATGACTAATATTTTGAAGTATAAATTTTAAAATTATACAACAATATTTGTTATGATAATACAAAGTGAGTAATGTTATTATTTTTACTTTCACAATGAAATTTTTGATAGAAACGAAAGACCATTAAAAAAGTGTGGTTATTTTCTTTACTCTTTACACGTAAAGAAAAAGACAGAGACAACTGTTCCAATCTCGCCTTAACATCTACGCATATTACGTTTAGCGCATAAACCTGGTGGCACTCACGTTTTATTCCTTGATGGGATATCACGACCTATGAGATTCCTATTTTAACCGCATCCGTGGCGTAATGGTAAGTCCATTCGCTGGTAGCCGCAGGTTCGATTCCCTGCGGGGTGTTATTGTAAGACTCGGAGGTCTTGCCGCCAAACATCAATGTTAACAGCTTTGATATTATCCAGTATGAAGATAAGATAACCAGTTCCCCATTGCGTTAGGGAATCTTGATAAGGCCGTTTTCATCTTTGGCATCATCGTTCGTTACTTACCATCAGGTGAGATGATGCCAAGAGCTTTTCAATTGTAGATAAAAAAAGAGAGGGAGATTCTATGTTTTGTATATGGCTCCACGTGAAGTATGCCTAAAGGCACACTCCTCATATGTTGTTGTAGCGAGAGTGAGACAACTACAGTGTTACAGTTCATTTTTCTCAGCAACGCTTAAAATTTGTTACTACGACTCCATGTTTCCGTCGCGCTGTTATTTATAAAACATTGCCTCTCTAAGATATAAAACCTCATTTGTACATGCCACACTTGGTGAGAACCATAAATAATTCAATATCAATGATGCTACACAATAAAAAGATTGAGTCCACTGACAATGTATATATTATTATATTAGTTGCCAGTGCCACTGGTGTGGCAGCATCTCCAAGGCACGCGATTAGAGCGTGTTTTTATTTTTTTGGCGGGATTTGTGGTGAACGCATTCGTAGTTTTATTTTATTGTTTTTGCATCGTTTTCTGCTAAAATTTGCTTCAATATTAATAATTGAAAACGCTAAACACGTTAAAAACCGACTTCCATCGCAACAACAATTTTGCATTATTATTTTTGGTTTTTGTTAATTTTCTAATAAAGTACTACACCTATTTTGATAAAATTTATATGGGACCACACGGGAAGCACTAGCTTTCGAATAAAAAAAGAATCATAAAAATCGGTTCACCCAATCAAAAGTTCTGAGGTAACACACATTAAAAAAAACATACAGACGAATTGAGAACCTCCTCCTTTTTGGAAGTCGCTTGAAAAGTATTGTATTTCGGAGAAAATCGTAATGAAGATTCCAGAGAAGATTTTTAATGCACCGGCACTAGCAAAAACCGGCAAAGTGCGAGTCAGAACCGCGCACAAAGGGTTCCGTACCATCATACTAGATGGCGCTAGTTTCTTCACGTTTAAAAAAACACGTTTTTAGTATGGAGACTCACTATTTCTAATTTATAGTATTTGTTGCTATAGCGGCAACAGAAATACATCACCTGTGAAAATTTCAACTGTTTAGGCTATCACAGTTTATGAAATACAGTCTGGTGGCAGACAGACGGACGGACAACGGAGTTTTAGTAATAGGGTCCCGTTTTTACCCTTTGGGTCACCATCATCACAATTTAAGAGCAGTGCTCTTGACGGTGTAGCTCTTTCCAGGTCTCTCTCTCCCACACTATCTCCAACATTTCTCTATACGTTTTCACCTTAACTTTCTTCTTAACTTGGTCTATATAAGCAATTCTAGGTCTTCCTTTTCCGCGCTTTCCTTCGATATTTCCTTCTATTAAGTTCTTGATAAAATTATCGTGTCTAATTAACATAGATCGGAATAGGTAGAGTTTTTTCCGTCAATTATGTCATAACGTTGTCATTAAGTATGGATAAGCTTCTCCGGATTTCCGGTTTTGAGGGTCTTACATGGTGAAATAAAAACTTTTTTGCAATCATCTTTTTATTGTTTATAAATGCATAAATTACTTATTTAAAACAAATTACACCAATAATTATACAATAAGAATTAGTAAATAAACAAATGGGAAAATATCTTTGTTTAAGTATTTCTCAATAAAACCACGCACGGATTAGCATTTTGTTAAGTCTTGTGTTAATTGCTTCTAAATGAAAAAAAAACCGGATACCAGATAAAATTAAGCTTATCCATGTTGTGCCAACGTTGAAAAAGTACATGAAAAAACTCTACTCTACCTATTCCGATCATTGCTAATTAAGTGTCCTATCATCTTCCCTTTTCTGTTCTCAACTGTCTCAATTATGTTTCTCTTTTCGTTTACTCGTTTCAATACTAAACTTCTTCGTTCATTACTCTTTCAGTCCAGCTTATTTTATCCATCCTTCGCCAGCACCACATTTCAAAAGCTTCCAGCATTTCTCTTTCTCTTTGATCTGTTGTCCACGTCTCGCAACCGTAAAGACCCTTTAGGTACGGAACCCTCATCATCATCATATCAGCCGAAGGAAGTCCACTGCTGGACATAGGCCTCCCCCAAGGATCTCCACGACGACCGGTTCTGCGCTGCCCGCATCCAGCGGCTTCCCGCGACCTTCACCAGGTCATCGGTCCACCGAGTGGGAGGCCTGCCTACACTACGCTTTCCGGTGCGTGGTCGCCACTCGAGAACTTTACTGCCCCAACGGCCATCTGTTCTACGAGCAATGTGCCCCGCCCACTGCCACTTAAACTCACTCAAATTCACCCAAAGGGCAATGGAGCGTGCTATGCTCGGAGTTTCTCTGCGTGATCGAATCAGAAACGAGGAGATCCGTAAGAGAACCAAAGTAACCGACATAGCTCTCAGAATTGCTAAACGGAACCCTAAAAACAAATAAAGATTAATTACCTCAATAAAGACTGTATCAAAAGGGCTTTTGTACCCAGAGGCGTCAATGTTGATCCAGGTCCGGGCCGAAGTGTTTCACTGAACAACTTCCATAACGACCCATAACCCCTGTCCCTGTAGGTATAAATTAAAATTATTATCGAAAAACCTAAAAACGTTTAGGTACAAGCTTGTAATATTGCATTGTCACGCGATATACATATGCATGCAAAATTTCAGCTCAATCGGAAACCGGGAAATGGGTCAAATTTAACTTGCAAGATTTCACATGAACAAACATTAGCAAGTTAAATAAAAGCTTTTAACAATACAAAATCAATGTTGAGAGCGTCTGTGGCGTAACAGCTAGGGCCGCTGCCTCCTGTCCGGGAGGTCGTGGTTCGAATCCCGCCACGTACCAATGTGATATCGAATTTAGATTTCATATGTACGTTTATCCGACGCTCTTACGGTGAAGGAAAACATCGTGAGGAAACCTGCACACGCCTGCGTAGAAACTCCCAGATAGCGTGTGAAGTCGACCAACCCGCACTGGGCCCGCGTGGTCGATTAAGGCCCGATCGCCCTAATTCAGGGTAGGCTTATAGCGCGGTGCACTGTTATTCGTTATTATTTCATCTGATCTTCTTTCCATTCCATATATTTATTTTCCACGCACGCGTTGACACTTGTGAATTTGAAATATTTTCATCACAAAACGCTATCCAAATTAACAAACAATTGATATCAAAAATAATTATCTCAAACCTGATATCTTCCTAAGACCCATCTCGGGTAAGTTATAATTGTGGTCCGTTAATAATTTAATGTGTAAAATACTTTTCTAATTTTTGTAAACATACTTTTTAGGTCTTATATTCTTACTTGGAAATAAATTCATCTGTCCACGAAAGGAATTTCTAAACCAACGCCCTGCTTAACTATCTACCGTACTCTACACCTATCCGTCGTGTGTCAGGTTCGAGCCTCTCCGTGGGGACTTATACGAGCTGATATGATGAAAATCAATGTCTCAGTTAATCTAATTTCAATTCATTTAGCCTTGTCTATTTGTTGTGCCTAGTCAATCTAGTGCTTTCGGTGCGGCACACAATCGCATTGGCACGGAATGCTGCGATAGAGGCGCTCCACTCTCGCTTTTGCATCTAGCGAGTTTGAGGTCAAACGCTAACCCACTTTCAAAGAGTGACCCCTGCTGATGCTATGGAATACGTTGGGTTATCTTAATAGGAATGTTAACATCTAACCTGTTGGAAACTGTCGTTAACAAAAACATTGAAACGTAATTATCACATATGAAAATAGATCGTCAGTGCTTTGTTGATCAAATCCATATTAGCATATATGAGATATTTTATTTTTCATCATTATCTTATCAGCTCATATAAGATCACCAAAATTTGGAATTGGAACACCTCTTGTAAAATCCTGGAAGCCCAGTACCTTAAATCCATTGACACACACAGATACGTTTTTTCCTCACAGAGAGTCGACCGCATTGGAACACCTCTTGTAAGATCCTGGAAGCCTAGTACTTTTAATCCTTTTAACTTGTTAAAACTTAACTTCTTCTTCTTATCAGCTCATATACGTCCCCACCGAGGGGCTCGAGCCTACCCTGAATTAGGGCGATCGTGCCTTAGTCGACCACGCGGGCCCAGTGCGGGTTGATCGACTTCACACACAACCTTGGAGTTTCTTCGCAGGTGTGTGCAGGTTTCCTCACGATGTTTTCCTTCACCGTTAAAGCAATCGGTGAGTTCATGTACGTAAGTTTCGTAAAACTCCGGATTTGAACCCGGCACCTCTGGTTATATAATTTTATTGAAGTGAAAACTTCTTTAGGCGCGTTGGGCATTTTTTGAGATAGAAAAAACCATTGAACTCGTTACCATTACCGTAACCGAATTTATTAAGAATATGTTAACGTCTCTGGGTAAAAGGCCTTTGAGTCTTCACTTCTGTCGGCACTCCCTGAGTGGTTAGGTTTTTTATTGACGTTGGGGAATCTTCATCACATCAGCTCATATACGTCCCCATCGAGGGGCTCAAGCCTACTCTGAATCAGGGCGAACGGGCCTTAGTCAACCACGCGGGCCCAATGCGGGTTGGTCGACATCACACACAATTTTCGAGTTTCTTCGCAGGCATGTGCAGGTTTGCTCAAGATGTTTTACTTCACCGTAAGAGCGTCGGATAAACGTACGAAATCGAAATTCGAAAACACATTGGTACGAGGCAGGATTCGAACTACGACCTCCTGGACAGGAAGTATGGGTGGGTAATTGCTGGACTTTTTGCTGGGATATTGATGAGACTACGGGACGCCTGCCATATCAATTGTCTTATCTTGAAATCATAGCAGGTGGTTACTTGCCGCTCACTAAAGGGGCCCCCTATAAATGCTACCAAATGGCTGCAGGGTGGCAACATTGGTGTGAGCGTCTAAGGTTGTCGAGAGGCGAGTCTTGGGAGCCAGATCCCTGTACGGTCAGCAGGCCCCCGGGGTTATGACATTTTACACTTCCAACCTGGAGAATAGGTTCCACTCTTGCTTTCTCCACTCTTGGCGGGCCAATAAAGTCAAGCACAAGAGGCGAGGGCCAAACGAACACTGGCCCTCTGGAGCCAGGGTGCGAGGTGTCGCCACTCACCTACTGCAGCTCGCCACAAGCTTATAATTATTGGGTAAGATGTGGATGAGACGAGGAGGAAGCAAGTCGCCAGGCGGACTCATTACACTCTATTCCCGTGTTGGCACAATGGTTACTGTGACCCCGGTGGCGTCCCGTAGTAGGTAACTAAGTATTATGATACCAAAGCAATATTAATGCGGTGCTTAAGGCTTTAAGATGACTCAATCCGAGCTCGTGTTAAAATACGTGTGTCAAATTACCGGCGATTTAACGGCTGGTTACGGTTTGGTGTTTGACCATAACAATAACATTAACCGGTCAAAATCGAGCGGTTAACGTTAGCGTTAAGTTATGACGTCCTTTTAACCGTTGTTAAAATGACGCAACACATAAAACCGGCGATTTGACGGCTTGTCACGGTTTGGTTATCGTTATAGTTACAAGGTGCAACCCACCCTTAGATGGAAGTCCACTATTGTACTATAAATTACAAACACCTAAATTTTTATCATCTACTAGCTTTTTCCCGCGGCTCCGCCCGCGTGGACATCGTTTTTATGACTGTCTTTAAGGGTGATTAGTAAATTATGTCGTTTACCACCTACTCAACCATCTCTGTGCAAAAAATCACAACAATCGAGTATTTTTTTAGTTCCCTCAGGAATTGCATCAGATTATGCTATTTCCCGGGATAAAAAGTAGCCTATGTCCTTCCCCGTGACACAGGCTACCTGCATGCCAAATTTCATAAAGATTGGTCAAGGCGTTGAAGCGTGAAAAGGTAACAAACAAACACATTTTCACATTTATAATATTTTATGTAAGGATGACCGATCTATTTGTCACGTTTTACTTTTCTAGTCACGTTCTGTGTGCCAAATTGGTTACCTTGATTCTCCTACGGATCTCCTCATTTCTAATTCTATTACTTTGAGCACTGCATAGCTCGCCCCAATAGTACGACCACCATATCAGCCGAAAAACGTCCACTGCTGGACAAAGGCCTCCCCCAAGAATGTCCACCACGACTGGTCCTGTGCTGCCCGCATCGGGCGGCTTTTCCACGACCTTCACTAGGTCGTCGGTTCACCGAGTGGGAGGCCTTCCTACGCTACGTCGTACGAGGTCTCCATTTGAGAACTTCACTACCCTAACGAACATCTGTTCACTGCCGCTTAAGTTTAGCAATTTTGTGAGCATGTCGATTATTTTACATAGCATTAAGAATAGTCACAAATAAATATGAAAACAATGACAAATCCTTTTTTTCGCCCTTTTTAGGGCTGGCTGAGGCTCATTGGCCATACTGCCTTGTCATCAGTATATTTTTTCGGTAGTATTAATCTGTAGACGTCTTCAATAATTTTTCAGTCTTCAAGGGTACTGTCTCTTCACATCATCTTAAAAATTTCTTGAGTCAACCCTATTTTACTGTCTGAACACTAACCTAACCTTTACCACACCCCGGACACTGCATACTCGTACAAATGGTCGTGAATGACATTTCTAAAAACAAATGACGGAGCAAACAAAACCACGGCGAAATCCCAAACGTTCGAGAACCGAACCGTAACCAATCTGTATTAATATGGGTGACGAGGGGGTGAGGTCGCAATCTAGAGAGCGGCAGGGAGTATCCATACTGTGTGTTAGTAAGGTCTCCAATCCTCTCGATCCTCCAATCTCTCCGAGCCTCCAATCGATGGCTTTTCCATAGGACCACAGGTATCGGCGTGAATAATTTCGCATACTCTCGACGTCGCATTGTTACTTACAGGATACGGCAAGCGGTGAATTTTCCCTTTTAGACAACTTTCGCATGTTTGAATATTGGCATTTTTAACGTTAATATTTTATGTTAATATTTATTTATACTTTGCCTTTAAACTCCAGCAAAATGAGCACTTTAGTCAAAGCTTTCGCGGATTTCTTGTCGGAACGCAAAACACAGCTTAAACACTTTTATTTCATTACCCTACACAAAAAAAGCGTCGGTGGCTCAACCGGTAACGACTCGGTCCATCTAACCAGAGGTACCGGGTTCAAATCTGGACGGCCAATGTACCAATGAGTTTTTCAAAAACTTACGTACATACTTACCGATTGCTTTAACGGTGAAGGAAAACATCGAGAGGAAACCTGCACACGCCTGCGAAGAAACTCGAAGGTTGTGTGTGAAGTCGACCAACCCGCACTGGGCCCGCGTGGTCGACTAAGGCCTAATCGCCCTGATTCAGGGTAGGCTCGAGCCCCTCGGTGGGGACGTATATGAGCTGTAATGATGACCCTACACCATAAATAATTCACGCTGATTGAATTGCTGATTAATATAGTTACATCAAAAACCACCAAATGTAATTTTTCGTATAATTAAAGAAAAACCGGCCAAGTGCGAGACAGAACCGCACACGTAGGGTTCCTTACCATCATACTAGATGGCGCTAGTACAAAGGGTTCCGTACCATCATAATAGATGGCGCTAGTACAAAGGGTTCCTTACCATCATACTAGATGGCGCTAGTACAAAGGGTTCCTTACCATCATACTAGATGGCGCTAGTACAAAGGGTTCCGTACCATCATAATTGATGGCGCTAGTACAAAGGGTTCCTTACCATCATACTAGATGGCGCTAGTACAAAGGATTCCGTACCATCATAATAGATCGCGCTTGTTTCTTCACGTTTAAAAAAAACATTTTTTTGTATAGAGACCCTCTTTTTTTTACTTTTTCTAATTTTTAGTATTTGTTGTTATAGCGGCAACAGAAATACATTATCTGTGAAAATTTCAACTGTCTAGCTATCACGGTTCATGTAATACAGCTTGGTGACAGACGGACAGACAGCTACGGATCCCTAAAAATGACAAGCTGAACGCTACAAATCCGCCAAAAAGTCCCATTTTAATTGCTTTAATTATTTTTTTTTTTAATATTTTTTACAGATACCCAGTTCAGAAAGCTTCCTGTCAACACCGTACAACTGCAGCTTGACGCCGCCATATGTCGTTAACTCTTCGACAACTTACATGAAGCAGAAGACCCTTTTGTACCCTGTGAATGTGGGTAGAAACATTGCGAGAGACTCTGCGCTCACGCACTACATCCTGCCGTCGGATATAGAGCTGTACCCCAGCCCGAACCTGATACCTCGCTTCTTGAACATGGTGGCGAGGAACGGGAAGCCCCTGAATACCTCAACGAAACCTAGGGTATTCCCGATAAGCATATTCGAGGTTGACGCTAAACATAAGGTAAGACAAATGCTTTTCTTTGTTTCTTATCGTGTGGCACATTACGGTATTTTCATCATCATATCAGCCGAAGGACGTCCACTGCTGGACATAGGCCTCCCCCAAGGATTGCCGCAACGGCCATCTGTTCTACGAGCAATGTGCCCCGCCCACTGCCACTTAAGTTTAGCAATTCTGAGAGCTATGTCGGTTACTTTGGTTCTCCTACGGATCTCCTCGTTTCTGATTCGATCACGCAGAGAAACTCCGAGCATAGCACTCTCCATTGCCCTTTGGGTGATATTTTACTTGTGGTGTTGTGGTGACGGTATTTCACTACTAGTCATTTGAGTAACTTTTTATCAACTGTCAAAAACGAAAGTTTGTTCTGTAATTATTCGCTTTACTGACATATTGACGTCATAAGTGTCATAGCATAGTCTTTAACATGTAAAATTAAAAATTGTTTGATAGTTCAAATGAGCAAGTGTTTTTGCTACTCTAGAAGAAATGCTTTTTATTTAATAGTATTTCTAGGGTTCCGTACCCAAAGAGTAAAAACGGGACCCTATTACTAAGACTCCGCTGTCCATCCGTCTGTCTGTCCGTCCGTCACCAGGCTGTATTTCATGAACCGGGTTAGCTAGACAGTTGAAATTTTCACAGATGATGTATTTCTGTTGCCGCTAGAACAAAAAATTAGAAAATGTGAAAAATCAAGGGGGTCTCCATACAAAAAAACGTTTTTTTTTAAACTTAAAGAAACTAGCGCCATTTAGAATAATGTTAAGTTTTTTAAACGTGAAGAAACTAGTGCCATCTAGTATGATGGTATAGAATTTTTAAAACGTGAAGAAACTAGCGCCTAGATGGTACGGAACCCTTTGTGTGCGGCTCTGACTCGTACTTGGCCGGTTTTTAATTAATTTTTATACGGTAAAAAAGCCTCTTAAGCGTGCTATCCAAGGGATAGACGGCGGCGGTTGCCTAGTGTTTCACTTGCTGCTTGCTGCTCGCGCACCACTCACCGTCAGACAGTAATAAAAACGATGTCCATGCGGGCTAACCCGCGGGCAAAAGCTAGTCAGTTTATAAATGACGGATTTCTGATATAACAAACATTAGAAAAAACGCAACCAAATTTACAACAACCTCCTTTCTTTGAAGTCGGTTTATTCGATACAAAACTTTATCTTTAAAGTACGTAAGTAGTTAATTAACGAAGTTGACCCGCGGTAAACTAAAATATCAAGAATCCATCCATAACATTCATCATATCAGCTCATATGCGTCCCCACTGAGGGGCTCGAGCCTACCATGAATTAGGGCGATCGTGCCTTAGTCGACCACGCGGGCCCAGTGCGGGTTGGTCGACTTCACACACAATTCTTCGCAGGCGTGTGGAGTTTTCCTCAAGATGTTTTCCTTCACCGTAAGAGCGTCGGCTAAACGTACATACGAGATCGAAATTCGAAAACACATTGGTACGAGGCAGGACTCGAACCACGACCTCCCGGATAGGAGGGAGCGGCCCTTGCCGTTGCGCCACCGACGCTCCAGGGAATAAAGGGATAAAAAATAATAACATTACTCACGATGTTTTCCTTCACCGATAAAGCAATCGGTAAGTATAATTATGTACGTAAGTTTTTGAAAAACTCATTAGTACATTGGCCGTCCAGAATTGAACCCTTTACCTCTGGTTAGAAGGACCGAGTCGTTACCGGTTGAACCACCGACTCTTAACATTACTATCTCAAAATATTTCTAGACTTCTTGTTATTGTAAAATATCGACGAACGTGGGAATACAGTTGAATGTATGTACTTGGAACTTGCGGTCAACGATATACTTCCCCAAAACATTTTTCAACATATTATGCATACATCTGTTATCGTTATTTGTTTCCCATGACTGTAATCCAAGATCATTGACAACGTATTCATCAATTAAGTAAAATTTTGTTTTTATTTCATTTCATCATATCAACTCATGTACCTATGTCCCCACCGAAGGGCTCGAGCTTACCCTGAATAAGGGCGATCAGGCCTTAGTCTACCACGCGGGCCCAGTCTATAGGTCGACTTCAGACACAAACTTCGAGTTTCTTCGCAGGCGTGTGCAGGTTTCCTCACGATGATTCCGTTCACCGTAAGAGCGTCAGATATACGTACTTTTAATTTCAATTTCATAGTCCACCTGGTTAGCTACCACCATCTTATTTAAGTCTACCGCCAAACATCAGTGTTAACATCATTGTTGTGTTCCGAATGGAGATGAGATAGCCAGATCTCCATTGCATGGGGAAACCTTGGTAAGCGCGCTTCCATCTTCGGCATCATTCGGCCAAGGGCTTATAAAGGGTTCCGTACCAATCATACTAAATAGCGCTAGTACAAAAAGTGCCGGACCATCACACTAGATGGCGCTAGTTTCCTAATGTTTAAAAAAACACGTTTTTGTATGGAGACCCCCTTATTTTTTTACTTTTTCTCAATTTTAGTAGTTGTTGTTAATAAGGCGGCAACAGAAATACATAATCTGTGAAAATTTCAACTGTCTAGCTATCACGTTTCACGAAATACAGCCTGGTGACAGACGGACAGACAGACAGACAGACAGACGGACGGACGGACAGAGAAGTCTTAGTAGTAACAGGGTCCCGTTTTTACCCTTTGGTTACGGAACCCTAAAAATTATTCAGATACACTAGCTTACAGATTCCTCATCCAATTCATGACCACTTTGTAATCGAAGTTAACTACTTCACAATCGAATTTTAATAGTTAACAATTGTTTTTTTTAGTTAATTTTCTAAAAAAATATGTAACTACTTAACCGATTACGATAAAATTCAGTACCTGGGCGACCGAGCTTTGCTCGGGGCATAGTACCCAGAGCCGTTAAAAACATTTAAAAATACGCTACTGGTACACTTTGCGCGGCTTATTTACAGTGCGAGTTTTTTGGCGGGATTTGTGGTAGTCGCATTCGTAGTTTTATTTTGTTGTTTTTTCATTGTTTTCTGCTAGGATTTTGTTCAAGAAGTGGTGCATTTTGGAGAAAATCGTCTAGTGCACGTGACCAATGTGGAGAACAAGAAAATAAAACGAAGGAGGACGTGAGAACCCAACTTGCTCTGGGTGCAGTTTTAAAGACGCCCTACACCAACTGGGTGTTCCACCTCAGAATGTAGCTGCTGCAAATGCTGTCAAGAACTTCAGAGAAGATTTGTAATGCACCCGCACTAGCATTACAAATCAAAAAACTAAAGGAAGCTTAAATACGTCAGACCTGGCTGTATGGTCTTAGTCACCTTTGCCTTCTCCGCGCTTATGAAAGCCGGTGAGAACATAAAAAAATTATTTACAGTGCGAAAAAATTTCGTAAAATTGCGTTTTCTAAGAGATAAGATCTATCTAAATCGATTTTTCGCCCCCAAAAATCCCCGTATACTAATTTTCAATCAAATCGTTGGAGCCGTTTCCGAGATTCAGATTAAAGGTATTAAAGGTTTTTTTAGGGTTCCGTACCCAAAGGGTAAAAAGCGACCCTATTACTGACTTCGCTGTCCGTCCGTCCGTCCGTCTGTCACCAGGCTGTATTTCATGAACCGTGATAGCTAAACAGTTGAAATTTTCACACATGATGTATTTCTGTTGCCGCTATAACAACAAAACCTAAAAAAAAATGGGTACAAGCTTTAAATAAAAAAAATAATTAAATATTTCGTAGTCTTCTCAACAAACCCTCTTATTTGATACCCATATCGTATAGGAGTGCATTAAAAATAACCGAGTCCGCCAGCTTGGGTGTGCCGCCATGTTGGATTTAGAATGATGTCACACAGTTAATCATGCATTGTCATCCAAACTGAACGTGTATATAAAATATCAGCTCAATCCGTTGAAGATATCTGCTTCAAAATTGAGTTGCGAGATTCTATCCGAACAAACATACATACATTGCAAGTTTAATAAAAGCTTGTAAAAATAAGGGGAGTATCCATACAAAAAAATATGTCTTTTTTTAAACATGAAGAAACTAGCGCGTATGATGGTACGGAACCCTATGTATGCGATTCTGACTCGCACTTGGCCGGTTTTTTTGAAGTCGGTTGACAATACGTTACACATTGCAGGTGCCTGCCACGAAGACGGTACTGCGCGCTATGTTAGCGAATAAGACTGCGATACCATTCCACAAGTTTGTGTGCCCAAACTGCCACAACATCCCCCAGAGCCAGCAGTGGATGAATGCGGAGGAGACCGAACGTAAGTATAGATTGATCATCATCATATCAGCTCATATACGTCCCCACCGAGGGGCTGGAGCCTACCCTGAATTAGGGTGGTCGGACCTTAGTCGACCACGTAGGCCCAGTGCGGGTTGGTCAACTTCACACACAACCTTTGAGTTTCTTCGCAGATGTGTGCAGGTTTCCTCACGATGTTTTCCTTCACCGTAAGAGCATCGGATAAACGTGCATAATTATGAGATCGAATATCGATAACACATTGGTACGTGGCAGGACTCGAACCACGACTTCCTGGATAGGAGCTAGCGGCCCTTGCCGTTGCGCTACCGACGCTCTAATAGCTATAGATAGCTTCATTTAATACGTATACTAAAAGAAGTTAATCTAATTGATGTTAGATCATATAATGTAACCTAGTTTTCCTTAAAAAATAAAAACGCTAAACACGTTAAAAACCGACTTCCATCGCAACAACTTCATCATTATCATCATCATATCAGCCACAAATCGTCCACTGCTGGACAAAGGCCTCCCCCAAGGATTTCCACGACGACCGGTCCCGCATCCATCGGCTGGATGATAAATCCATCCGCAACAACTTAGTACATTTTTAAATATTTTTTTTTTTGGTTTTGATAATTTTCTAGTAAAGTTCTTCACCGATTTTGATAAAATTTATATGGGACTACAGGGGAAGCACTAGCTTTCAAATAAAAAAATAATCATAAAAATCGGTTCACCCAGTCAAAGTTCTTAGGTAACACACATAAAAAAAACATACAGTCGAATTCAGAACCTACTCCTTTTTGGAAGTCGGTTGAAAATAAAATAAAAGTACCTACATCATTTCATCAAATCAGCCGAAAGACGTCCACCGCTGGACAAACGCCTTTCCCAAGGATTTTCACGACGACCGGTCCTTCGCTGCCCGCATTCAGCGGCTTCCCGCGACCTTTTTCAAGCGACTTCCAAAAAGAAGTGGGTTCTCAATTCGACTGTATGTTTTATTTATGTGTGTGTGTAACCTTAGATCTTTTGACTGGGTGAACCGATTTTGATGATTCTTTTTTTTTGAAAGCCACTGCTTCCCGTGTGGTTCCATATAAATTTTATCAAAATCGGTGTAGTACTTTATTAGAAAATTAACAAAAACCAAACATAATATTGCATAATTGTACAAAAATTGTAGAATTAGCCTTTTTTTAAATTGGCATCTCTTGTTTCTCCACATTTTGAGCGACACAAAAATTATTTTTTATAAAGTGTCTAAGTAGCTATTGTAATGTCTTAAAGACTAAACTGTTTAGTTTTTTATTTTGTTCTATATTGTTCACAAAAAAAATAAGCCTTAAATATCGTACAGGTTACTGAATTTTTGTTAGCAAATTTGGACTTTTACTAACAGCGAGCCTCGATATAGGTAAATTGATAGAAATAAATAATTGACTCATTCATGTGGACTTAATTTGAAATCATCTGGGGGCACTACCGTGCCCCTGCCAAGACAAACGAAGCGCAAGGGCACAATCTACCGCTTCGTCGTTTTTTTCAACCCTCATAACTTGGGTTTGGATTATACCATATAAACAAAATTCTCGTGATATGGTTTCAATAGTAGACTTATTAAATATATAAAGTTTCTCACACTTTAGATTTTATTGACATCTAAAAAGACCCGATTTCGTACTGACTCACTGATAATCATCAAAATTCTTATGCTACTTCCTGAAGTCCTAGAAAGCTTAAATTTGGTATGTAAACTAGTATTAGTACATAAACAACAAAACAATACTAAAACTTGCAACTTTTATCCCCCAAACCTATAAACTAGGGGATAGAAGTTTGAGACTTCCATTTTACAATTTTATAAGTTTTGACTCTCCGAGTGTTCCTGGCGAACAAATAGGTTGACAAAGTTTTGATCCTGCGAGTGTTCCTGGTACGGTGTTGTCGGTCACGTTACAGTGTCGCAAGGTGCGGGAAGAAGTCGCTCATCGCTGAGTGCGCTACCCGATCGCGGGCAGACGCGCAAAAGCAGACGGTTGTGTCCGTTTTGCGAATTTTCAAGGCACTAGCGATTTGTTAAAAACGCACTGTACGTAGCTAAAAATAATTATTAAAATAATAAGCCGATTGCGCCCGAAGTCAATATCAGAGAGTGTTCAACTCGAACGACACACGGCAGAGTATAAAAAAAGAAATGAAATGCGACCAAAAACATTTTCACGTAAAATGTTGCCAAATCGAGACCATATGGTTCGCACTGTCAAAAAGTTATCAGATCTCATGTAGGGCCAAGCTTCTCTCTCTACACGCCCTAACTCTACAAGCTTTAACTTCACAAACTCTATACCTTAGTCAAAATAAGTGGCTTCGCCGTTTCGTTACCGTCACATGGGCGTAAGGTAAAAAAAATGTTTACTGTTCATTATTTTCTGTTACACAATAATTCTTGCAGAAACAGCCAAGCCATATATTTTGACTAAGGTGTAGAGTTTGTGAAGTTAGGGCTTGTAGAAATAGGGCGTGTAGAGTTAGAAGCTTGGCTCTACATGTGATCTGATAACTTTTTGACAGTGCGAGCCTCTCGTCTTGGCAACATTTTACATAAAAAAATATTTTGGTGGATTGGGTATTTTGCGCATACAGGGTAGCAACAACTATTGTTTGATCGCCCTAATTCAGGGTAGGCTCGAGCCCCTCGGTGTATATGAGCTGATGTGATGTGTGACAGGGTAGCAACAACTATCGTTTATTGTAAATATTAGCAACTTGATACTATAATATATACTGTTATAAAATAACAATTAATCTATAGTTGTTGCCCCAATTTGCGCAAAATACTCAATGATTTCGATTCAAGTCCATACAAGCAGGGTTCGAAAAAATCAAGATAATTTCGCTTCTTGATAATTATCACCAGTGTAAGAAATTATAATTTGGGCTATTCTAACAAAGAAAATTAAATTAATAGTTAATACATTCTATTTATTATTCCTTGCATCACTGCTACATTTTATGCACCGAGCCCATAGCCCAGTATTTTTTTTCTTCATGCAAATAAAGTATCACCATATTGGATCTTTCTCACGAGGCATTTTTCAAATTCAACTCAATAAACAATATTTAATAACTTAAAAAACCAATGACACTCAAGTTCACTCAACTTTGCATAATACCACAGATTACTAAATAGTTACTTAAAATACTGTAATCCAAACTGTTTTTTTTGTAAGGGGGATACCTACGGCGCGGCACGTTGACACTTTATGCGTTCGAATAGACGCAAGTTCGGAAATACACCTTCAAATACAGGTCACTTTCACGAACGCAATCTTTGTTATTATCAGTCAATAATTATCCATTTAGTCAATAATTATCCAAGGGTAGGCTCGAGCCCCTCGGTGGGGACGTATATGAGCTGTAATGATGAATTATCCATTTGTTATTATCGCGATAATTATCATGATAATTATCCTTTCGAACCCTGCATATAATAATGAGTAAACTATTTATTTCTATTGGCGGCGCTAGTGTGCTAATCGATTCACCTTAATGGAAATACCGGTGGCGCTAGGTATAACAACACAAGCCCATCAGCGTAAATTAAATGTACTTGCGACCAATCACAGTGTGATCGTTGCAATTAACTGAACGCAGGGTCAGCAAACAAATCCCGCTAACATGAACAGCTCTCTTAATTACGTGCGTCACGTGTGCAATTAATCATTGCGCTACATACGGTGGGCTATTTATGTACACGCCGCGGCGGCCGTCTTATGGGCATTCTAATTGCGTACACCTACGGGTCGTTGACCGGGACCTGCGCGGGCGCCGCTCCCGACCCGCTCCTTGCGCCAATTTGCAAAATCGCAAGCTTTCTGAATATCCGCTGGTAATTATACTTTACGTAATACCGAGTTCGTTGGTTTGCGATTCCTTTTAGTTCTAGTAATTATCTTCGAGGCAGTTATTAAAGCAATCAAAGGTTTTCCCGTTATTGTTGGCAGAAATGGATGTGTTCCACGTTGGCAAGCGGCGGGGCAAGTTCGTGCACTGGGAGCCGATCTTCATCGGCACGCACAAGGACCCTTATTATGATGAACGTCTCAGCTGGGAGGGCAAGAAAGACAAAATGACTCAGGTAGAACTTACTTTAGTTTTTTTTTCGAAAGGACAAGCTTGTTGTTGGCCCTGGGGGCCCTTTATTTAAACTTCACCGGGCAGGGGAGGCGAGTGCGGAGGGCACTCAACATAAATGCAAAGCAAAGAGATGCAACTGCATAAGGGCGCCCAGGTGGGCATGGACCTCGGCTTAGGTCGTTTCTTGGACGGGGGAGGATCGGAGAGAACGGCCTGGTATGTGCCGGTAGTGCTGGTAAGCGCCAGAAGTCCCCCCGGACGCCACCCTCGCCGGCAAATGTTGGTGCGATCTTTCTCTGGGGGTTGGGGGGTGGGGTCAGGGCAGCTACGGCTAGGTAGAACTTAGAAAATTGTATACAGGTGTAACAAAACTGGTGAAGGACCCGTTAACTGGGGCATCTACTCATCAAACTAAACAACTTTTGTTTAGTGAAATCGCAAAAAAAAATTTGGAACTCTTCATACAAATCGATCAACTGATCGACCGATTTTAAACATTTTTGTATGGGGCGTCGAATTTTTTCTTTGAGAATTATTTTGACTAAGTGTGGGTTCCTTGGGAAAAGTTGTTCAGTATGATGAGTACATGCCCCAGTCCTACACCAACTTTGTTACACCCTGTATAGTATACATCAGTACTTAGTTGTAAAGGACTTATTTTCTAACACAGCCACAGATTTTAAGACGTCTTTTGGCTAAAAATTAAGTATAGTGTGGAGAAATAATTAACGAACATCGTATGCGTTTGCATTTGCAACAGTTTATTAATTATGTTGAGACATACTTATGTTACGTTAGTACTAATATATATACTGTGCTTATGTACACACGGCGCCACCTGTCCACATCAAGCTATACAATACCAGTATACGCGGGCCTCGCGTATGTTGAAACGCAAAGGCGTCGCGCGGCCAGCTTATACAGGTTTTGTATAGCTTGATGTGTCGCTGTTAGGGCACAGATTACTAAATAGTTACAGCGCTGTCCGTACGAGTAGGTAGACAGAATTTATTTAGCGGCCGCTATCGAACCGCGAGCAAGCAGCTTCCTAGTGCCGGAGGTGAACAGAGACAGGCGAAGCAGGGAAAGAAAACCGATTTAGCGCGAACACTGCCGACAGCTTCCGAACCGGAGACAGTCGAATGTCAACGACGAATAGCGATGGAAAAAGAGTGTTGCCACAATAGTTACATAGAAAATGCTTCCAAAACTCATTTAATTCTTTAAAAAAATGTTTTTGTTTTCAGGGATACATCCTCTGCGTGAAGGACTACGATTTCATGATACTGAACAACGCGTTTCTGATCCACAAGCCTGGAATCAAGCGCTACGTAAAGAATCCTAAGAGAGACGTCATCACCGGCCGGCAGAACGCTTTCGTCAAGAACCGCATCATGCCTGAACTGAAGATCTTGTACGGGACCAGGAGTGGGTGCAGCATTTGATTATTTTCCTGTTAGCACTCAATTTAGACTATACATACAAATGCTAAGGAAGGTTAGCCAACACCACGCCCTCCTTAAGAGGAAACGCGGTCCAAAGAATAAGTATTTGAATAAAATATTGCTTTCTCCCACCCCCAAACCTCTCAGTATACAGCCAGAAAAGGAGAACTGCAGGGCAGACCGATAATAGGCACTAAATTTGACCAAAACAGCATTTCCTAGTCCCGTATTTCCTCCTCCAAAACATGAGCAATAATAATATTTTTTACAAAAATAATTAATAAAAAACACTTTACCTATGCCTCTATAATTAAATTTTATTGTTAATATGCGTTTTTATTTGGTGGGTTTCTAAAAATGACGTTTCAATTGGGCAATTTTCTCAGTTTTTTAAAGGCTCATAACTCCTATTATAATTAGAGTATGGGAAAAAATAAAACATATCGCCATGGCCATGGTAAATATAGGTTTGATGAAAGAAGCATTTTTGCTCTATTGTCATTATCCAGGGGACTACGTTTGTATGGAAAAAATGGCGCCCGCGTTTCCTCTTAATCCTTACGGACAAAATAAAGGGGTATAATAGGTATTAGGTACAGCTCGCGCCAAACTTTATTACGGCTCTGAAGTTGGTCGCAAGACACGTCGCAGTAGCAAACTTTGGGTGATGAACTGTGATGCGAGTGCTTACTACTCGGTTATACCTGCTGCAGTAAGCACTCGCATCACAGTTCTGACACAGATTACTAAATAGTTACTTCGTAACAGATACATCACTCCCATACAAAAGCGTAAATACCTATGCTATAATAGCGTACAAAATCTTAATAATAATACCAGCTGTTTGCAGCGAGAATAAATGTACCATAACTACGCATACAGAGAGAGATTGTTTTGGTTCAGATCAGTAATGAAGTTTGGCGCGAGCTGTAGGCACTGTGCGAAAGATCAACAAGTACCTACAAATAACCGCACTTTATTAAATAAAAACCCGCAGCACAAGCTACACCTAACTAACCCATATGACGAGTTCTTTAGGATCTAACTTGTTGCTGTGCAAAAAGTTAATCGAATTATAGTGCTCGATTTGATTGAACAATCAAGCTATAATATATTTGGTGAAAATAGTGATTTTTTACCAGACATTCTGTGGGCACTGTAAAAATGGATGAAAAACAATATTAGTTGTATTTAGCCAGAAAAGGTAGCTAGGTACCTGGCCGTAACTTCTTTTTAGGGTTCCGTAGTCAACAAGGAACCCTTATAGTTTCGCCATGTCCGTCTGTCTGTCCGTCCGTGGCTTAGCTCAGATACTTTTAGTACCTACTAGAACGCTGTAATTACCTATAACATATTAATTACGCCAACAAAGTAGTAATATAAAGTCTTAAAAAACAGTATTTTAGGTCATGTGAATATTAAAAGTATTCTAAAATATACAGGTGTAAAAAAATGGTGTAGGTGGGTTCTACTCATCATACTGAACAACTTTCCCCAAGGAACCCATAGTCAATTCTCAAAAAAAAATTGAACCCTTCATACTAAAATGTACAGAATTGGTCAATCAGCTGATCGATTTGTATGAAGAGTATTTTTTTTTGCGTTTTCAGTAAAGTCTTAGAACAAATGTTGTTCAGTATGATAAGTGGATGAGCTTTCAAGCCTCTCACGCGGTGGACCGACGACCTGGTGAAGATCGCGGGAAGCCGATGGATGCGAGCAGCACAAGACCGATTGTCGCGGAAATCCTTTGGGGAGGCCTTTGTCCAGCATTGGACGTTTTTCGGCTGATATGATTATGATGATGATGATGATTTGAAAAGACTACGGAACCCTACTTGCGCAAGTCATACTCACACTTGGCCGTTTTTTAGCAAAATTAATAATAGGTATGTCCATCTAAAGGCAAAACACTTGTAGTAAGTTGTAGGACTTATTATAATATACAAATTTTACAATAAATTAGATTTACGCCATATCTATACAGGGTTTATTATCCGCCTCTTTTTATTGGCGATTAAATCAAACATATCATATTTATTATTAAAATACAAACAAAAAGCCCAGCAAGTAATTAAATTAAACACTATTACAGGGCCTATCACAACTTAAAGACCAAAAAAGCGTCGTTGGCTCAACTGGTAACGATTCGGTCCTCCTAACCAGAGGTCCCGGGTACAAATCCGGACGGCCAATGTACCAATGAGTTATTCGAAACTTACGTACATAATACTTACCGATTGCTTTAACGGTGAAGGAAAACATCGTGAGGAAACCTGCACATCTGATTCCAGATATGTATGAAGGTCGCGTTACACACGTAGGTGTAAATCTAAATGCCCTACACGTGACCGCGGGTTCACCCGCGTGGACAACATTTCTATGACTTTTCGAGGGTGTGCAGTGCGCGAGCCGCAAGCAGCTCGCGAGCGTGGAAAAAAGTAGCCTATGTGTTAAGCCAGGTTCCAATCACCAAATTTCAGCCAAACTAGTTAATTAGTTTTTGCGTGAAAGAGTAACAAACATACGCGTTTATAATATTAGTAGGATCGTTGTCCGCAGTAGGTATCTAAGTCAAAAATTATATTGTATTGTATATTTTGTTAATTTTATAATTATAAAAACTAACTTAACAAGCTCGTATTACAAATAGAGGTACCAAATATGAAATTATTCTTATTTTTTTATAAACCATAACAAAATATCCTATTATATCGCTAGAAGTAAGTTGTAAAACTTACAGATAGTGATTAGTAACATAAGGAAAAACACCAGTTGTTTGACAACCTACGCCTATACATTTTCAGATTAAATCCAATTAAATTTTTCTTGAAGTATCAATGTAAACAATAAATGTAAATATAGTCAGTTCTTGAGTGGCGACCACGCACCGGAAAACGTATCGTAGGCATTCCTCCCACTCGGTGGACCGATGATCTGGTGAAGGTCGTGGGAAGCCGCCGGATGCGGGTAGCGCAGAACTGGTCGTCGTGGAAATCCTTGGGGGAGGCATATGTCCAGCAGTGGACGTCCTTCGGCTGATAATGATGTTGTCATTGAGGAAAGAAAGTATAATTAATTAGGAGTATGTTGTGATGATACTGGTGGATCTTAAAATAAAATTCATAAAATCGTTTCCCATAATAATATCCCAGATCTTATCTTATCTTATCTTAATATTAATTTACTACTTCTTGAAAATGGATGGGCCGATTGTAATAAAATTAAATTCTATTTTGTGAACAGATTACATTTTCCAAATAATTTATTTAAAAAAAGTTTAGCGAGTTTTAAGATTACTATGAAAACTCGAAGTCTCTATTATTCAGAGACAATACCTACTAGATTTTTCAAAATGTAATCTATCCACAAACTAGAATTTCGTGACTTGCTTATGTGTGCAAATTTTCATTATTCATCTTTAAAAAAAGTTTAGCGAGTTTTAAGATTACTATGAAAACTCGAAGTCTCTATTATTCAGAGACAATACCTACTAGATTTTTCAAAATGTAATCTATCCACAAACTAGAATTTCGTGACTTGCTTATGTGTGCAAAGTTCGATATTTTGTCCATCTATTTTCAAGAAGTAGTAATTTTAAGTTTGTATGGGAAACGATTTTGTGAATACGTTCGTATGGGATCGTTTTGTCCTTATCTCTAATTTGGAATTTTCAGATATAGTTACGCTAAGTATTGTCGGTAATCTCATATTTTTTCTGATTGTTTACACTTCAAATCTGTGTATTAAATACATACAATAAGCTTTTAAATTTTTATAAAAGTATATTAATTGTAACGTGTAAGCTACAATGCACAACGTGATGGTGTTTTTTTTTCATTTTTTGTTTTTCCGTGCTTATTAATATACTTAGTCAATAAGCCTAAGCTAAGAATACAGGCTGAGCTATCGTCGTGATGGATCAGTGAGAGTTATCCGAAAATATTAGAGTTGGGGAAATTACACGAGCCGGGAATCGCATTCCGGCTTTAGTTTTAAAAATACTCGAGCCGAAAATAGCGTCCCAGCTTTAGTTTTAAAAATACACGAGCCCGGAATCGCACCCCGGCTTTAGTTTTAAAAATACACAAGCCGGGAATCACACCCCGGCTTTAGTTTTAAAAATACACGAGCCGGGAATCGCACCCCGGCTTTAGTTTTAAAAATATACGAGCTGGGAAAAATAGGACGCGTATTTTTGTAGTTGGGGAGAGGGGGCATAGTAAAACACTTTTTATTATGTATACCCTGGTCCACAGACTATCTAAGTTGCAACTTGATTTACGTTTATATTATGTCTTGATCTCTTGCCTGTGAAATCTCAAATTAAACAAGCAGTTTCTGTAGTTTAAAAAAAGTGGGAAATGACCCACTACGGGAGTATTTGATTCATTACTTAACCAAACAACCGATTTTGAAATAACTTTATATCAATAATCGGATGACGTATATCTGTGTCGGTATTGCATTACTTTTTTTAAAAACGAAACATGAATCTATAATAACCAATAAAAATATATACTAAAATAAAGCTAAGAAACGGAAAACAAGTTTATTGGTTAATAATGTTTATTGGTTTGTTTGGGATTTATGAACTTAAGCGGGCTCTTATGGACTGATCCACAGACTAGCTAAAATCGTTGGATGCGATTTTCTTCTCTCATTTTATTTCTCACAAGCTGTTCCGGCGAACTTCGTACCGCCTCACACTACAGTACACTACACTACCGCTACACTACCACTACACTACCACTACCACTACCTCTACACTACTTTTTGTAGATATTGCAGGAATTTTTAGGTATTTTTTTACACCTTGGGTTACATTATTTGAGTTTTAGAAAGGATCCCTAATTTTTTTGAAAATATAATATAACCTATAGCAACCGCGGATAGTGTAGCTTCCCAACGGTAAAATAATTTTTCAAATCGGTCCAGTAGTTTCGGAGCCTATTCAAAAGAAACAAACAAACAATCAAATCTTTCCTCCTTATGATATTAGTAAAAAGTATAGATTTACCCTCACTCACCCATCTTGATGGCTCACCCCGCTATTCTTTTGGTTTTCTGTATTATATTAGGTATTCTGTGTAATATATTGTATTTCATAATGTAACCTAACGAAGGCCTTATCAAGTGTGATGGTTAAACCCATATCAACGCTTAACATGATCAATTATATAGATCATAAACTATAAGTGATGAAACTCACCACGTTCGAAATAAACTTAGTGTAAGTTTAATTTTATTGTCTTTAATTTAGTTTTACTTAATTGATAAGTTATTCATTAAGTACCTACTTTACCATAATCTAAATCTAAAATGAACTTATCAAATGAAATTTGAATGTTCAATTCAAAAAATATCCTACTAAAAATGGAATTCTTAGCCGACTTAAAAAAAGGATGAGGTTCTATGTTCCACTGTACTACGTATTTTTAGATAATGCGAACGATCCTCTTCTTACGATTCTTGCAAGCTTTGATTGTACGTCTATATACTTTCGCACAATTTAAAAAAAAATCATACAGGATTTAAAACGTCCCTCCTTTTTCGGCTTATCATACAATTATACAAGGTAATTTATTTTATTAGTTACCATGCTTTCAAACTGAGTTGGCCGATCAGCTGATCGACTTAGTATGGGAAGTTCAATTTTTTTTTTTTGCGATTTGACTATGGTTTCCTTAGGGAAAGTTGTTCGGTATCAGTAGTAGGGCATCTACTCTTCATACTGAACAACTTTTGTTCTACGACTTTGCTGAAATCGCAAAAAAAAATTACTCTTCATACAAATCGATTAGCTGATCGGCCAAATTTTGTGAATTTTAGTATGGAGGGTAATTTTTTTTTTTGAGAATTGACTATGGGTTCTTTGGGGAAAGTTGTTCAATATGATGAGTAGAACCCCCAGAAAAGGGTCTTACACCAATTTTGTTACATCTTGTATATGCTGATCAGCTGACTTTGTATGGAAAATCGGTTTTTTTTTTTCAAATTCTGCATGAGTTTTTCGGTGAAAGTTGTTCAGTATCATAAGTAGAACCCCTTGTTTAAGTTTCTCAGTGCGGTCTTTTTACATCCTGTATACTTTAAATATTTTTTTCTGGTTTCCGCGAGTTTTATATAGGGTACCCAGATAGGGTGTCTGCCAGTTTCAGTATTTAACTGTGTAGGAACCTTTTTTGTTTATATAATTAATTATTTATAATTAGTGTTGGGCTGTAAGCATATAACAATATTAAAAGGGATTCGGGTAGGGATAACGCATGTGGTGAGTTTTCACTTACGGCTAATATATGCCTCTTAGCATAAGTAGAATAAACGAAGTCTTATATTGTGATTATTTACTGAATTATAATAATATCAACGCTAAACTACACATAATTATAAGTATTCTACTTTATAAACGGTTTATACGAATCTGAAATAAAAAGTGTAATATCGAATATGGAAATATAAGTTCCTTTGGACTTTCTAGTTTGTTGTTTTGTTTACATCTTGTTGTTTTCGTAATCAGACTTCTAAACACAGGTGCCGGGTTCAAATCTGGGCGGCCAATGTACCAATGAGTTTTTCAAAACTTACGTACATACTTACCGATTGCTTTAACGGTGAAAGAAAACATCGTGAGGAAACATGCACACGCCTGCAAAGAAACTCGAAGGTTGTGTGTGAAGTCGAGCAACCCGCGTTGGGCCTGCGTGGTCGACTAAGGCCCGATCGCCCTAATTCAGGGTAGGCTCGAGCCCCTCGGTGGGGACGTATATGAGCTGATATGATGATGATTTCATAATCAGCAGCCGGGCTAAAACTATAGGGAATAAAATAAAGCAGATTTCGGCACGTTTTTTTGACGTGATAAGGTCTTATTAATTGGTGACACGGGCTGTATTCACGAAAAAGTGTGTCGTCATTATCACGTTACGCCAGTGTGCCGTCATTGTCGCCTTACGCCTATTGTCGCGTTACGCCAGTGTGACGTGATTGTCGCGTAACGCCAGTGTGAAGTCATTGTCGCATTACGCCTGAGCCGAGCGTGCAAGCGACAATTTGATAGACGATGAAATAAAAAATCTCAAGTCTTTTATATTTGACCTGATTGAGATCGGCAAAAACTTTCCTGAAAATAAAATTATATATCCAATCGCATACTAGAACTGAGTTCTAAATATGCAGATTTACTTTTTTCTAAGAGAGCTTGTTAGTACTATACTAACAATAACATTCCCAAAGTTATGTGGCAAAAAGTAAACAATGAAAATAATATTATTAATGGCATTGTTTTTTATCTACTTAAGTTTGTTTATAGTATTTAATTTGTCTGTAAGTTTTCCTAAAACAAATAAATAAATAATAAATAAATAAAGAGGGAAAAATTCCCGTCTCGCTGTCGGCTTTACTGACGTCGCTAAAACCTCGGAAGGCCAACCCTTTAACAGCAAAAAGGATGTTGTGGACGCGATGAACGCTATGTTTTCCGGTGCGGCAGTGGCGTGCGGCGCGCCGCCCGCGCACCCGCCGATCGCTCCATACACCTCCGATTATTCACCGCTGACGAATTATATCAAATAAATAAGTCTCGAGTTGCACAAAAACCAACGAGAGATGTATATGATATCTCAGTTTTATTGATAAACGGAGCAGCGAATACACTTGCACAGGCTCTAGCAACACTGTTTAGTGAATGCATTAAAAAAGGAGTGTATCCTGCCGCATTTAAGAAAAGTAAAGTAGCGCCGCTCTTCAAAGAGAAAGGCAGCAGAGAAGCTATTGATGGATATAGACCTGTATCCATCATACTCATCGTAGTAAAAATTCTAGAAAATGGACTGTGTACTAGAATCACAACATTCCTGAATGCATCCGAAATATTGTCTGAGAGGCAATACTATCACCGGACTGCAATAGTTCATCTCTTTCAATATATCCCAGAGAACAGCCCCTGACAATAATCTAAAACTTAAATAACATACTTGTATGTCTTACTTGGATTGCGCATGTCCCCAACTTGAGCAGGTTAAAAGCATAAAATATCTAGGTGTTGCCGTTGATGACTAGGCTGACATGGGAAAAACAAATAGATACTGTCCGATGTCGGGTTCGTAAACTTTTATATGTATTTAAAGGCCTAAGTAAAATTGCGGATGATCGCACAGTGAAAATAGTTTTTGATAGTCTATGTCAGTTTGTATTGTCATATTGTGTAGTTGTTTGGGGAAGCGCGGGTGTAACCAAACTTTTGAAAGCTGAGCGTGCCCAAAGAGCACTTCTTAAAAAGGCATTTAAAAACCGTATAGATATCCAACAACCCAACTCTACAACGACACCCATCAACTTACAGTTAGGAAACTTTGCATTATGGCAGTAATCCTAAGATATCCCAAAAATGCCCTCGACACCATTAACTCAGCTAGTAGGTCGCGACAAAATCCATGGTTAGTCCCCCATACTAGAAACGCCTTTGCAATGCGTTCCTTTGCTTTTTGTGGGCCTTTTTTATTTACAAAGATAGACGAAGCTCTAAAAGTTTTGGCGTGCTCAAGATATTCTTGCAAGAAAAAAATTTAAGGACTGGCTACTTAACTTGGACTACTTTTTAACTGAAAAATTCATTATACAGGTAAGCATTTGTAAGATATCTGTAACACTCATTAACGGCTGATGTCTTTAAACAGAGTTAGTCGAATTCCTTGTTACGCCATAAGGCATAATGTAATAGCTTTAAGAAGCGTAAAACACTGTAAGTAATGGTAAGGTGTCTTTAAAGACAGTTTCATGTACAATATACAGAGCAGATACATACACTCATTCTCTCTGTCTCCCTCTCTTTTACACACATACACACAAACCACCAGTTGTTAAGTCTTTCTCTTGATTTTGTTTACTTTCCTTTTTTTTTCTTTGTTTATAGTTGTTCTTTTCAATAATTTATCATTGTTTTGTATGTTGTTACTTTTTTAAGCCTGGGGAAGAGACTAGCACCCCCAACACAGGGAATCCTAGTGGGGGTAGAGAGCCCAATTGAACGACAACGTACCGTTGTAATATCTATGTTAACGTAAATAAATATATATTTAGTCTTTCGTGAACTATCGACTGCGACAGTCGCCAGAGACGTAATGAAATGTATGCTGGAAGCACGTGAGAGGGGTTTACAGGTTGCTTTGATGTGTTGCGATTTGTCTAAGGCTTTTGACGTAGCGGATTACCATGTGCTAGCCATTAAACTCCAACACTATGATTTCAGAGCCGCTAGCCATGATCTGGTATGTGATAGGTTGCGCGAAAGATGTTAGATCGTAGTAGACGAGAATGAGAAGACAAAATCTGAACCCGTTTTTACTACCATGGGAGTCCTACAGGGATCTTCAGTATCGAATATCCTGTTTACCTACTACTAAATGATCTCCCCAATGCGATAAGCTACGGGGAAATCTTCAGGTATGCTGATGACGTGGCTGCTATAGTGAGCGCGCAAAACATCAGCGAGCTAGAACTGCGGCTAAACAAAGTCGCAAGGCAGCTAAGCGAGTGGTTTACCGCCAACGGCTTGGCTCTCAATTTGACGAAACCCCATTTCATGCACCTAAACTTGTCGGGAAGGAAAACCGACCCGATGATGGTGACGATAAACGGCAGCTTAATTAACCAGGTTGAATCCACTTTGCTCGGCTTCGAAATCGATAGCGGTCTCACATGGGTATGTCATATTGGCAAACTGTGTGCCAAACTGGGTGGTGCATACTTTGCATTGTGGCGCCTGGCGCGAACAGTCCCGAAACGTGTGGTGCGCACCTGCTATTTCGCAATCGTCCACTCCCTGATGCAATATAGTGTGGAGCTCTGGGAGTGTGCTGCCGACTGGCAGCGAGCCTTCCGGTTGCAAAATAGGGCAGTGAGAGCAATTGTGCAGGTGTCTCAATTCACATCGGCCAGACCATCCTTTGTTTCCCTGGGTATACTTTCCTTGCCTTCCTTAGTGATTTTGCAAGTCGCATTATACGCATACGCCAGTCGAAACCTCAGCGCATACACGAAACGAGGTGACAGGCACGGGTACGATACTCGGGGTGCAGGAAAGCTGGCAGGCGTGCCGCACCGGCTCGCAAAGTCCGCGCGGCTGACGCACGTGCTAGGCGCGCGTGTCTACAATCACTTGCCTCTAGACATCGCCGAGGTGCCAAGTGAACAGGCTTTGAAAACAGTGGGTAATAAAAAAGGCGTTCTATACAATTGAAGAATTCCTTGAATTCATATTGTGATTATTTTTGTATTCAATACATTTACGATTACAAGTATTATCATTTTTATATTAGTAAGTACCTATGTAATTAATTTTTCATCCCACCATCTCGGAAACTGTATTTTTGCTCTTCGATATCTCAGTGCAAAAGCCGTTTTTATTCGCTAGAGGAGAAAAGTAAATTGAATTTAGAACATCGTGAATTCAAAACATAATTATACCTATTTACTTCTACCTCCATGGTGCCGAATTTATCATACAACCTTTTTTAATTTGTTAAAAACTCAGACTCGGAACCTTCTTGGTGTACTTTGTTTTAATTTGCTTTGCGCGCCACATTTTATTTTCACGTCATATTGTTAAAACCTTAGGTTAAAAACTAGAAACTTGAAAACAAGTGGAAAACCTAAAATGAGTGATTATAGTGACGTTGTCTAAGGCTTTTGACGTAGCGGATTACCATGTGCTAGTCATTAAACTCCAACACTATGATTTCAGAGCCGCTAGCCATGATCTGGTATGTGATAGGTTGCGCGAAAGATGTTAGATCGTAGTAGACGAGAATGAGAAGACAAAATCTGAACCCGTTTTTACTACCATGGGAGTCCTACAGGGATCTTCAGTATCGAATGTTTACCTACTACTAAATGATCTCCCCAATGCGATAAGCTACGGGGAAATCTTCAGGTATGCTGATGACGTGGCTGCTATAGTGAGCGCGCAAAACATCAGCGAGCTAGAACTGCGGCTAAACAAAGTCGCAAGGCAGCTAAGCGAGTGGTTTACCGCCAACGGCTTGGCTCTCAATTTGACGAAACCCCATTTCATGCACCTAAACTTGTCGGGAAGGAAAACCGACCCGATGATGGTGACGATAAACGGCAGCTTAATTAACCAGGTTGAATCCACCACTTTGCTCGGCTTCGAAATCGATAGCGGTCTCACATGGGTATGTCATATTGGCAAACTGTGTGCCAAACTGGGTGGTGCATACTTTGCATTGTGGCGCCTGGCGCGAACAGTCCCGAAACGTGTGGTGCGCACCTGCTATTTCGCAATCGTCCACTCCCTGATGCAATATAGTGTGGAGCTCTGGGAGTGTGCTGCCGACTGGCAGCGAGCCTTCCGGTTGCAAAATAGGGCAGTGAGAGCAATTGTGCAGGTGTCTCAATTCACATCGGCCAGACCATCCTTTGTTTCCCTGGGTATACTTTCCTTGCCTTCCTTAGTGATTTTGCAAGTCGCATTATACGCATACGCCAGTCGAAACCTCAGCGCATACACGAAACGAGGTGACAGGCACGGGTACGATACTCGGGGTGCAGGAAAGCCGGCAGGCGTGCCGCACCGGCTCGCAAAGTCCGCGCGGCTGACGCACGTGCTAGGCGCGCGTGTCTACAATCACTTGCCTCTAGACATCGCCGAGGTGCCAAGTGAACAGGCTTTGAAAACAGTGGGTAATAAAAAAGGCGTTCTATACAATTGAAGAATTCTTTGAATTCATATTGTGATTATTTTTGTATTCAATACATTTACGATTACAAGTATTATCATTTTTATATTAGTAAGTACCTACGTAATTAATTTTTCATCCCACCATCTCGGAAACTGTATTTTTGCTCTTCGATATCTCAGTGCAAAAGCCGTTTTTATTCGCTAGAGGAGAAAAGTAAATTGAATTTAGAACATCGTGAATTCAAAACATAATTATACCTATTTACTTCTACCTCCATGGTGCCGAATTTATCATACAACCTTTTTTAATTTGTTAAAAACTCAGACTCGGAACCTTCTTGGTGTACTTTTTTTTAATTTGCTTTGCGCGCCACATTTTATTTTCACGTCATATTGTTTAAACCTTAGGTTAAAAACTAGAAACTTGAAAACAAGTGGAAAACCTAAAATGAGTGATTATAGTGACGAGGAAGTTTATTTGACTGAAACTTTTTGTAATGCGCAAATGTTTTTTTTTTTCCATTTAGTAATTTCCTCGCTGAGGTGGAATGAAAAGTTACGTGTTGCACTCGAGTATTATTATTAGTATTCCCTCGCTAACGCTCAGGATTCCAATTTTTGAATCCTTCGCTTGCTCGGTCATCAAAATTGAGCACGCGGTTAAAGAGCAACTTTGCACTCTTGTATAACAAATAACTATTTTTGCTTACATTGATGTATAATGTTCTATTTTAAGAATTAGATAATTGTGTCCAATTATTGACATAATTATTAAACTTTTATATTTTCTATTGCTGTTAATTTCAGTATATTTGTTTTTGTCGTATGACTTGTAATTAATATTACAAATAAATTATTATGAATTACTAAGACTCCGCTGTCCATCCGTCTGTCTGTCCGTCTGTCACCAGGCTGTATTTCATGAACCGTAATAGGTAGACAGTCAAAATTTTCACAGATGATGTATTTTTGTTGCCGCTATAACAAATACAAAAAATTTGAAAAAGTGAAAATTAAACGGGGTCTCCATACAAAAAATCAGTTTTTTTTAACGTGGAGAAACTAGCGCCATCTAGTATGATGGTATGGAACCCGTTGTGTGCGGTTCTGGCTGGCACTTGGTCGGTGTTTGCTCTTGGTTGGCCCGCTTGCTAAAACTTGTTTTTATTGTATAGCAACAATGTTTTTAGCATTTTTTCAAGCAGTTCTAATATCGCTAAACGCCTCGTTCTCCTGTTTTCATTCGTAATCGTACCAATTGCGTATCGAGTAGTAAAAGCGACAATAGTTATTTATGATACAATGGTAGTAAAAGAGGTATCCATGTATCATACGAAGTTTTTCAATACAGTTGTGAGAAAATGGATAAAATAAAAAAACGTCCGTGACAGAAAAACAAAATACATGGGTAGGTGCCTATCAAGCCTTCAGCAACCAAAGTTAATTTTACACGACTTGTGGCTTATTTTAAATGTCCGGGGAGTAATCTCACTTTATATTTTCTTATATAAGTATATTTTCTATTTACTATTCGTAATTACGAGGAGATCCGCAGGAGAACTAAAGTAACCGACATAGCTCACAGAATCGCTAAACTGAAGTGGCAGTGGGCAGGGCACATAGCTCGTAGAACAGATGGCCGATGGGGCAGTAAAGTTCTCGAGTGGCGACCGCGCACCGGAAAACGTAGCGTAGGCAGGCCTCCCACGCGGTGGACCGATGACCTGGTGAAGGTCGCGGGAAGCCGATGGATGCGGGCAGCGCAGGACCGGTCGTCGTGGAAATCCTTGGGGGAGGCCTTTGTCCAGCAGTGGACAATTTGTGGCTGATATGATGATGATGATGATGAATTTCATTAGTTTTCACAACTAAAACACGTCAATTCAGTATTACAAAAATTACGCCATATTTTAGCTAGCACACGTACGCATGCGTAAGTTTTTTTTATTATTCTAAATAGACTACAATAAGTACTAAGTTACTTGGTGTAACGGGTTCCACTTCATTCATGTTTTTCCTCTTTTCTTCACAAACATATAACCCAAAGAAAATCTTAACAGCTAGTGTTATGTATTATGTACTAACCTCACGGAGAAACTACCTATCACTTTTAAAATTCTCCTTTCAGAAGTCTTATAGAAGATTCTGTATCTTTGGTTATTATATTTTTTATTTGCTAGAAATGTCTTGTTCCTCCAGAGCTAGAAATTTAAAAAAAAATGGTAAAGTAAAAGTACGTGTGCTGCAAAATCAATTTTGCGCACACTTGACTGGCATATAAAGGACCACTTTTCGAGCAACTGTATTGAAAAATAACGAGATGTAGTTTATGCTAGGGCTACAGTACTTACGGTAAGGTGAGGCGGCCAAGGGCATAAAATTGTAGTAAAGAAGTTAAATGTATGGTAGTATAACGATCATGTGACAGAGTTAGTCCTGGTAATATCTATAATATCACATCACAGTTCGCATCAAAAAATATCATTGTAGGTGAATATTATAACGATCATTGTAAAAGAGGTAGCCCTAGTAGCATCTCGCATCACATCGTTATTTTCGACAGAATTAGGCCTGGTGCCAGTTATCATCGAAAATGTATCATCGCAGGTGAATATTACAACGATCATTGTGACAGAGGTCACTGTCAGCATCTCGCATCACATCGTTATTTTCGACAGAATCAGGCCTGGTGCCAGTTCGCATTGAAAATGTATCATCGTAGGTGAATATTATAACGATCATTGTGACAGAGGTAGCCTTAGTGGCATCTCGCATCACATCGTTATTATCGACAGAATCAGGCCTGGTGCCAGTTCGTTATACTTCGCATCGAAAATGTATCATCGCAGGTGAATATTATAACGATCATTGTGACAGAGGTCAGTGGTAGCATCTCGCATCACATCATTATTTTCGGCAGAATTAGGCCTGTTGCCAGTTCGCATCGTAAATTGTATCATCGCAGGTGAATATTATAACGATCATTGTGACAGAGGTCACTGGTAGCATGTCGCATCACATCGTTATTTTCGACAGAATCAGGCCTGGTGCCAGTTCGCATCGAAAATGTATTATCGTAGGTGAATAGTATAACGATTATTGTGACAGAGGAAGCCCTGGTAGCATCTCGCATCCTATCGTTATTATCGACAGAATCAGGCCTGGTGCCAGTTCGCATCGAAAATGTATCATCTTAGGTGAATGTTGGAACGATCATTGTAACAGAGGTAGTCCTGATAACATCTCGCATTTTATTGTTATCAACAGAATCAAGCCTTTTGCCAGTTCACATCGAATGAGGGAAGTTTTTATTTTTTTGCGACAGAGATAACCTCTAGGTTCTCGCACCGCAATATTCTTCTACTAACATGTCGATGTCGTCGATATGTGTGGCCACCTTAACGGTGATTTTATCGGCGTCCATTAGTTTCTCCTCCATCTTCTGGTTAAAATGACTTAATTCAGTATAGCTGCTTACTATGCAAATGTGAAAAAAAAATAAACTAACAACGTGACGATGGTGACAACGACAAGACAGCGACTTGTTCTTTTTATTTCACTTTCTAATGATTTCTTTCTCACTATTTTTAGTCTTTCGTTTTTTTTAAAATAATTCTACATCTCAAAATCACAGTAGATAGGCACTTCACAAAATAATTCTAACGGGATGTGGTAGGTAACGCGTGTAAAGGCCACGGCACGGAAACACATAATGACAAGCAACCCCTGAGTTCGGGCGATGTGAAAATAAAAGTTTAAAAAACTTAAAAACCGACTTCAAAATGAAATTCACTCAAAAGTATGAAATAATATTATTATACTTAGATACACGACATTAACCAACAAAAAAGAAATCAAAGGTGGCTAGGAATTAAATTAGGGGCCTTAATTTTTTATTGAGGTTGGTGTCAGCAATGCCATCGAATCTAAAACATTTGATACGTAAGTAGCTGTATGCTGATACCGACCTCAAAAAAAAATTTAGGCCCCTAATTTAATTCCTAGCCACCTTTGATTTAGTTTTTGTTGGTTAATATCGTGTATATAAGTATAATAATATAACTTCATACTTTTGAGTGAATTTCATTTTAAAGTCGGTTTTTAAGTTTTTTAAACTTTAATTTTTATTTTATTTATTTTTAGTGATAATGCTATCTATCTAACAACGTTATACCCAATCACCCTCTCGCCAATAGGAACCATCAAATCATAATGCATGTGTTTCATTAACAGATACAGATTCCTGTGGCTTCCATCATCATCTCAACAGCATGAAAGTTAAGGAGTTAAATCTTCCATCATCAGCTCATCTGAATAACCTGAAAGAATACAAATAAGTATCAGTCTACGTAAAACTTTTAAAAAATTATCATCCAACTCCTAACCGTTAAGGAGTTGTACCTTCCTTCATCAGCTCATCTGATGATGATTATGAGATGATGACTACCAGACGCCAAAACTTGGATAGTTTTAGGAAATACATGAAACACGTAATATGTGCCTATAAAATTTGATGGCTGTTCTCGATTTCCCTGGGATCCCATCATCAAGATCCTGACTTGGTGACAATGGGACCCCCTCGAGAGTATGCTTTTTCAAAAAAAAAAGAATTTTGAAAATCGGTTTACAATCGGCGGAGATATCGCGTAACAAACATACAAAAAAAAACATACAGTAAAATTGAGAAGCTCCTCCTTTTTGAAGTCGGTTGAAAAGGGGCATTATGTACTGAAGTATCAATTATTATTGAATGCCTTTTTTTTAATAGTTTCTCTTAAAACAGTGTAAGGGCTGTAGCGTAGGAGCATATCTAACTTAATGTAAACAAATCGCTGAGAATGAAGCTGTGAAATATAATAGTTCTGTGTATCTAGAGATCGTTTCAACAAATATGCTATATGACATCATGTCGGCTTCTGATAGACATATACAGGGTGGCCAGAGAAGACACGTCATAATTTTTTTTTGGGTGCCTTATATCTAACTAGAGGTATATGAATGACCTCCATGTATATTCAGCAAAAGTCTAAAGTTTTCAAGATATTCCCGTTTCGATGTTCGGATTTTGTATGAAAAATATCTTTGCTCGACTTTGACGTCAGTTTGTAAAAAAAACATCAAACAATTAAGCCAGTCAAATACAAAAAAAAATCCTCATTTTATTAGCTTTTCAAAAAAGTAACAAAAAATGTCAATCAATTATACCCAAATTAATATTTCTGTAAAAAGGGTACATCTGGTCCCATACTAATTTGTAAAAAAATATTGTTTTCATGATTTCATAATATCACGCCTTTCCTACCATCAGATATGTGACTCTCTAGCGTCATTTTAATATCCTTAATTCGCATTCTAATCCTCGACCTATTTTTGTCAAAAACTTATTGGTAGGTACAAGTGTCATTTTTATTCCTGTTTTTCCTACTAGTGGCTCAACCGTAGAGATTGTTGGAAGAAAATTCCACTATCCACCCCAGTAGGGACAAGTGGAACAGGCCGGTTTTTCGCACAAAATTGTTGGACAAAATATATGCAACTCGATACACCCTTCTGGTTAATTCCCAGATTTTATTGTTTTTTTCAAAATTTGTTTTTCTACCTTTTTGGAAAACTGATGAAACGAGAAAGTTTTTTTTTTGTATTTCACTGGCGTAATTATTTTTTTTAAACTAACGTAAAAGCTCAGCAAAGAAATGTTTCATACAAAATCTGAAAATCAATACGCGAATGTCTTGAAAAGCCTGGACTTTCGCGTAACATACATAGGGATGATTCGGATAATCATAGAAACAAGGCATTAAAAAAAACGTGTGGCACTCGGGGACTGCCGCGGTAAAGCTATTGCATAGCATTTTTTATCAACTTAAGCAATTATAATTATTTATTTATTTTTTATTTATGCAGTATTTACCTACCAGTACCATATAGTCCTTGGGGCGCAGGATGTTTATGTAATAAATTAACACTAAGAAAGTTACACCAGTAAAATTGACCAAGTCCTTTTAGTACCGCAAAATGCTAATAGATGGCACTGTAAGTTTTTACAACGCGGTAACGTTACTTTACGCTCGGCCGAGCTACATGGTAGGCGGAGTGGGGGGTGTTAAGTTTTATTTTCGTTACGGAATTTCTTGATTCGGTCGCCGCGCTCAAAGCACGCGATAAAAGCTATGCAATAGCTTAAAAGTTGAACGTGTCTTCAATGACCATCCTGTATTTTCTATGTATAAAGACAGGTGAACAGAGAAGAAACTAATTAATTGTTCAAACGGTCGGCACCTATATCTATAAATTGTAACAAAAGATAAATACTAATATTATAATTTTCTTTAACGTTCGTTCGACTCACGCACCTAAGCATCATTGCTCGGCCGCGCCAAGCTTGTTCAAACGTACTTTATATCAGCATGGGCAAGCATTATGTGACTTTGTCCTACCTTTGCGCATTTGGTGAGTGAATATTGTTATTTATTATAGTTTTGACTTAATCAGATTTTAAAAATATGATTCTTACAGGCATGACGATAATAGGCCAAAGTTAAAAGCTAGAGTAGAAGTGGAAAAATTATATAAGTAAACAACCATCTTTTCATTTCAATTTACCACTTCATAAATCTAATAACAACCACTATACAATAACCACACGATTTAATCACAATGATTGTGTCATCATCATCATCATTTCAGCCGAAGGACGTCCACTGCTGGACATAGGCCTCCCCCAAGGATTTCCACGACGACCGGTTCTGCGCTGCCCGCATCCAGCGGCTTCCCGCGACCTTCACCAGGTCATCGGTCCACCGAGTGGGAGGCCTGCCACACTACGTTGTTTTCCTACGTATTGTGTACATCGTCACCAGGTGAGATGTTGTCAAGGGTTTACCAATTGTGAATAAAAAAAATAAAAAAAATAAAAAATCATCATTATATCAGCCGAGAGACGTTCACTGCTCGACAAAGGCTTCCCTTAAGGATTTCCATGACCACCGGTTTTGCGCTGCCCGGATCCAGCGGCTTCCCGCCACCTTCACCAGGTCATAGGTTCACCGAGTGGGAGGCCTGTGCCGGTGCGCTACGTTTTCCGGTGCGCGGTCGCCACTCGAGAACTTTATGAAAATTAACAATAGACTAGTTAAAGTCCTAATTAATCCTTTACATAACCGACTTAAAAAAAGGAGGAGGTTTCTTATTCGACAATAACGGGATTTATTTCGCGAGATTGTGCATTGTGGAAAGATTGTGAACTGTAATATATTGTTTACAATTTCACTAGTGACCCCCCCCCCCCCCCCCTGGGTAGCAGAATGCTTCGCAGTAGAAGGAATCATCGGTTTTATTCGGAGGTACAAGAATAGGCCGTGAAATGGTGATCCGATTCACAATTTACCGTTATATTTTTAACTAGTGAGATTGCAATATCGCGGTTTTTTAACAATATCCCGGTGACATATGTGTGTTTTTTTCCAACCTTAAAATTCGTAGGCTTTTCAAAAAATAAATGTATATTTAATAAAACAAAATTATCTGTGAACATTTTAGATATCCAACTGTACATCTTAAGTTGGTAGACTGTTCCTCCTAAACTAAGAAAGCCTACTCAGCCGTGATAGTTTTCCTTTAAAATTGATTGTATGTCCTATCAAAAAAAAATCACACGTCCTAAAATAGCGGTTTAACTGGTAGAGGGAGGGAGGAGGAGGGGGGGGAGACCTTGACTTATAAAAATTAGCACTTTAAAGCTTAATATTTCGCAAACGGATCCCTAAGTCTAAAAATGGTTTGAGCGAACCCTCAGTAATTTCGAAAGACCTATTCAACGACATCCCACACAATAGGGTACGTCAACAAAAAAAAGGAGCACAGAGTTAAAAAAAATTCGCTCCCCTCAAGAAATAATATAACGGTAAATTGTGAATCGGATCACCATTTCACGGCCTATTCTTGTACCTCCGAATAAAACCGATGTTGTCAAGGGTTTACCAATTGTGAAAAAAAAAAACGAATGTCTTTGTACGGGGTACTCAAAAAAAAATATTTTCCAAGATTTTATTGTACCACTTTGACGGCGTGATCAAAATGTTTACTCGTGACAAATTACAGCTTTCTTGTACTTATATTCTCTGAACTAAGCCGCGGACAGACAGACATGGCGAAATTATAAGGGTTCCTTGTTGACTACGGAACCCTAAAAAGAACAAAATAAAACTAATAGCCAGTATCAGCAGGCGCGTGTTTAAAAACAGGTCCGATAAAATATTAAAATACTTCGGCGTTTTTGGACGGATTTAACAAAATCAAAAGATGACGTACTCAGGAAATTATGACGCATGCTATATACTACTCAAAATCGGATTTTCCTGTGACTGATCCTCATTTAGACCCTATCCTCTATAGCCAATTATCGTTTTTCGAATATGAGTGATGAAATAGTATATTATGCGATTAGTGAACAAAGGACGGATTTAAAGCGAGGGCCATAGATGAACCACGAACAAGTAAAGGGTTCTAATCTAAGTGTTCTAACGAGCGTAGCGAGTGATTCAAGTATTAGAACCCTGAGCGACGCGAGTGATTCATGGTCCTCGATATAAATCCGTTTTATTCAAGAGTTGCATACTATACTTTATACCATGACTCCGAGAAAAATAAACATTTAAGCAAAAATAGATATTTAGTGAAGAAAAAAGGAATCTTAAATTATTTAAAATGCTCTATTTTATTTTAAACTAGAGGGACGTATGGTTCGATCGCTCATTTAACCGCATCTTTAGACGAACACAAAGGAGCGCTACCTTTGACAGAGTGTTTGTCGGGAGCCGTCAGATGCGCTTAAATGAGCGAACAAACTTTACTTTGAGATATACTTTGGGGTAGCATGGTCTAGAAAAAAAATTACCCAAGGATCATCAAAGATTCTTCTTAGCGAGTCGCGCTAAGAAGATCAAGAATATTTAAGATATATTAATAACACTTCTTCCTATTGCATCCATCTCAGTCATTCTCGCACACACCGACATCAGATGTTCCGGTCCAGATGCGAACATGTCACATTCTGGTGCTAAGGCGAGTGCGGAGTCGAGCATAGTGCGGGCGCGGGCGGCCGGGGCCTGCTGGCGCGACAAGGTGCGCAAATATTGGATGCCTTGTGAGTAATACTATAGACAGCCTACTTCACTATGTAGACCTGATTAACACTACGGTAGACGCGCCTCCACTTATACTCGCGCGGGGTACATGTGTAGCCCACTTCGAAATGTTTGTTTTTTTAGAAATAACTGTTTTTTCACGAAAGAAGCTACGGTAATTAAAAAAATTGTGTTTACTAAATGAAATTAAGCAGAAATTAAAGTAATAAACATTCTTATTATGATAATTAGAAAATTAAACAAAAACCTCTGAAAAAAAGTGTGTGTGTCAACTCCGACGCACGACTGGAGTTTACTACTTAAGTACGATGGTCTAAACAGGCACAAAACAGGCCTTAACTTTGTTTTTAAGTTTACTCTGCACAGTTTTTATTCAATATTCAATATATTTATTCAAAATAGGTGCAAATTACACTCTTTCTGATAGTCATGAAATAATAATAACAATGTCATTTGTGACGAATCAAGAAATAAACAATAATTATTTAATAACGTCAAAATTAAACCCTTAAATTAAATTAAACTTATAAATCATTGAATGTATTTAACAAGAGTAGGCCAGCACCCGGTTACGAGTATAACGCGAGAGTCAGCCATCGCTCCCATCAACCATATTAGAGAGAAAGGAACGACCCGGCTCCCGATGCGCCACCATCCGCACGAAAATTTAAGCGAGCATGCATAACTGATGATTCCAATTTCCGGCCTCTTTTCATAGCTAATGTCTCAGGTGTTTTAGCTCCCATGATCGCAGCTACTAATGATCCATCTGGTGTTTGACTAACCTCATATGCTTTGGATGCGGTTATACTAGCATATCTTAGGTCATGCCATAAAGGGCTCTTACATTGGTTTCGAGTTGACTTCTCAATTAAATCAAGAGCATTTTTGTTAAGTTTCTCTTGTAATGTTTCTAGTAATTTGTTGACCTCATTCTTTATATTATCACTTGCTTGAATAAGGAAACGATGAAGTGAAAACTGTCGAACACCACTGTTTAAAGTAGTTCTGATACTTCAACAGTTCACAATCCATAATTTTCTTCTTTTTTGCTTCTTGAAGGAACTCGTGGAAAACGTCTGTGCTGGTTTTATGATGTGGAGCTGTTTTTTTGCAAATTTGATCTACAGTGAGGTATTTCATAGTAGTCCCTACTCACGAGAGGATGGGTTTTTTCCAGTAACATTCAACCTCGGTGCAGAAAGGTTCTTCACTGCGACGATGGGTCCACATCAAAAATGCCACTGCATGCTTACAACCACCAGCTGAAGCTGCACAGTCCAAGCACTGGCAACTGACGATTTCACCTTTAGTCTCGTCTTTCACCATAGTGACTTTGTATGAACTAGCCCTCACTCTGTGCTCGGGGCAGATCTTGTAATTGAGTGTGCAAAGTCCTGATCCACGACGCAGTTGCACGTACCCAATAGCATCGTCACCATAAGGTTCTCGTGCAGCCCTGAAAATGCAAACTAATTACTTACTGTAAACACAATTAAATTTAATCTTTATTACCTAAAAAACTGCTACTGAAAGAAAGCTATTATTTCACCTTCGCAGGATTAAGGTTACTTACGTAGGTAGTGTTATATTCTTTTATAGTACTTACATTGCTGTTTTTACATTTCTCAGCTCCGCAGAATATAAATCGGGAAAAAAGACTGCAACAATGACAGATCTGATTACTGTGTTGTGACCACAGAGTACTTTGTATTAACTAGAGGTTGTGACGTCATCTTGGATTCAGCCAATCCTGACTGTTTTGTATCACGTGACACATTTTAGAGGTGCGCACAATAGGTTGCGCGCGAAAAACGTAATGCGATCATTAGATTTTACTCCACATATTTTTTTCATACCGGGCTCCTTAAATGAAAATCGATTCTTAAGGAGTAAACTCAAAAAAATCAAAATTGTCCTAAAGTACGAGATCAATTAACATTTTTGTTAAATATCATATTTCTTTTTAGGTTAGTTATTATTTTTATCACAATCAGGATATATGCAAAGCTGATGATGGTACAATTTCATTTCTTGCAGTGGTTACAATGTTTTCTAGTGTTCCGGTCTCGGGTCCTGCTATAGCCCAAACACTTTGTCTTACTATTGTGGAGACGTCCGTACGCAGGGCGCGCCAGCGGGTCAGCAAATTTGTCCGATGTTTATTCAACGAGGCTTAGCTGAACGGTCGTGGTGGTAGGGTAACCAGTTGCAAAAATATCAAGCAAATTTTACCCATGGGCTACACTTGTAGCCCGCCCGTGTACTCCAGGGTTAATGGCACCCATCGGTTCCGGTAGCAACACACGAGCTTAAGCTCTAAAGTAAGCAAAACTGCCTTGGGTTGGTTTATTGACTTATCGTTATTAAATTCCACTTCAAGTGTCATATACAAACTTTTCTTTGTCAATTTTCTTGTAATTTCCACTATTTTGGAAAATGGCGGATTTAATTGAAGGAAGGGAAAAAAGAAAAACCCGTCAAATATGCCATCCACAAACAAAATCACATCGAGCACCAGATCTCTTGTAAATTTAGTTAGGAATATTTTCAAGGTGCTGCCATCGGAGGCAGACGTAACGAATGAAACTATTGTACATTGTAGACAAGAACACATTAACGGATGCGACATTGGCGAAGCTGAAATCGTTGCTGGATTGCAAGGAGAGGGACTTCTCTGCGCTGACGATGCAGCGCGGCGAGTTCTGGGTGCTGCGCAACTACGTGCGCGCGGCGCACGGGCCCGTGGGCTGCCACGAGACCGTCACCTACACCACGCACGCTGGCTACGAGTTCTTCGACAACGTGCAGCCGCTCGTTGAACGGTAGGTTGCCCTTCTTCATTAATAAGTTTAACAGAATCCCATGGGATAATTATCTATAATTTTAAGTAGGAAATACTGTAAAACCGGCCGAATGCGAGTCGGACCAGCACACCTCTTCACATAACTATAATATAGTATAATCACAGTATTACCAAAGTATTTATGTATTACGATATGGCTTACAGTAGCGCAACGCCTTCTATGTCGTACAATGCCGCCACGGGTAGCAGTACAATAGCCTGTCAACTTCGTGCGCGATACGCCCTGAGGTGCCTTGAGGTACCCCAGAAATTCAGGTTCTATACTGCGATCTATATGTTTCCTTGAATAAATTATTACCTTTTTCTGTAATTTAAGAGGTTTCAGTATATTGTTGTCTGTTTTTTAAGTAACTTTTCAGGCAGTCATAAGCGTTACCTCTGATTTCGTAAGATTCAAGTCTAAAAAGTACTATTGAGTGGTGCACAAAATCGAAGGCCTTATGAAGAGACATTATGGGAGTTTTATTATTATTAGATTCAGTCACATCTTTTTCAAAATTAAAGCATGCTAATCCTGTAGAGCATCCTTTACGAAACCCAAACTGATAGCTGTTTAATATGTTCAGTTTGTTCAGAAATTCATTAATCCTTATATACATAGATTCATACATTTTTGATATGATGGGCACCATAGTTATTAGGGTCACACCGGTCTCCTTTTTTAAATAGGGGCTTAACTACGGATATTTTCAAACTTTCTGGGAATATTCCCTGACTGAATGAAAGGTTGATAATATGAGATAGTGGGTAGCATATATGAGTCGCAATCGTCTTAAGAATTTTTGTTTTTATATCGTCATAACCGGTAGTATTTGTAACTTTAAGGGACATTATAATTTTATTAGTCTCTCTCTCATCAATTGAATTAAGAAAAAGAGAATTGAAATTATTAGAAACAATATCAGGAAATGTATTTGAATTCTGAGAATATGTCAAATTTATAAAATAATTAATAAAAATTGTAAATGTCATCGGGTTTTTGATATGTCATTCCATTATAATTAATTAAATCAATCTGACATTAATAGTAGTATCAAAACACGCACACTTGACTATCTTTCAACTCGTCCTACCCCAAACTACCCTCCTTTTTCTTTCGATCCTTTCTCGGTAGACGAAGTTGAGAAGAACATTCTCGCTATCACTTCTGGTGCCGTCGGTGGTAATAACATTAGTCGTAATATGGTCTTTCCTTTAATTGATATCCTGTCTCCCATCATAACCAAAATCCTAAACACATGTATCTCATCTGGCTCCTTCCCAAATATCTGGAAAGAGGCCCAAATCATCCCTCTCCCTAAGAAGTCCAATCCATTAAGTCTGTCCGATTACCGTCCTATTTCTATTCTCCCTTTCCTTTCCAAAGTCCTTGAACGCCTTATCCACTGCCAACTTAGTCATTTCCTGGTCAAAAATAGTCTTCTGAACCCGTTCCAATCTGGTTTCCGTCCTGGCCATAGTACGAATACTGCACTTATCAAAATCACTAACGACATTAGATTTGGTATGGAGAATCAACAACTCACAGTACTAACTTTGCTGGACTTCAGCAACGCATTTAATACTATTGATCATGACATACTGCTTGGGTTGTTGAGTTCCCTCAACATGTCGCCGCCGGTAATTGATTGGTTCCGCAGTTACCTGCAAGGACTTCGACAACGCATACGCATTGAAGATTCCTTTTCATCTTGGTTATCCACTAGTGCTGGCGTGCCGCAGGGTGGCGTTCTCTCCCCTCTTCTATTCGCTATTTTTATTAATTCTGTTTCCCTTCAGATCTCCTCTTCCTATCATCTATATGCAGATGATCTACAAATTTACACACAGGCACCTTTAGATGACCTTTCATCTGCCATTAAGACTACTAATGCTAATCTTAACGTAATATCAGAGTGGAGCAAATCTTACGGCTTAAAAGTCAATCCAAAGAAGACACAATGTATCCTGATTGGCAGTCCGTATTTTGTCTCTAGGATAGATTATTTTAATTTGCCTACTATTACTTTCGACGGTGTAACTGTTCCCTTCAGTACAAAAGTAAAAAATCTAGGAGTTTTCATTGACCAAACCCTGTCTTGGGTCCCCCAGATTGCTGAGGTTAGTAGGAAGATGTTTGCTTCAACCCGTTCTCTCAATCGACTGCGCAATTTTCTTCCAACAGCCACCAAAATTGCTATAGCCCAATCCATTCTTCTTCCCATTCTAGATTACGCTGACACGTGTTATCTTGATCTCAATGTTGATCTCCTAAATAAGCTAGAACGATTACAAAATCTAGCCATTCGGTTTATTTATGGACTGCGCAAATATGACCATGTATCCGAGTACCGAAGGGAGCTACAGTGGCTTTCAGTACGTTGTCGAAGGGACGCCCATTCTCTTGCTCTTCTCTATTCAGTGCTTTTTGACCCTCGTACTCCCTTTTATCTTAAAAACCGTTTCCAATACCTCTCCTCCTCTCATAGTCGACCTCTACGATCTGAAAATTCACTTCGCCTTGTTGTACCTACTCATTCTACCAATTTCTACTCTGATTCCCTCACTATACGTTCCATAAGCCTGTGGAACTCTCTCCCTGATTCCATTCGTAATTCGCCTTCCCTTAATATATTTAAATCTAAAGTTAAAGATCACTTTCTAGCGCTATAAATTTCATAAATCTGTTTAATCTCCTACATATTATCTCTAGTTGTTCTCATCATCATCATTAATGTGGTTATGTATGTACTTACTATACTATATATGTTATGTATGTATGTTTTATGTATATGTATTTTTTATGTATATGTATTTTAGTTTATATCATTTATATCTACTTATATATTTACGTGTATTACGTAGTTTAAGATTGGATATTTATTTTTTATTTTATTTTTTTCTCTATGAATTTGTTTATTGCCCACTACTACCCCACAATAATGATTTCTCATATTTCCTTCACCTAAAGGTTGTCTGGAAGAGATCGCTTGTTAGCGATAAGACCGCCTATATGTACAACTTCCTTAATCATTGTATCTTTTTTTTTCTCTTATGTTGTGCAATAAAGTGTTTTCAATCAATCAATCAATCAATCAATGTCATTCATTTGTGAACTACTGTTTATACTGGATGAGATTATATTTCAAATTCCTTTGTACTTGTTCTTGGCTGTCATTAGATACCTATAATTACTTACTCTTTGTGATTTTTAATACACTTACTTAGAATGCGTCCGTAATTTTTATAATGATTGTACCATTTGATCTGTATTTAATATATAATTCTCGTTTCACTTTACAAGCTTTTTTTATTCCCTTTGTAAGCCATTTTACATTTCTTCGTCGATTAGTTACTTTAATTTTAATTATAGGAAAGCATAAGTTGTAAAAGAGGCATATCAAGTCATAGAACAACTTAAAAGCTTCGGTCATGCTGTTACTTTCTAACACTTCAGCGAACGAAAGTGCAGCTATACTATCATAAAACTTTTTAACGTTTTCAGCACTGTAATCGCGTCTTTCTTCAAAACAAGTCGTAAATGAATTTTGCTTTTTGATATTTATTGTTACGGTTTGAGCCGTTTCATGATCTGATTAATCAACTGTGTGTACAGCTGGCTCAATCTGTTTTTGTATATTACTGGCTATTTGGTCCAGACACGCATTTCCTCTGGTTGGCGATTGGATATGTATTGTGAAGTTATGATTTTGCAGTGTACTAATGAGATCTTTAGGGAATGTGTTTTCTTTTAAAATTTCAATATTCCAGTCACCGCATACAACGATATTATTTTCTTTATATTTGTTCGTTAATTGGTACAACAGGCTATCCAGTTTATTTAAAAATATGCATATGTTTGACTTGGTTTGAATTGGAATTCCATAGATTACAACCACAATCAAATCGATGCCTAGAATTTCCGTTCCACAACGTTCAAAATAATTTGTGGTTGCTAATTGGGGCAAAAAAAAAATTATTAGGTTTCAACTGTCTACCTATTACGGTTCATGAAACACAGTCCGCTGACAGACGGACAGATGGACAGACGGACAGACAGCGTAGGCTTGGTAATAGGGTCCCGTTGGGTGTACGGAACCCTAAAAACGCTCCTCCCACAGAATCAAATTCATTTGGAAAGTTTTTCAGGTTCTTAATTAGCAGACAAAGCTAACTGGAACTAAATTAATAAATTTCACCCTGTTAATAAAATTAAATGCTGATCGTTGGTAAACGCATCACCTGAGAACGGCTGGATCAATTTTTTTATGTTTGTAAGTGTTAGAATATGGTGTTTAAGGAAACCAACATTATAAAAATTGCCACGAAAATTGAGAAATTCTGGTAAATTGAAGGGTGGTTTTTTTTCCATGGGATTTTTGAATGAACTTCATGATCATAACTCACGATTCAAACAAATCGGTTATACAGTACCTACCTATTTTCCATGATTTTTTCATAATTTTCAAACATTGCTACGGGTCAAATTGATAAAAGTAACCTGACCATCAGTCGTAAGTTTCGGTGTCGTACCTCCTATCCGAGAGGTTGTGGTTCAAATCCTGCCACGAAACAATGTGTTTTCTAGTTTCGATTTCATATGTACGTTTATCCGACGCTTTTACTGTGAAGGAAAATCATCCTGAGGAAACCTGCAACCTAAATAGACCTACATACCTTACTATCAATAGCTGTACAACCATTTCACGACGAGTTTGATTCAGTCGTAACTCAATGGCCTTTCAACTACTTATAAAACAATGAACTGTTATAAACTACCTTGCTCAAGTAGGAACAACGTTGGGCTTGTGCACAAATCACGCCAGGTTTTTTCGGTTACTTTTTGACCCCCACACTGCCCCCTGGTGATATTAGGTGAGGTTATTGGCTACCCCCCACTCCTCTCGCAATCTCACGTGTACTTTTCTAATTCAACCTAATTTTAAGATTAATAGTATTGTAGATCATGGTTTATACGGCTGCGGTGTGATTCTTGGAAGCGCCTTAACTTTTGCACGGCTCAAAGCTATTCGACAGCGAAACGTGGTTCAATAAGTCCCGAGACTAAATACCAAAACAAAGCTTTTTGATAAAATTATTTTTTATTCATCAACTTAGTCTCCTTAACTTCGATACAGCCTCTCCAAAGCTTTTTAACTTTTCTATTTCATGTGTGTAGAACGATTTATCTTTGGCTTCAAAATAAGCCTCCGTTGCTGCGATTACTTTACCTTTTGAATCTAACTTCTGGTCCTAGAGCATTTTCTTTAGATCTGCAAACAGCCATTAATCACTGGGGGGCCAGATCTGGAGAATATAGTGGATGGGGAAGTAATTCGAAGCCCAATTCGTTTAATTTCGCCATCGTTATTATGGATTTGTGACACGGCGCATTGTCCTGGTGAAAGATCACTTTATTTTTCTTTATTTGAGGCCGTTTTTCCGCGATTTTATTCGTACTTTTAATCGTACTCCGTAATCGTAATCGCGTACTTTAATCGTTCCAATCTTCCCATGAAATATTTGCTATTTATATTTTCCCCCTTATCAAGGTAGTCGATGAAGAGTATTTCATGTGCATTCCATTTTTGTGTCTTAGGCCGCTTCGGACGGCTTTCACCGGCCGCTCTCCACTCTGCTGACTACCGATTGGATTCAGGAGTGAAATGGTCAATCCATGTTTCATCCATTGTCACATACCGACGTAAAAAATCCGAGTCGTTCCTCATGCTCCACCCGCGTTTTCCACCTGGGTGGAGCATGAGGAATTGTAAGTCCTCGTACTCCAACTGTTACGTGCTCCACCTGAGTCTTTTATCTGGGTGGAGCAGGAGGAATTTTATATCCTCGTACACAAACTGACACACTTATTATCTTATGAGATAAGGGTGGAGAGGATGGTAAATTTTCGCCTATTTTCTTAAATAACTTCAAAACTATTTATCTTAAAACTGTAAAAAATACACATATTTGAGATTTTCAAACAAGCCCTTTAATTTTCTATGTCACACAATATGTTTTAAAAAAATCTGATTTACCTCCAAAAGTGTCCCCCCCCCCATGTTTAAAATTCATTTATTGACGTTACAAGCCCGTCTTTCGGTCACCAATGTACGAATCTACACCAAATTTTAACTCAATCGGTCCAGTAGTTTCCAGCTCAAATGTTCGACAGTCTTCATTATGTGGCCATGCTAAAATAAAATCAATATGAATATTTTTTTTATGTATATTACACACAGCTCGACACATAGCTCGTGGAATAGATGGCCGTTGGGGTAGCAAAGTTCTCGAGTGGCAACCGCGCACCGGAAAACGTAGCGTAGGCAGGCCTCCTACTGGGTGGACCGATGACCTGGTAAAGGTCGCGGGAAGCCGCTGGATGCGGGCACAGCAGTACCGGTCGTCATGGAAATCCTTTGGGGAGGCCTATGTCCAGCTGATATGATGATGTAAATTATATGGATTGAAAGTTGGCGGGAAAAGCTAAATACCTGTAATGTTACAGAGCCCCGGCATTTTTTTCCTTTCTTTTTCCTTGATTCACTGCATACCCATAATTTACCATTTTTATAGGTCTTATGGTAATAATATTCTAGACCATCATTTAACATCACATCCCTTTCTTTGAATAAAAATAGGAAATGGAGAGACAGCATCACTTTTACTTTGGCTGCTCATTACAATGCGAAATTAAATAAAATTAAACAGAATTTTAGACTCAAAAAAACAGAGATTTGTTACCATAGATGGGTTATGCACTAACAAACAACATTTGAAAATGGAAGCCATTTACACACGCAATGATAGAGGTAGTTCGCTTCCATTGTACCGAACGCTACAAGAAAAGAGATTTATCGTATTAGCGAGCAAAACTTTTTTAAACGGGAAATTTTAAAAAATCTGAAAATTAACAGTTACTGTGTTTTGAAATTGGGCAGCCGAACTGCATGAATAACAAACAAAAAAGCTAGATTGAATTTGATGGGCGATATGTTTTAATCTCAATGCATTCTATTTTTTTATAATTTTAAGATAAACAGTTTTGAAGTTATTTAAGAAAATAGGCGAAAATTTACCATCCTCTCCACCCTTATCTCATAAGATAATAAGTGTGTTAGTTTGTGTACGAGGATATAAAATTCCTCCTGCTCCACCCAGATAAAAGACTCAGGTGGAGCACGTAACAGTTGGAGTACGAGGACTTACAATTCCTCATGCTCCACCCAGGTGGAAAACGCGGGTGGAGGACGAGGAACGACTCCATTCCTCATGCTCCACCCAGGTGGAGTACTTAGGTGGAGCACGTACCAGTTGGAGTACGAGAACTTACAATTCCTCATGCTCCACCCAGGTGGAGAACGCAGGTGGAGCACGAGGAACGACCCAAAAATCCTTTGCTCTGAATCATTGATACGTTGTTACTTTTGATCAATTGTTAGCAAACGCGGCACCCATTTGGAAAAAATCTTTTTCATGGCAATTTTTTTATGTAATATAGTAAAAACACTGCCACTTGAAATCTTCACTATTTCAGCTATTTCGCGCACTTTTATTTTGCGATCTTCTTTTAAGATTTTCAGGACTTGGTTAATGTTTTGTTCAGTAACTGCTTCATTTGGACAACCAGAGCGTTCAGCATCATTTGTATCCAAACGACCGCGTTTGAAATCGGTATACCACCGACAAATGGTTGGTTTAGACGGAACAGATTTCGGATAACACTTTATAAGCCACTGCTGTGCTTGAGCGGTATTTTTTCCCATTAAAAAACAATCCCCATTAAAAGTTGATCCGTTACTCGAAATGTCTTGTGCCGAGCTTTGATTAATTTGATTATAAATCACGTACACTGGTAGTTGATACATGATTTTATGTAGTTTACGTGTGTTTTTGATGTAGGTTCTGAATGAGATAGGTTAGCGGATTAACCCAGATGCAGGAAGCGCAGAATCGATCGATCGTTAAAAATTCACACATTTCTTTTTTTAAATTGTTTATTATCCAAGTCTTATAATAAGTATAATGTAGAAATTATGTTGATTGCGTTATTACTTACTTCACGGCTTGATATGATCAAGATCTTTTCATTTCTCAGATGGTTGGGTCCAATAAGCCTGGCTATCCACGCGCCGGGCGCCGATTTCATGGCAACCATCAACAGCATCAGGTATCTCCGTGACTGCTTTGCCAACGACCTCGTCAAGCAATTCGTCTCCTTCCACATATACTTTTCCTACAAACACATTCCTAGAAAGGTTAGTCTGAAACCTGTCATTTGTAGGGTAGATTTTTATCAAACCATTTTTCAAGCAACCATTTAGCACGGTACAAATAGTGCAAAAACTGGCACCAGCGTTTTGTTTCTTTGGGAGGTCACGACCAATGAGATTCTGAATCTCCGAGATATTTTAACCACCTCCGCGGGGTCTCACTTTGTAAGAGTCAGTTTGGTTGGTGGTACATATCATTTTCTAAGCCGCCTGGCTTGCTAAAGTCCGTTCGCTGAATTAGCTGCACCTTTGATAAATCCGGCTTGCCGCTGCCGGCTGCCTTGAGTTCAATCGTGGCGCCGCCGACGTTATACCCGCACGGGTTCGCGCAAATCTAGTTCAGTCTTTAATTACTAAAGTAGGAATCGATTCTGAAGATACTTCGTCCAGTAGTAAAATTGATTAAAATTAATGATAAATTCTAAATAAAAAATTACCTCGAATAATTGAGCTTCAATTAATTTAGCCCTATTTATTGGTTGAGTCCTAGTCAATCTAGTGCTTTCAGTTTCAGTGCAACACACAATCGCTTTGGCACGGAATGCTGCGATGAAGGCGCTCCACTCTCGCTCTCGCCTCTTAACCCAGATTGATGTCAAACGCTAACCCACTCTCAGAGTTTTTTTTTTTACTCACCATTGGTAAGCCCTTGGCATCATCTCCGAAGATGGAAGCGGGCTTACCAAGATTCCCCAATGCGATATAGAACTGGCTATCTTATCTTCAAGCCGGAACACATCCATCAATGTTGTTAACACTGATGTTTGGCGGCAATACTTAGATAAGATGGTGGTAGCTTACCAGGCGGTTTTAGAAAATGCCCTACCACCAGCCATACCGAGTCTTACAAGTTGACCTCGCCGGAATCGAACCCGCGACCTCCTGGTGTGAAGCGAATGGACTAACCATTACGCCACCACAATATAATAAAGAGTACGGAGGCGGAGTGACCCCTGCTGATGCTATAAAAAATTACTAATGTGTAAATTGGAACGTAATTTACACATACACAAGTATATGGTCAGTGCTTTGTAGACCAAAGCCGTACAAAGTATATCAGAATAAAATTTGACTACTTTTCGATTGCTGGATGCGTTTACTATCTTTTTAATTCAAAATAAACAGGTGAACTTAGAACGCTAGTCTACTTATTACAATAGGGATGACGAATGCTAGTCATCTGATTTACTTTTTATCATCTGTCAAAAACTACTAATTTTTCTAAAAATGTATGAAATACCTAGGCGTGACGTCATAGTTTTGCAGCGTCATTTATGCACTCATTTTGTGATTTTGATGAATTAAAAATCGACGACATGATGGAAAATAAAACGAGTAAGGTTTTCCGAAGTTTAAGTAGGAGGGCAATTTAGTGATCAAGAGTTCATAATTTATTTCTGATGCTGTCGAACACCTCAATTTTCATAGCCTACGCATGGCCGATCTGACAGTCACGTTTTACGCTTCTAGTGATGTCCAGTGAACACTAAAAAAGTGATGTGCTGGAATGTTAACATTCATCATCATATCAGCCGAAACATCCCTCTGCCTAGAGCCACCCGGCTAGGTGGAAGTCGCAGCCGGAACTACGGGTCCGGCTGTTTGGATCAGGGTACTACGGGGTCAGGGGTAGCCCGGCACTCTGGCTTGTCCCCCGACTGGGTCATGGACTCGTAGTGGTATGTGGTTAGTTGCAGGGGTTGGGCAATGTCTGTTGCCTGGCAAGCACGTTGCGTCCAGGCGTCCTTCCCCGTGCGCAACTAGTGTTGTCGTAACCGGCCACGTGGGCTATGGGCGAAAACAACGCGGAGCACGTGAGTTGTCCATTAAGCGGAACTGCTGCTTTAATTACTGGCAGGGAAGAATCTCCAGCACTTGCCTGGTCAGCAAGTAGAGCTAAGCTAATACTGCTCCGGCCGATCCAGCCGCGTAGGAGTAAGTCTGGACAGGTGCGATAAGCGCCGGGAAGTGAGCGCGCCTACAGCTCCGGTACCACACCGTATATGTAGGAGCCAGCTTCTCTGGCTTCCCGAGCGGGGATCGAACCGCCAGCAGCGAAAGCCGCGGGAGGTGAGCGCGCTTACAGCTCCGGGACCTACCTGGACAGTAGGTAGTGGTTCTCTTCCACGAGGCACTCGCCTTGCAGAGTACCGGGACAAGCGTCTTGGCGGCAAGACCTATCGTAACTGGTCATTGTCTTCACCTTATGGTGTTGGCAGGAATAGCGGCCCTCACTTTATGACCTAGCTGTCGGTGAGTGGGGACGCTATATCATAAACCTGGTAGTTTAGCGTATCTGGTAGATATACGAGAGGCAATATCAGCCGAAAGACGTCCACTGCTGGGCAAAGGTCTAACCCAAGGACTTCTACAACGACTGATCCTGCGTTGCCCCGCATCCAGATGCTTTTCTCCACCTTTACCATGTCGTCGGTCCACCAAGTGCGAGGCCTGCCTATTCTATGTCGTCCAGCGTGCGGTCGCTACTCTGCTTTAATGCTCCTAAGGCTATCTGTCATACGAGCACATAGCTCCTACACCGCCCACGGTTGTCGGTCCACAGCATGGGAGGCCTGCCTACGCTACGTTTTCCGGTGCGTGGTCGCCACTCGAGAACTTTACTGATCCATCGGCCATCTGTTCTACGAGCTATGTGCCCTGCCCATTGCCACTTCAGTTTAGCGATTCTGTGGGCTATGCCGGCTATCTTCGTTCTCCTACCGGATCTCCTCATTTCTAATTCGATCACGTCCAAAAATTACGAGCACGCGTAGCTCGCTACATAACGTTTGTTCCTAGCGGTACACCAAAAAAAGCTGCAAAAGCATGAAAATAGGAACTGTTGATCTTTACGCCATATAAATCAATTTGACCTGTGTAGTCCAAAAAAATATAAAAAAACGGCAAAGTGCGAGTTGGACTCGCGGTATGAGAGTTCCGTACCACTACACCTCTCCACACAACTATGACAATGATACCTATTCACATGACAAACAAAAGACACAAACGCGGGCAACTGAAAAATACTTCTAGCGCTATCTAGTGGTGTTTTAGTGAACTATTTTCCGTAAGTGAACGTATTATATTGAGTTTACCACTTTATTTTAAATTGATAGAACTCTTATAGGTTTTTCTGTAATCTACAAGAAATGAACTATATTTTGTATTTTTTTCAAAACTTTAGGCTCAGTAGTTTCGGATATCAAGGGGTAGGAATGGTAAATTTTTCTCTTCTTTCATGAATAAAATCACAACTATTTATTTTACAATAATAACAAAAATATACTTAAAATCCTCATAACGAGTCCTTTCATTTCATTTATGACACAGTAAGGTTTGCAAAACTTTTTTTTTTAATTTCCTAATTTTTCCCCCAAAAATGTCCCTTATTTAAAAAATATTTATTTACTTTGCACATCTGTGTTTGGGTCATAGGATTACACATTTCACCTGATTTGGTCCAGTAGATTCAGAGAAAATTGGCTGTGACAGACGGACGAACAGATAGACAGACGCACCAGTGATCCTATAAGGCTTCTGTTTTTTTTATTGTACGGAACCCTAAAAAGGAGAGGAGTTATTATGATATTATCTTTTTTTGTATGGTATTTTTCTTTGTTACGTAACCTATCGTGTGTGGTATCAAATAAAATGCCTTGTTGAACCCATTCTTAAATATATTATATCATTAGATTTCAGTCACATGTATTTAATTTAAATATAAAAAAAATTCAAAAAATATCAAGTTTGGGCTCCTTCAGATACGTTACGGTTGAATATTTTTTTGTAAAATATATCTCAAATTTTACATTTTGTAATAATTCATTGTTTCATTCCTTAAATTGCATATTTGTATTGAGGGTCTTAATTTTGTAACAAAATTGGTGTAGGATCCGTTAATTGGGGCTTCTACCCATCGCAGTGAACAACTTTCAACTTTTCAATATCTCCGGTTCGTATTGAAGTGCGCTGTTCCTTTTCCAATCAATAGCACTCGCGAGAACGAGTTCTTTCATTTGAGCTATGCCCATTTAAATTGGTTGAGTTGGAGGGAAGCTAGGTGTGAACATTCAACGTGCACATTCTTGCACACCGCATAACATCGATGGAAAGCTGCTTGCGGGATGCCCACCGCGCACCATCAAAGGGGAGCCGTCCACTTCTCACCCACCGTGCACCCCTGATGTCCATAATAAAAAAAACATAACCTAACCAAACCACTCCGGAAGTGCCGGCAGAAGTGAAAACTTTTTACAGTTTTGACCCAGCGAGTGTTCCTGGTAAGGTGTTAGTTACACGGTTACAGTGGTGCGAGTTCAATGGTTTTTCCCATCTCAAAAAATGCCCATCGCGCCTAAAGAAGTTTTCACTTCAAAAAAATAATGCTTAGGAGCAGCAAGGGTCCTCCTCGTTAGTATGAAGATATTTATATAATTGCTTCATAATAATAAACAATTTTTATTCATTTGGTTATAGATACCGAGTTCGGAAAGCTTCCTGTCAACACCTTACGATTGCAGCTTGAAGCCGCCATATGTCGTTAGCTCATCGAAAACGTTTAGGAAGAGAAAAAGCCTTTTGTACCCTGTGAATGTGGGAAGAAACATTGCGAGAGACTCTGCGCTCACGCACTATATCCTGCCGTCGGATATAGAGCTGTACCCCAGCCCGAACCTGATACCTCGCTTCTTGAACATGGTGGCGAGGAACGGGAAGCCTCTGAATTCCTCGACGAAACCTAGGGTATTCCCGATAAGCTTATTCGAGGTTGAAGCTAAATATAAGGTAAGACAAAATATGCTTTTCAGGAGAAATGCGTTTAGTAATTTTTCGGGCGGTATTTAATCGGGCCTAGGTTGTAAAAATGCATTTAGGTTTTATAAGGGTCATAAAAAGAAGTACTTAGGTGAGATGTAAAGGTTTTATTTTTGACTTAAATATTAAATAACTTAAATTAATGAAATGTTGAAAACGCTCATAAGTAAATTGTAAAATCTACCTTAAACCTTGGCTGTATTACAGTTGTCTATAGGCAAACAAAAGGCTAGCAGTATGCTTAAGTGAGATCTATAGGTTTAATTTTTAACATTGATATAACCATTTATTTATGGTGTGTTGACAACGCTCATAAGTAATTTCTAAAACCTACCTTAAATAAACCTTTAGGCTGTATTAGAGTTGTCTAGGCACACAAATAAGAACTTCATGCTGAAAACTAAACCAATATGCTATTTCTTATGAGTTGAAGGCATGATTGAAGTCTTATTAGAATATTTTAGGGCCTTATCACTTATGAAAAAACTCATAAGTCCACGCATCATTGGTGTCTTTTAGATAAATAGTAGGTACCTATGATATTGCCAGTAAAAATATTATACATAAAGAGAAGGTATTTTCTGAAAGTGTCAGCCTTGAGTTCACTGTCGGGCATTAGTGTTTTTACCTTTCATATCTACAGCAATGAAGACCTATCCTACAGTCAGACTGTTACGTAATATTTAGTATTCTTTGCTGCTACTGCCGAATAACTTCGAAAATGTTCGCGGTTGCGGCAAATATCCATTTTTTTTCTCTCTCTCACTGCAGTCAACTGCAAGCCTACTTATAATTATTATTATAGAGTCCAAGATTTAAACGGACTGTACATACTTACCTTCACCCCTCATTTTTATACCTACTTACCGCAGACTAAGTAGGGTTCCTACTGTTCACAACACCGTTCGACATCTGCAGGCCTTAACAAACACGCGTGCTGGTCCCATTGAGTTTCGTGTCTTAGGCCCACAGGTGGGGAAGTGAACTCGGCTGAAATACTCAGCACTAGGGGTTCAGTGCTTAAAGCCGCCAAGCGAATAAAATTCAAGCCTAGGTTCCGCAAACGGAAACACATGCAAGGCTTGTTAACACAGGGGACACAAAAAGTTGTGATCCTGGGGATACGAATTCTCCGTTACCCAGGCGACACAGCGTCACCTAACTGGCGTTATTCGTGGCCTTAAGCACCGGAGAGGAATGTTTATATCTAATGTAGCCCCCACGAACTACTCCCAATACATCAGATACAAACATCATCATCATCATTACAGCTCATATACGTCCCCACCGAGGGGCTCGAGCCTACCCTGAATCAGGGCGATTAGGCCTTAGACGACCACGCGGGCCCAGTGCGGGTTGGTCGACTTCACACGCAACCTTCGAGTTTCTTCACAGGCGTGTGCAGGTTTCCTCACGATGTTTTCCTTCACCGTTAAAGCAATCGGTAAGTATGTACGTAAGTTTTTTTTTAAAACTCATTGGTACATTGGCCATCCAGATTTGAACCCGGTACCTCTAGTTAGATGGACCGAGTCGTTACCGGTTGAGCCACCGACGCTATACAAACAATCAAGAAATAATTTAAAGACACAATCATAAAACGGAACCCTAAAAATAGCTAACAAGTTTATATGAACAAACAATAGCAATTTATTTCTACGTACTCACCAATCTCGATTCAATGCGAGTTCCTAACAGGACGGTCATTTGGTGGCAATGAGTAGGTGTGTTAAGTGTGTTTGTAGTGAAGTTGTATGTGTATTTATGTGTGGATGCCACAAGACCTTATCTCTCTCTTCCAGGGGTGCCTCAAAACTCAGCTAGAGGCAACTCGGGCAGTCGGCACGTAGGTGCATTAATCACGACTCGACAATAGTCAGATTACCCACTAAAGATACACGTTTGATTACATTCCGATAAAACTTCATACGTGATCAGTAAGTCCGGCCGATATAAATACGTAACTTCTCAGGCCACCATGAAGGTACTCAGCTGATTCAATTCACGTAGTTTTATTACACAATAATTATATCTCAAACGAGGTCAGTTATAGGTACAAGCCGAGTCTCTGTTAATTAAAGTACAATATCACAGGGCAAAATCACGGCACTTATAACTTTAGACATAATTCACGCGATATTGTCGGTACTCTCACAAAAATTCCATAGTCATTTTGTCACAACACTTCCTACAGCAATTAACTATCGTTCGTATCTCGATCGATAGGAAAAGGGCTCACAAGACAGACGTAGTGCTACCAGCAGGCGTAGCATGAGGTCATAGACATGTGTCGCGCGCGACGTGAGAAAATTATTTCTTTTTACGGGCTTTTGTCGCGTGTGCGAGCATGCCGTTACAGGTAGAGAGTGTGTAGAAGGAAAAGTCGCGGCGACATAGCAGTTTGATAGGCGACAAATCTGTTTATGATTTTGTTTTGTTGTTCGCAAATTTCTTGGTTTGTGTTTCCAAAAAGAGACCGAGATATGAAAATTTGCTTGAATAAGTAATAATTTGACACAAAAACAACTGTTATCGTTTGTGAGGTGGGCAAACGTAGTGATTATATGCTCTTTGGAGGTGAGGGGACTGTCTGGCTCCGTTGGTTTTCGTACAAGTTTCTTAAAGCAAAGGAAAATAAAAGGAAAAAGTAAGTACCTAATTTGTTATTTGATGATAAAACAATAATAAAACACAAAAAATCTATAAACAGTCGCTAGAAGTTTGTCGACACCTCAAGGGGGTGCCGGTGCCGACATATAATAATATGTCTTCAATCAAACGTTAAAATAAGCCTATTCCGGTGCGTTCATGCTCGGCACGAGATAAACATCTCTATACACTCTCTACAAATGACAGATGAGAGCGAGACCAGTCTTATCTCGCGAGGGCCATGCTCAGTGTCGAGATACAACCGTTTTGTCGCGCTTAGAAGTCTACATTTCACATTAGTAGGTAGACAAAATGGACCTCATGCTACGCCTGCTGCACGTCTCCCCAGGGTTGCGATCTAAATGCCCGTTGTGACCCGTGGGCACACTCAATAACGAATCCACACGCTCACGTCCGGCACGCACCACGGCTCGATGCCTGACCGTCTCCGCGAGATTACCTTTACATCTTATTGTGGCAAACATTTAGAGCTTTTTCTAAAAAGTTTAATTTTAATGCTTTCTAGTATTTTCCTAATTCCAGCCATGTTTTTCACTGGAAAAAAACCAAACTAAAAGCAATATATTGATTCAATAAAGCAGAATTAAATAACGCGTGTAATACTATTTTAAACATATGTTTAAAAACAAATAGAATCCTGAAGTTTCAAGATAAAAACGTGTCAATCGCACAATTTTTTCACGTTTTCCTGCCTTCAGCAAGCTACATATTATTTTTCAAGAATAAAACACTTATTTATCTGTAGCCATTTTGATACTAAGTATATGACAGGGAGTGGCGCCATTATAAAATAAGTATTTATGCCACGGTTACGGTTTCTGTTGAAAATCTTACACAGAAACATTTTTGTTGCTGATCCCCTTCGATTGTGGTACGGGAAATGTAGGGCGACGCAGAGGGTGTAGAAACTAGGAAAACACCCAAGATATCTTCAGTCTTGAACAATTTCAGTTGATTTGCTTATGGGAGCTTGAGGGAGGTCTCGTTGTTACTCGGTGGCTAGTCGAAATGGAATGAATGCGCGCTATAAGGCCTACGCTATATTTTTATTAAATTCCTAGAGTGGGTTGGCGCCATAGGAGGAATCGAGATGGAAGATGGGTGCACTTACCCACCCCTTTGGAGCAATACCGTACAGAGAGCCGCCTCCGACCAATTTCAGCGCCTTTTTTCCATAACGGTCGCGGAGGCAGCTCGCTGCTTACCAAAACCTTCCAGTTCTACCAGGCTTCTATCTCGCTACCTTTACCAAAAACTTATTACCTAGACCTCCCTCTAAGCCTCCCCAAGCAAAACACAGTAACAAAACACATTTATTTAGAAAAATACAAAAGGCTTATAAAACAAGATAACTTAAAACTACAACTTAACTATCTATATCTATGTACATATAACAATTCAAAAAATAAAACGTATCGCAACTTTAAGACATACACAAAATTACACACAAAATTTATAATCAACAAAAGAAACTTTACGTTTTTAAGTGTCCATCGTGCACTGCACAATTTTAAAACTCAAGAGCTCTAGAAAGGCATTTATTCATGTCCGTCAAAAAGGTATTCCATTTAGAACTTCAAAGCTACCTTGCAAGGTTATGTATACGTTAAATTAACCCTAGAATCCTACGCGGGGTGCTGGAGCACCCCATAAAATTTTATTTTGATTGTATTTATGTTGGTGTGTACTGATTTTCCTTCCCGCGTATTTGTATGTCATGACGCGGTGACAGCCGGACAGTGTGGACGCGTTCACGAGTGTCGTGACTATCAATATGAGCCAATTCCGACTAAGCATACAAGACTATTAATATTTTGTTGTGAAGAAGCAAAAGAATTATTAAAAAGAGCGAATGAATATTTTATAGATGCTACTTTTAAGAGTTCTCCTCAGCCATTTTCACAATTACTTTAAATCCTCGGCGAATTGGGGAGCACGTCTCAAACAACTTCAGTGATACCGCTAATACATGTGCTTATGAGTGACTAAAAAGAGTCGACGTACGCTGCATTGTTCGATATCCTGAAAACTAAATTTCCCTATTGGCATCCCACTGTATTCCACGCAGATTTCGAGACTGCCGTAGCAAATGCTTTAAGATATTTTTTTCCACAAATATCGATAAAAAAGTGTTACTATCATTATTGTCACAGCTTATGGCGAAAAGTGAAAAGAATTGGTTTGAAAAGTAAACTAAATAAAAGAATTGTGGGATTATGTACGGCATTGCCGCTAACTCCACTAGAACTAGTTAGAAACGGAAGGGAATACATAAAAACTGAATCTTATGAATTGAGCGGAAAAAATATGAAACAGTTCATACCCGACAATGGCTTAATGATAAACAAAATATCGCCGACTGGAATGTAGTTGACCAAAGGCACAGAACCAATAACGTTTGTGAAAGTTGGCACTCCTAATTAAATAAAAAGATAAATAAAAACTACGTAACCATTCTAAAATTATTAACAGTTTTATTAAATCAAAAGGAAATTGATATTAAAAATAAAAGAAGGGTCGACCAAACTGATAAAGATAATTTCGTTATTTCCTGCCAGTTAAAACTTTTAAATGGTGAAATGTCATTGGGACATTTCCTCAAAACTTTGCGTTAAAAATATAAGCTAATACCTAATCTGAAGGTTTTTTAATTTAACGGTGTCGGCAACGAGTATAACTGGGACAGCACTAGCTAGGGAATAAATGCAATAAATGGTGTGGAGAAATAAGTAGTGTGACAAACAAGAAAAAAAATGGGTATGATTTTATCGATTGTCAATTAAATAGATTCGATCACTAAATAAAAAAAATGAAATTCCCTAAATAGTATAGTTTGTACTCAGAATAGTAGATCTGTCACCAAAGTAAAGTCATCAAACAACACCAAAACAATACTCAAAAGGAAAAGATTTATCACCAGAAAAGTCTTTTAACGATTGTCAATTAAATAGCTTCGATCACTAAATAAAAAAATTGAAATTTCATAAATAATATAGTTTGTACTCAAAATAGTAGATCTGTCACCAAATAAATGCCTAAAATTACTAACAAAGGTGACCTACAGATACTCCCACATCCTCTTCGGATCCCGAAAGTTTGTTGATGTTCGAAACGGGCGGCGGGGGCTACGCCCCCGTTAGGGGTCATCTTCCGATGATTTCTTCTGCTGCGAAGTAATTTTGTACCCAGGGTGGGGAGCCTCGCTTCGCGAGGCTCTTTGACTGTTAAATCAATCAAACCTGACCGAACCTAACATCGCTCGCTTCGCTCGCTCATTTATTTATTGTTTTTGACCGATTACCCCCTAGTTTTCGATTTGTTACCATGCAATAGCTTTACCGCGGCAGTCCCCGAGTGCCACACGTATTTTTAATGACAGATCTTTCAATTTGATGACAGATCTATCAATTTGGTGACAGATCTATCAATTTGAGAACGAAAATATTGAATAGAGATGAATCTATTTAACTGGGGACGAAAAATATAATTTGATGACAGATCTATCAATTTGGTGACAGATCTATCAATTTGAGAACGAAAATATTGAATAGAGATGAATCTATTTAACTGGGGACGAAAAATATAATTCCCAAAAAAATTCCTGTTTGTCATACTGGTGTGATAATCTGGTGTGACTACGAGTCGGCAACGAAAATATGCAACCCGTTCCAGGTGCCTGCGACGAAGACGCAACTGCGCGCTATGTTAGCGAATAAGACTGCGATACCATTCCACAAGTTTGTGTGCTCAAACTGCCACAATATCCCACAGAGCAAGCAGTGGATGAATGCGGAGGAGACCGAACGTAAGTATAGATTGATAGCTTTATTAAATACCTACTTACACTAAAAGGTACATGTTACAACATTTTCTATGAGTTAAATGCCAGAGACAGGCAGCGTTTAAGTGTACGCGTACGCGCAATGGTGGGTGTGCCGGCCGACGAACCATGCGGACCACACTTCAAGGCGCTCGGCATACTCCCTTTACCCTGCGAGTATATCTACCAGGTGGGAGTGTTCGTGCACAGCAACCTCGAATCGTTTCAGCGTAGGGGTATAAATGAGACATATAGGTTGCGCAACAACGCCCACAAAGACCGATTAGTTGTACCGCCACACAAGTTAGCCAAATCAGACCGATCGGTCTACATCCAGGGACCTAATGTATACAATCATATACCATTAGAAATAATAAATGCAGCCTCCCGCCAAACCTTTTACATCGTCAATTTTACAGTTTTAGTGAATTTATGGAAATGCTTTGCGTATGATAATTTATTATTCGAAATAAAATTAATGTTAAATTTTTGAAATGTAATTAATATATTGATTAAATATATTTTTAATTTTTTCAGCTTATATATGCTTATTATATTAACTTTGACGTGTAAAAAGAAAGTTATCAATAAACAATTGTATTGTATTGTAAAAGTTCATCTGCCCGAACTTTCGGGGTGGTAGGGTTTTATATATTTATGTAAGTAGTTTATTGGAATAATAAGGATTTAAAATCACTCAATCCGAGCAGGTTGATACGTGTTTAAATGATATCGAACGTAAGCAAAGTATATATATTAGTACTATCGTACAGTATGGACACTCTCTGCTGCTCTCTAGATTCGACCTCATCCCCCGTCACGCAGATTGCTTACAGTTTGGTTACCGAACGAAAAGGATGAGCTACGTTACAGCGCCCCGACCGCTGTGATTTCGTTTGGGAATTATTAAATCCTAATTTGGTAAACTGTTAATTTTACTGATGTTTTAGTTCACATAGTGATAAAGGCAGTCAAAAAGCTTAAACAGATATCCTTTGAATAAAACGTAACACAAGAAGCCAGTTCATATTAATTTCGTATTTTGTCACGGCAGCGCGGTTCGCTCACCCCAGTATTACATGACTAAATCTAAGAACAATCAGTTTGTATGAATCTTCATACTACTAGTTGTATATTCTTTTAGAAATGCAGTATGAATGGAGTTTCGTCTGTTTCGTAGGTTCGTTCGTTCGTGGGCGTTGTTTACTTTATTTAAAATGATTGTTGGTAATTGAAAGACTAATTTGATTACGGAATAATAGATTGAGATTGACTGTTGCCCGTGTGTCTAGCTACCACCATCTTATCTCAGTCTTGCCGACAAACATCAGTGTTAACAGCAATGATGTGTTAAGGCTTGAAGGTAAAATAGCCAGATCCCCATTGCGTTGATCTTGGTAAGACCGCTCCTATCTTCGGCATCAACGTCACTTACCATCAGGTGAGATGATGCTAAGGGCTTATCAATTGTGAATATAAAAAAAAGATTAACTGTTATCGTAGGTTGTTATATTATTGAAGCGTCGGTGGCTCAACCGGTAACGACTCGGTCCATCTAACCAGAGGTGCCGGGTTCAAATCTGGACGGCCAATGTACCAATGAGTTTTTCAAAAACTTACGTACAAATTACCGATTGCTTTAACGGTGAAGGAAAACATCGTGAGGAAACCTGCACACGCCTGCGAAGAAACTCGAAGGTTGTGTGTGAAGTCGACCAACCCGCACTGGGCCCGCGTGGTCGACTAAGGCCTAATCGCCCTGATTCAGGGTAGGCTCGAGTCCCTCGGTGGGGACGTATATGAGCTGATATAATAAAAAATAATAATAGGTTGTTATACGAGGTTGATTCACCGACAAAAGCACCGACCAGCGTTCGAGTAGCTGTTTGAAGAACAATTTTATTCATGCAAGTTACCTACCTACCAAGTAGCCACTGTTGACTGTTACATGCAGTAAATATCTTACAAACCAATGCCGCCGGTGATTCAGCCCTACGTCACAGTATTACGATAATATATTGTGATTCTGTGCCTACGTGCATGTATGCCTACACATACGTCAGTTGTTTATATGTATATCATTTCTCGCTCGTTTGTATGAAGTATCCGGGGTGTGACGTAAGTCTATTCATTTTAAGTTCAAATCAATGCGGGCTTCAACGCGGCTGTTACTTTGAAACCAAACGCCCAATTTTCGATATTTACATGTTTTTGTCATCACTTTCAAATAAGTTTAAAAAAAATGTTCAGTTACCGAAAGGTCTTAAAGTCACCGATTTTTGTGTGTTGGTCTCATTTAACAATATCGAACGTAAGTCTATTCATTTTAAGTTCAAATCAATGCGGGCTTCAACGCAGCTGTTACGTTGAAACCGAACGCCCAATTCTCGATTTTACATGTTTGTTTAACTTTTCACCAAATAAGTTTGAAAAATTGTGTTCAATTAAAATGAAAGTTCTTATAGTCACCGATTTTTATGTGTTGGTTTCATTCAACATTTATTGTTTTCGTGAAATTTTGCAATTAATACCAAAAACAGGGTCTACAGTAAAAAAAAATTACATCAAAAGAGATAACATTTTTAAAATTATATTCAATTAAAATCCATTTTTAAGTACTTTAAGTCTATTATATATTTTTTCCATGGTGATAGCTTTACACAGTCCTTCAATAATTTGAATTGAATATTGTCAGTTGAGCCATCTTAATACTTAGTTAAATTACATCTAACTGGTAGCTTTGTAGTTTGTACTCTTACTCTATATCTCAGGTCTCGGAATGAATATCCAACCAAGAAAAATACAATCAACGGGTAAAAAAAATGAGTAGACTTTACAACTAACAAGGGTATAAAAGCGTCGGTGGCTCAACCGGTAACGACTCGGTCCATCTAACCAGAGGTACCGGGTTCAAATCTGGACGGCCAATGTACCAATGAGTTTTTCAAAAACTTACGTACATACTTACCGATTGCTTTAACGGTGAAGGAAAACATCGTGAGGAAACCTGCACACAGGCCTGCGAAGAAACTCTAAGGTTGTGTGTGAAGTCGACCAACCCGCACTGGGCCCGCGTGGTCGACTAAGGCCTAATCGCCCTGATTCAGGGTAGGCTCGAGCCCCTCGGTGGGGACGTATATGAGCTGATATAATAATAATAAAAGGGTATAAAGCAATAAAAACATGTAAAATCACCCATAAATAAAAAAAAACATGTCTTGTTTATCCACATTTTGAGCGATACAAACATATTTTTTTCTCATATCTCATAACTTCGAGCGTAAAGCCTCAAACCTTCAGAGGAGTAGGTGCGACACGGACGTTTGATATAATTTTCGTCTTGTCCGTGTTCTTTCTAAGACCTACTTGTTGAGAGGCTCTAATGAGACCATCGGGCATTGTACCTAAGTCGTCTATAGTCACAGCCATGATCACGATATCATCAGCGAATCGAAGGTGGGTGATGTACTCGCCGTTGATATGCTTGCCGTGTTTACCCCAGTCCAAAAGCTTAAAAACATCTTTCAGGGCGGCGCTGAACAGTTTCGGAGATATGACGTCTTAATGTCTCACCCCTCGCTGCAACCGGATAGGTTCCGAATTTTGATCCTAGAGGCGAACTGACTTGGTGGCGTTTTAATATAAACATTTTATTACCTCGATATATCGATAGTCAATTTGGCACCGCTGGAGAGACTGTAACATAGCCCAAGTTTCGACCTAATGAAAACCTTTCTCCACGAACGCCAAGCATAGTGCCTGATTGTACTCTTCAGTCTTCTGTATAATTTTCTGAAGCGTATATATGTGGTCTATGGTACTAAAGCGTTTTCGGAAACCGGCTTGTTCGGGAGGCCGGAAGTCGTCAAACCTGCGTGCGAGACGATTCGTAATGACTCTCGAAAATAGCTTATAGACATGGCTCAGAAGTGAGATGGGTCTGTAGTCCTTCAGCAGGGTGTTGTCACCCTTTTTGAAGAAAAGCACGACCACACTTCGGTGCCATGCCTTAGGCGTTTGTCCCTCGATTATAACGGAATCAAATAACTTCTGAAGAGCTTTAAGTACCGGTTTTCCACCTGCTTTCAGAAGTTCAGCCGTAATTCCATCATCACCCGGTGCCTTATTGTTCTTCAGCTGTTTGAGAGTCATACTAATCTCGTACAGGCTGATGTCCGGGATATCTCGGTATAGTGTCGGGTTAGTCTGGCTCTTGGGTCTTTGGCCAGATCGCTGACACGCAGACGTGTGGGTCCGTAGAACTTCTCAACTTCTTCCAGCAACTCCGTCTTAGACAATATGATCCTGATATCTTCAGTCTTCAGCTTAGTCATTTGGCTTTGTCCAACAAACAGATCTCTCGCGATCACTTTTGAGCCTTTGTTATTCTCAATCGCCTCTCTAATACAATTTGTGTTTAGTTGCCGATACCAACCGATATTGAGTAGCGTCTTCGGAGAACAGTAAAACCAATCTTTAAAATGACGAATTACCTACATAATATGCCGGTGACATGAGCATTCTGTTTGTGTTCTCTATGGGACCCGCGTGGGCGCCGCTCCCGTCCCGCTCCTTGCGCCAATTTGCAAAATGGTAATATTTCTGTATATTCCGCTCACTTATGGTAATTGCTTTACGTCATACCATGTTCGTAAATTTGCGATTCCGTTCGGTTTAATGCATTATTAGTTACAAGGCCATTATTATTCAATCAAAGCTTTGATGAGCCCAGTTGTATTAGGTTACAATTTATATTTACTCGTATGTAAAGAGCTGGCTGTTGTTATCGCTAATAAATAAATAAAGGTTTTCCGTTGTTGGCAGAAATGGATGTGTTCCACGTTGGCAAGCGGCGGGGCAAGTTCGTGCACTGGGAGCCGATCTTCATCGGCACGCACAAGGACCCTTATTATGATGAACGTCTCAGCTGGGAGGGCATGCAAGACAAAATGATTCAGGTAGAACTCAGTTCATTGTATAAATTTTATAGCACAGCCACAGATTACTCTGTCTGTAATTAAAAATCCTCAGTTCCGTACTAAAATATTACTAATATTTTACTAATTTTATAAATGTGAAAATGTGTTTGTTTGTTTGTTACCTTTTCACGTTTCAACGCCTCCACCAATCTTGACGAAGTTTGGCACGAAGGAAGACTGTGTCACGTCGAAGGACATAGGCTACTTTTTATCCCGTGAAAATAACATAGTCAGATGCAGTTCCTGCAGGAACTGAAAAAAATACCCTTTTTTTGTTTGATTTCCTAAACAACGTAACGGAGCAACGGATTGTTGTGATTTTTGCGCAGCGATGGTTGTGGGGGTGTGGTAAATGACATAATTTACTAATTAGCATATTTTGACATAGTTCGCGAGGGATCTGGTGAAAACTCATTTTCCAGGCTCGCTCACGTCGGTGTCGCAACGGGGCAATGGATTGATGTGAGTTTTTGCATAGAAAAAGTTAAAAGGGTAGGATGTGACATAGACTGCTATCAGTATAGCCCGATATAGTTCCCGAGGGATCTGAAACCAACTTTTGCCTACGCTCGCGAGCCGCTTGCTCTCAAAGACAGTCGTGAAAACGATATCCACGAGGGCGAAGCCGCGGGCAAAAGCTATTATAATACACAAAAGGAAAATGTGGCTGACTAACTGATCTATTAACGCACAGCTCAAACCACTGGATAGATTGGGCTCAAATTTGGCACACATATAGGAACTATGACGTTGGTCCTGTTTGTGTTTTAATTTTGTTCTCAATTTTGTTTTATTACGTCGTTTATTTTTAATCTTGTTTTTTTGTGTAGTTAAAATAAGCGTATTAACACCTACCTCATTACTTTACTCCTTGTAAACTGTCAATGAATAAATGAATTATCTATCTAACACAGTCTATTTTGTTATTATTTGCCACACACACTTGTCCTGCACTCTGTTTAAAGTCTATTAAATGTTTGTTATCTTTCGTCATGTGCGAAGTGCATCCAGAGTCAATAATCCAATCAGATGTTGTGCAGAAGGCTGTCTCCGTTTTCCGTTGTTTTGTGCTTCTGCCTTTTTCTTCTGTATATGCTTATCTCTTCTTCTTTTAAAGCACTTGGACTTCATGTGCCCTGGACGGTTGCTATAGTGACAAACCAGTTTCTTGTTCTTGATTAGAAACGCCATGTTGCTGTCACCGGTAACTCCAATATTTGAGACTTTCCGATCTTCTTCCTGAAATAGTCGAGCTCTGACCATCTCACGCGTAAACGTCGTGCCCGAGCCGATTGTTACCATTTTTGAAACCAAATTGTCATGCTCAGAAGGTACGAGTAAGCCGCTCAACAGAATCTTTGCCACCTCATTGTCCTCAATAGTTCTACCAATATCCGCTAATTTATGAACTAACAACATTGCATTACAATGTACTCGTTCATATTTTCAAAGGAATTTAAGTCGATTCGAAACAGTTGGCGTAAAATTAGAACACGCCGGTACAAGCCTTTGTCTTCCAAGACTTCTTCTAGCTTCTTCCAAGCATCTTTAACTTTTGTAGCGTTTCTAACGTATTCATAGATGGACTCACCGAGAGGCAAATTCTGATCGTGCATGATGTCGGTGTCGGTGTCATCAATGACGCCCCACAGACCTTCCAGTATAAGCAGCATCCGCATCGTAAATTTCCACGACGTGTAATTTCCTATACCAGCAAGCTTCTCCACATGTTGGAAACCCACGGTAAACATGACAGGCTGGCCACCAGCCGTCGACATCGTAACGTGGATCTGTTTCTGGCATCTTCTTTGATTTTCCTACAGATTTTATTTCGATTCATGCCTCACAACGGGGCTCTACTTATTGCTCTGGGCTTTATAACCTATTAAAATGTGCTTAGCAGCAGCGTTCACGTAGTAGATTCGGAGCGTTGAAATAATTAAAGCACCGTGTGGAGTGGTGTGGTGTGGTGTAGTAGTGGACTGATATTTCACTGTATATTTGATACCAGTAAACATAAGCGAAATACAGGATCTTAGTTTCAAACATGGATTTTAAGTCATACAGTAGTGGCCATGACCAGTCGAGAGATGGGGAACAAAGAGAATGTAGTGTCAATTTTGACAGCTATCGTAAACGGATATTGTCATAAAAAAGTAAAAGCAAAATACATAACAAATGCGGTCCAAAATAACTAACATGAAACGCACTCTAGATTGCGACTTCACCCCCTCGTCATCCAGATTGATACAAATTGGTTACAGTTTGGTTGTCGAACGTATAGGATTTCGCCGCCATTTTGGATGTTCCGTCATTCCTTTTTTGAAATGTTATTTCTGGTCCGTTGTATGAAGTGTCCAGGGTGTGGCTATGTTTAGCAGTGGATAAGATGATAATGAAGACATACTTTACTTTCTCTGGCCTCTCAGTATAGGGTAATCCAAAATATTTGCGTTCTCATTTTATGCCAACACCATAATCGTTTAATTCTTTAACAAAATCTTTTTGTTTTTTCAGGGATACATCCTATGCGTGAAGGACTACGATTTAATGATACTGAACAACGCGTTTCTGATCCACAAGCCTGGAATCAAGCGTTACGTGTTGAATCCTAAGAGAGAAGTACTCATCGGCTGGCAGAGCGCCTTCATCAAGAACCGCATCATGCCGGAACTGAAGATCTTGTACGGAACCAGGAGTGGGTGCAGCATTTGATTA